>CM061045.1:75623914-76223914 GCA_030762985.1 Adelphocoris suturalis | reverse complement strand
TAGAATTTAGCATATTTATATATGGGTATATACTAAATATAAGGTATTATATTTTATATTAGAGGATCGAGACGGAGAATTCGGTGTCTAGGGTTAGAAGATGGAGCCCTGATGTCCTTAACGTAAAAGAAGGACTCATATCTACGTTGACTCTAACCACCTCTTACGGAACTGGAAGAAACCAAGGCTCGTCTTTAAGCAAAGCAGCTATTGGGTGTAGCACATGGTGATGCATGCAAAATGTAATATGCTTGACGACCACAAAAACGAGGACCAGGGTTGTTGTATAGTTGTTTTAACATAGTTTTGTAATTTCATAGTAAAATTGATTGATACAGTTCTTTATATCATTTATGCTGCATCTCAAACGGAAGGGTCATACGCGGAATTGAACTAGGTCAAAGGGGACATTGCAAGGGACACGAATCTAAGAGGAACCATTCTAACCCTCCGTCAACAAACGGGCTGCCATCATGGTCTTAACCGGCAGAACGAAGAGGGGCAAATAATGATAATTTCCCGCAGAGCAAGGCATTGCCACACCTTGCCGCAAGGGATACAGCGATGACCACTCTGAAACCCGTACAGTGGATAAAATTCTCCGAAACCTACATTCAGGACTAGAACCTACAACAGCATACATACCACCGACCTAAAATACAGCTAAGTGAAAGCTAAGTGAAAAAAATCTATAAATAGATGCATAAAAACGGATCCTATACTAGCAGTTTTATCCACACAAAAAATTGTGAAATTATGTTATAATCTAGAAATCAAAACAAAATGGTTCAAAACAAGTTTGAATTATGAAAATGTTTGTTAATTTAATTCATCTAAATCTCGGAGTCATTTTAATGCAGTTTTGTTTCTTTGAAAATATGCTTAAACTAGAGTTTAAGGTGTTTTTCACCACTAAAAACGAAGAAGTTGCCTCTGGAGTTGGGGAAACAACATTCTTGTAACAATCATAGTTTTTATAGATTGTGCGGATCGGAGTCGAGATGGTCCCTAAAGAATTTTATTGCTCCCAGATACAAACGTTAAATCCTACAAACACTCTCATTTTACTCTCAACATAATTACTAATTCATCATATCTCCACAATTTAATAAAATTATGTTCCTGCATAACAAATAATACATTATAAATCCACCCTATTTACACATTTCATTGATACTCTGGTTGGTAAAGTTTCCTCTGAGGATCCCTCCTCCACGAAACCATCGTTGTGTTAACTCATCATTCAGTTTAATCTAAAAAGGTATTCGTCGAATATATAAGTTACAACCGGATGTTGGTAATAAAATTCCAGCTACTGATATTTGAATTAGGCCTTCTGATCCTTGAAAGTATATGAATAGACTGTAGAGGTAGTTTGAGAGGTATCATGCAATGAGAAATGTATATATTGTATATTGTATAAATGTATATATTGCGAGCTAGAGCACTCGCAGCTCGTCCCAACATCGGTTGTTTAGCTAAAACGACTCCTACAAGCAAGGCAACCATAGCCAGGAAGCTGTCACACCTCTTGTGCCCGATCTTTAAAAGTCCGGGCGACGCTGAACTGCCGTAGTTGAAATTCACTTCGGTGAACTCTGACAGCACATTCTAGCCTTCTGATCCGGCCATGTTACAGTTTTCTTGTCAAATGATGAGTTTGTTAATACAACAAAAGTTGAATACAATCTCCGTTTGAGACACAGCACACAACTGCTCGAAAGGAGAATTCATCCCAGACGTTCTGCTGTTTGTAGATACGAATAATAGCGTAACAGTAAAAGTTTCTTCTTCAGTTGTGATTCGTGTTTTAAAATCTTCTTTCTCTACTTTCTTTAACAATTTAGTTCATTTGCCTGATATTCGTTTCATCAACCATCTGTTGTAAAATTTGTTTCGTTTTTGGGGAAGTAACGCTTTATTTCGTTTATGTTCTTATACGATATTATAATTCAAGAACTTGGACCCATGACTTCAATTGGCTGACGATTTTCATAGGCGTAGTCTTGAGGTTTTAGGGATATCGCACAAAGTTAAAGTGGGGCTTACTGGTGTAACTCAAATAGTACCACATAAACGAACGGCAAACCGTAACCTTGATGGACAAGAAAGTTTATTCCAATTTCAATTTCAGTAGTAAATATCAGCCAGGGTCCGCATCTCAGTTTCTGGAGGAAACTTGAGATTAATAACACGATGAAAGAGACGCGTTGAGGAGGAGCGAAGTTTCGCTACTGAGGATCAACGTACTTGGATGACCGTAGAATTTGCGGGTGTTAGCGCTCCACCGAGTGCCGGGAGCGACCGGTGAAGGGGGAGGGGGGGGGGGTTCCTTATTAGTTAATATCTTGGGTCGAATCCGACCCAAGCTGGAACACCCTTCTGTCCCAACTAGGCCCCAACTCCCGAGCTCATCGAACATTCACTCGTCTTTCCGAATTAGGACGTTTCGCTATGGAGTTCATACGGCCCTCACACCCTTTTTCCAACGTATCCCATCAGCCGCTCCCCCTCCGCCCTCTAAAACCGTTGTCTCCCGGAAATGCGCAAACAATGTTAATGGAAGCTATCGATCCTTGGGAAAACGTTGCAATGTAAATATTCAACCTTAAATAAAAGGTTTCTCTCTAGGTTTGGTAGATTGAATTTTCCACCGAGCGATTGGTACGTGCTAACTTTAAATTGCATCCCCCCCCCCCCCATCCTTCACCAAACTCAGAATTTACATTTTTTTCCAAAACGGATAACCAAACGTGACGCTGATGAGGACGATACAATCGACAGCATTTCCCAAACATGTAAGCCAGTGGATGACCGGGCGTTAATGTAGTCAAAAGCTCTAGCAAAAACTGAGATTCATAAATAAAAATGTCATTTGACACTACAGCCGTAAATAATCAGATGTTGTCGTAGATACAAACACGAAAATTATCAGAAACATATTGATTAGTCATGCATGCATATCCAACGAATGGATTGCATGTCATTTTTGTGAGAATAGCGGAAAGATCATGATTTTACTAGATGAACCACCTCCATTATAACCTAACATGTATATAATACAAGTCATCCCCCACCCTTATAACCCCCTCCCATCCCCTCCCTCCTGCCTCCCAAATAACCATAATAAAATATGAACTTCGCATTTACGAAAAATTGTGTGAAACTATGAGGATATATCGATTTCCCCTCCAACAACACCTTTAATCACCAAAATCGGTTGAGAATGGCGGATGTAAATAGTTCATTTTCCCCTCCACCGGTCTTCCTCACAAAAATCTGCCATCTCAATAAAACCGATTTTTTGCAGATAAAAACCAAACGATTTAAAATAGAACGGACGACAAATTCGAAATTTCATGATTTATCCGAATTATCCCCTTAACCGATCGTAAATTTAAAACCGCCAAGGTTTAATGCAAAAGTAGACTAAAATATGAATCGAAAAAAAGTCACGGAAATCAGATGAGAATAGTGAATACATCACGATTTATCACGATTACCCCCTCCATTCGCCACCGTCCACAATTAGATTTGAAACTCCGACATGTGTTCCGAAACTAAAAAGAATTCTTGATAAAACAAAAAAATATTCGCGAAAATCTAATGCGAATAGTGAAGACATCATGATTTATTAGTATTACCCCTGCATTCTCCACTTCCATTATGAAATTTGGAACTTCTGACATGTTCCGAAACTGGATAGAAGAAATAAAATTTTCGTAAATCGGTCGAGAATCTTACTTGGGCAGCGCTTTTATGAATTGGTAAATACTCCATTTGCCTCTCATTACGATAGCAAATCCGAAATTCCCAAGGTTTGTTGCACAACTAGACAAAAATTGGAATCGAACAAAATGAAAATCTCAAAAATCGGTTGAAAATTGTGGTCTGACCAGCTTCGAAAAAAATTGTCGACATACACACACACACACACACACACACACACAAACAAACATTCAACAACAAACATCAATTTTTTTTTCCGATTTGGCCTTAGAACGCCCTGAAACGGAATCGTATGCGGTAATGCATATATATATATATATATATATATATATATATATATATATATATATATATATATATATATATATATATATATATATCACAGAATACTTGCGTAGTCCCTGCTTGAAAACGTAATTAATGATGATCCCCTCTCCTATTCATGCATGAGGTGATCCTGCTGCAACAATACGAAGCTTAACCTATATGAGCTCGCTTCAGAGGAATGTCATAAAAACTAGTAGAAAAAAATGAAGCTATTGCAATGGCTTCAAAGTTTTCAAAAATAATGTACCACAATTTTCTTTAGGGAAATTCATTTTAAGGATTTCTCAATAGATTCCTGGATTTTAACGCTTTTTCATGTATATACCACAATTTTATTAAACTTCTCGGTGCCACAGCGTACTGTATTATCAGTCTTTTATTTCCCATTTTCATTGAAGTATTGCTGACAAACGTTTGACTGCAAGATACAAAGCATTTTTAGTACATTGCAAGAGTACAAATATCAGTACGCACGTGAAACTTAGAACTTTTCATTCGACAAGATTATAAGTACTCAAACGAGGGCTTCCTCGCGCCCAGCTTTGCCCCTCAAGTGAACCCGTCCAAACCCGTTAACGAACTTGATACAGTACGAGTACAATACATTCATTGTAATCCCGTGGTTCTATTGAAACGGGGCTTAACGTTTGAGCAGATCGGAGCCCTTTTGAAGTTTTAAAATGTTTCTGTCGTCCGATACCCTCCCACATCAAACTTTATAACACTGACATATCGGTTTCAATAAATTTGATTCTCACGTCGAAACGTTACACGGCATCAAGGACCATCGGTTGCTGAGCACCGAACCGCTAATTATTGAGGGCCAACTTCACCAAACAGGAATATCCAAACGTGATACAAATAAATTTGATGAAACGCTACATAAAAATATAGGTAGTGGCGTAGTTTGAGAAGGAGCAGGGTGGGCAGAGCCCCCCCCCCCCCCCCCCCATGAATTACAGAGGATGCAAAAGTTTATGGTATGGATACAATCAAAATTAATAATTTTACGCTTCTAACTCCAGTACCTAACACCTTCAAATGGAGAATGTAATTAGTAAAATACGATTCCTACTATTATTATACGGATCCGCTTAAACCTTAATAATAAATAATATTATACGGATCCGGTTGCCTCGCAACTTTAGACGCCCTTAGAAATAAAGATATTTTTATTAGGTTCGTTTGTATAAGGGCGAAATTGCTTGGATATTTTAGAGCCCCTCGGAGAGGAGTAAAATCACCTAGTCAACGAAACGGAAATGTGGATACTGCAAACTGAAATCAAGTCGTTCCCCACTACCTTCTGGGGCTAGCCCATATGCGATTTTTCCCTAGTAAAATATCATTATTCAGTATCCACCAAATTCTCCTACGAACTTCCCCTACTTTTCACTGCCTACTTGATCAAGCTGGGTTGTTTCCCGTATTCTTTTATTAATTTGTGATTGTTGGTAGATCATTTGTATTATACCACTTACGAATTAAATCACAGTTGAAATACTCTTAAAGAAAAGAAAATTGAAGTTTTCTGTGGTGATTGAATTAGTTTAATAGAAAAGATTAAAACATATTGTAGCAGTAGGTATTTTCATTCTAACCGAGCATATTGCTGGTTTGAGTTTGTTTTGTTTACATTTTGTCGTTCTCGGTTTCATGCCCCGTTTTTTATTCCGCGTACCTACTTATATAATAAAATTTATTGTGCGATATTGTCCAGATAACAAGAAGGTAACAATTTACTGTGGATAAACCTGTAAGTGAGACACAACCACATAAATGTATGATTTTGCAGGTAGCAAGTCTAGTATGATAGTATATAAACCGAGTGGCCCTCAGTTCATCTGCAGGTAATCGTATTTTTCGTAGTTTTCAACGTTCTGATTATTAGTTAATTGGATAATACTTTTTTTAAATGGTATTAGGTATGCTTTAGTAATCCATAGGTAGGTTTGTGAATATGAAAGAGTAGGTGATTTCAAATCATTACGAAAAACCATTGAATATCGTTTGACAATTCTCAGAAATGAATACTAAAACTATAAAATAAAACGTAGTCCTTGACCGTTGCCCCTCCATGAGAAAAGTCTCAGCTACGCCACTGATTGATACCGACGTACAAACTCACTTTCATTTAAATACGAAACGATAACTAATCACTTTCACTATTATGTACATCTCGCTTCCGAGCCTATGAGCCTATTTGTTACCGAGTTCTCATTTGGCTATGAATAGTTTGAGTAATACCTGAGTCAGCAAATTAAATTAGGTTTTAAAGAATGTAGAGAATGAAGATTTTAAATCACGCATCACAACTGCAGAAAATACTTTTACTGTTACGCTTTTATCGTGTCTACAAACTCCAAAACGTCTGGGATGAATTCTCCTTTCGAGCAGATGTGTTCTGTGTCTCAAACGGACTGAACATTTGTAGCATTAAAACGTGAAACGTGACGTATTTACATACAATGGAAGCTTTAAATTGTGTATATAGGTTGAAAAATGAAGATGTTTTGATCTTTTGAAATCTTATCAAGACTTTTGAATCACCCTTTTTACATCAAATATATTATATTATGTTCAACACGATGCAACAGGGAGTGAATAGCCCCGCGCGGAAAGTTCTTGAGTATTTCAAAGAGATAGGAGGAGTCTTGCTCCATCGATATAAAGGATGGACCTGGTACTGCAGAACTGTTAGGAAGTAGGAAAACCATTTTTTCCATCTCCGAACTCATAACGTGCGCACGCACACGCAAGCACATACACACAATTTTTTTTTTTTTTAAAGGCGGAGGGGGCATACCATTAAGTTGAAAAAATAAACAAACGAAATAAAAAAGTGAGGAGGACGCCCAGATTTACCCGACACCGGCTCTAGGGATAAGGGAAGTTGCAGGACGAAGAGGAAGAATAGGATGAAAGGAAGTGCCCCTATAAAATGACCACCATTTCAAGTAAGAATCCCTCAGGACGCTGGTAGTGATACCACGGAGTACTCCTGCCGAGATGCCCAACTCCCTTAACTCCGTGGCGCTTTTCCCGCACCACACCCCGTGCCATGACACGGTCGCAGCCATTACCTTGATATTACTGCACAAACACACTCATACACGCACACACATGTAAGTAGTTGCTACAAACTTCACCAAAAGATTCAACTTCACTAATTATATAGTGGCGTCACTATGTCCGAAATGCTGGGTAGCCTCAATATGAATAAAACCAGATTGTTTTTAGCTTTCAAGGAATAGTGTTTCTCTGTGTAACTTTTACAGTAATTTTCGATTTAATGTATACATACCCTTACAACACACACACACACACACACACACACACACACACACACACACACACACACACACACACACACACACACACACACACACACACACATTAGACGATAACTCATCTATAGAGATGAAAAAATCAAGCATCCCAAAAGAAAGGATGAGTTCGTTCAATAGTAATATTTGAGCACAATAAATTCGTCAAATGTCCATCAATGTGCAAAAACAAATCTTCAAGCATTGCAAAAAACTGCTAGAAAATCGTTAAATTGAAGTTTTTTTACAGAATATTAGTCACAAAAAGTTTATCATCTGCGAACCAGAACATTAAAAATATTGCGCATATTAATTTTGTACTTATTTTTTACTGAAATGTGCTAAACAAACGATAACAACTGCTAAAAAATGGTAAAATTCCTAAAATTTCGTGTTACCTATAGCAAATTGGTATTTGAGAACTTTTTTTCCCCCTATAATATTAATATGTAACGATTTTTGGCACATAAAGTGCGCTAATTTCATAACAATTGAACATAAATAAAATAAGTACCTGCGGAGAAAAACTAAATTTGCTTACATGGTCATGGTCAGTTTTCCGATGTTGGATGCAGTAGTGACGTTTGCGCGGAGGCTAACGCGCAGGGAAGAGTGGTACAATGAAGTCATCAGCACACATCAAGCCTTGAAAAACTTCAAATTAATACTACTTGGGGAATCCGTTGGTGTGAAAATTCTCATCATAGTTCCGACTTCAATTAAAACGTTCCAAATAATTAGATAAATGTTTTGTATTGGATGGCCCTTCAAAACTTGTGAAATGTATTGTGCTTTATCTAAATATAACTGCATAGACTTAGGCGACTACCGAGGAGAAACTAATTAAATCAAATGACTACACTTTGCTAGTCCTTCTGCATTTAACGAGAGCTGACGGACCAACTGAAAATTAATTACATAAATATAATCACCTACCTACGCTTTACAAGTCCATCTGTAAGGCGATAAAAGTTATAATAAACACTATTTCGTGCAGTGAAAATTATATCAGCTGATAAGATCGCCGTAGTTTATAAGGCGGTATTTACTATTTCGCCTGTTCCGATTCACTCCCACGTTGGTTTTTTTTCTGTCAGACTTCTAGTCCTTAGGAATAGCGGGTGGCTTCACGCGATTCTTTGGGCAGTAATCTATTGATGACAACCAAAAAATGAAATGAATGAAAATGAAATAGAGTTAATAGGGAAAAAAGTTAGAATAAGTGTACACTACTTGGGGGCTAAACAGTGGTCATCACTGTACCCCTCATTTTTTTCCCCTTCGAGTTGCTAGTGAAGTCCATGATGACGCTCCTTTTTAGTCAAGGATGGCAACATCGCTCCCCTTAGAATCGTGCCACTTCCAGTGTCCCTTAATGTTCAATGCCGCTAATGACCCTTCTGGTTGAGATGCGGCCTAATCCTTAATAAAAAAATTAAAAAAGTGTACACTACTTCTTCACCTATGTAGAAAAAACGCCAACGACTCCAAAACACAAAGCTAAAGCTTGTGTCACTGTGGAGAAAGAGTTGTTCATATATATTGAATTGTGAGTACTCAATAAACTCCTAGTTGTAGAATTAGCTACAAAACAATAATAATAATTTTTTTTTTTTTCAAACATTACTTTCATCTTAAAAGTTTTCGAGATCTCGATTCTTTCATATTTCATTCCTTAAATTCTACCCTTTAGGTAAGCATTGCAACCACCAAGGTTGAGGACCAGCTGAACCCTACATGTGATTTTTGACCTTATTCATAAACGTTGGTCTAGTAGTTTAGGAGGAAAGCAGTGGACGCGCACAGTGGCCTATTTACCCGATCTAAAGTGCCAACAATTCAAGTCGAAACATCGAGATTTGTATACCACTTATTGTTCACATCATAGTAGAAGACCAAAAAACGTAAGTATTTGGGATGGAGTCGTGTTCGAACAAGTGTTTTTGGTTTTCAAAACTGAATCCTCATAATCACTCGCTTTTGCCGATGATCAGATGAAGGTGAAACCCCCGCAATGGGAGTAATGGAGACAAGTGTGTGCTACTTAATGAATGACAAGATAATTTACTCGGCTGGGGGAACAGTCCCAAGTGATTTTTACTGTATTGTTTGTCAATTTTTTAAGATGTCTATACAACTGGAGAGCAAACTAATCTTGTAGGTTCCACGAAGTTCCAGAGTTATTTTTAATGTTTGTAAGAACCTCTACTTCTCAAAACCAGATACGGTTTTTGCCTGTTTGTGCCTATTGCTATTTTTTCCTTACTTATGTGCATTTGAAGGAATCTCGTACTACGGATCACCAATAACACTCCTTTGTTCGCCATATTCACTCTGTCATTTTGGGAATCCTATTGTATCTTTCTAAAATGATGTCGAGTGCCCTGTCTAAATTTCAAAAACATTGATTGGATTTTGCGAACATGGGAACAGTTTCCCACTTCCTGAAATCTAGATTTCCGTAGGATAGGTGGTACGATAAGCGACAGATATTGGGTTTGGGCATTTACGTCCTAAAACCATTTTTAGGTTCAAAAACTTGAGATTCTCATCAATATTTGAGAAATCAAATCTCTTGAGAATCTCCTTGAAGCTTGAATTTTTCCCACTTAGATCGGGGAAATAGGCCATTGTGCGGCGGACCGGCGGATCCTTTGGTACTTGATGTTTGGATTCTACGCAACATCAACATCAGTTCTTCTTTGTCGAAAACGAAATTATCCATTTTGTTCAAAATAATAAATAACCGAAATACGCTTTTCTGTGAAAACTAGACGAGATTTTGAGTTACAAATCGGCAGCATGGGGGTTTGGATAGAGTTAAATTCAAATTTATTGTGCTCAATAAGTGTTGGTCAACGAACACATCCTTTCGTTTGGAAAGCTTGATTTTTTGACGCAAGAACGGGATTTTCATCTCAATCCTAAGGAGAGTTATCGTCTGGAATGACACACACACACACACACACACACACACACACACACATATATATATATATATATATATATATATATATATATATATATATATATATATACATGAAAAAGCGTAAAACTCTAGGATTCGTTTCAGAATGTCTCAAAACGGATTTCAATAAAGAATTTTTTTCGAAAATTTGATTTTAAAATTTTCCGAGCCATTGTAATAGCTTCATTTCTATGAAAATTCGCTAAAAAGAATTATTTTCCGATTTAAAAAAAAAAAACTGAACAACAGAAAATTTGTTAATTTCTCAATGAAGAAAAATTACCATAAATTGAAAAAAAGATCAGCAAGGATTTCAACTGTTACAGATTTTCAATCCTCTAATGATGCGAAAATGCTTGAGCCAGTACGTTTTTCTCAACATTTTCGTACAAGATGGGTGTCATTCAGGTGGGGTGTAATCAGCCAGTTAACGTTATGGAGCACAAATGCACAAATAAGTAATATTTACCCACTGTTCCAAGTGCCTTCGTGTGCCATTCAGAGATGCGTTTTTAATGTTTCACGCTATAACGGGGACATCAGATCGTCCAGGAGATAATCTCATAAACTCATTCAATTTAGGGCGCAGCTACCGAGTTGATAATGAAAGGGCGCCTACAGCTACGAAAACAAGAAATGATTCACAGGAAAGGGGCACACTGTTATTCATAAAAGAGTCGAGTTCGTAACTTTCAGGTCGTAAAGATCACTCGTTAACGGCTGGAGAAATGTGCCACGACCCCTTTCGGGGAAATATTTGCCTACCACGCCTTCTGGAATTATTTATCAAACAAGGTGCTGATTAACTTCGAATATATTGTATAAATATTTCTATTCAACAAATCAATTTCTTGAGCTATTTCATACAAATCCTCGTACATTTATTATTACATAACTGTTTATTTCTCATATAATTTATTGTTGTGCGTTATTTAAGCGCTTTCGACGTTAGGCCTCGTTATTGATCTATAATAATTACAACAGGAGTAAGTATTGTGGTTAGTTGTGAGTTGCAACATGTAATAGGTTATAATTAGGTTAAATATATATATATATATATATATATATATATATATATATATATATATATATATATATATATATATATATATATATATATATATATATCGGTGATATCATAATGTTCGTTCTTATAAAGATGTACATTGGTGTGCTTACTTACGTGATTGAGAGGGGTATCGTTTATATATATTGGATTATCACTTTCATTATTAATTTTAGATCCACTGCAAGAAGAATTCAGGTACGTAGGTAAGTATTGATGAAATCGGTAGGGGAGATTTCTCCTCATTTTACATCAAAAAACACAATCCTGGATTTTAACGCCGTACATATAGGGTGTATTTCTAGACGATAGCGACCTTAAAATACGGCGTAAAAATATTGGTCAAACACGGAAGAATCCGTCTTGGCAAAAAACAGGTCTAGTTCGTTTGCCAGCCCAAGATCGCTCAAGAATGTCAGGTTAAATTTAAAATTTAGTGGCCCAAAAAATCGGTTTTTTGACAACAGAGCATGTGGGGTGTCACCGTCGAAGTATTTTTCAGCACTGAGTCGATAGCGATCACTCCCAGATCTCTAAGATTCCAAATAAGTAAGAAAAATCGATTATTAGGTGAAAAATCCCCAAAATTTACCTAATTTAGGAGTTAGCCTGCGTATCCTGGAATTTGCTTTGCTATTTCGTCACACGACTGGCCTACATTTTATTGAGGACATGGTTGGCCTCCATGATCAGAATTTAAGTTTCTTAATTTTATTTTTCCACAACTTTTCTTTGAAAATTCTCTATTAGCCATGTTGCATGATCGAGTACTTTTCAGTGTGAGTTGTAATTTTTAAAAAATGTTCTCTCAACAACTTTTAAATTTAAAGAATTTACCACCACAAACCTGAGAAAGCAATGGGTGCCGTGGTACGATTTCGGACGTTTTAATGAGGTTAAAAAATTTTATAGTACCCATGACAGCGATTGGTCTGCGGGAAAACTTTATTAGTCCATAGCATCGGCACTTGCGAGGTTGAAAAAATTTTTGTTAAAAAAAATAGGTATGGTAGAATCACAATAAGTGTACCTACCAAACAAATTACCAATAACGCTAAAACTCGCAGAAAAATAGAAAAATAATTTCAAAAATGTTTTAAATTAAAAAAAGTGAAATTGGGATAGTAATCCTGATTCACAAATCATAGGTACCGAGTCGCTGAATTGTTCTGTAACCCACTAGCATAGAACCTCAGATGGTTCTTTGTATTTCCATAAATATACATTCGACGGACAGTGGTCTGAGTGTAAAAAAAAAAAACCTAGCCAAAAATCGAAAAAAGAAATTCAGTTTTTTTCACGTTGGTATGGATCGGAATCAGTGTTTGATAGTAGGTGGATGTAAGGCACCGGTTTAAGCCCGTTTAATAGCAATGATTAGCCTTTAAGTCAGTCATTAAGGTGGTTTTATACTTTCATTTAGAGTGTTGCCAACAGCCACAACAATTCTATCCGCGCCATTTTTCAGCATATTTTTTGCTTTATTGGTGGGGATGAAGGGGTGAAGAGGGGTTGTTATCTCCAGTTTTACTAGGGAATTTCAACTTTTAGGAGAGTTTTCTTCAACCCTCTAAGGTATCCTGAAAAAACTATAGCTGCGCCAATTTGCGGCGGAGGTGGTTTATTAACGAAAATTCCCTGAATAAAAGCACGATAATTACTCTCAGCCTGATGGTTTTTTGCACCTTTTCAGCTCGGAATTTCCAAAACGTTCCAGTTTGCATCGAAAAATACTTGATGCTATTCAGGACGTTCCCTCTGTTACAATACAGAAGAGAGAAGAAGACAGATAGTTGCATCTGTTTGTGACAAATCAAAGATGATACTCTAGAGTCCCTTATTCTTTCTAAACCATATGCTTCCTTCTGCATACATCGACAGGTAAAATTGATTTTATTGTAAGATAACAAGAAACGCAATTAGGAAGGAATTATGATGATTGGATTTGTGCGAAAGACAGTGTAGCAAATTAGTGGGAAGTAGGAGCTTTCTCAAATTTTTGATGGAGATGGAAAAACTGGTGATCAATCGATGCAGAGTTGTATTTCCTACAACTTTTCTTAAATAAGAAACTAAATTGAATGTCTACTCTTAACCTTTATTTTGCGAATAGCTGGTGTTTTCGGGCTACTACAAACTTTAAAATGCAATTACTTTTTCTGAATCAATCATTTTGGGAATTTCTGGTGGTTATTCTTCTACTTCTTATGGAACGAAAAGTGGTTTGAATTGTATCTTCAGGGGAAAATTTTAAAAATATGTTAAACTAGTTGGTCCGCTCATCAGGTTGCTCATAAAGTTTGAAAACTGATTGTCTAGTGAAAAGTACTCACTCAACTTCGCTCTTATTCACGATTATATTTAAAGGAAACTATTGAAAACTATACCATACTCGACTTTTCGGTTGTCAACAAGGACAACATTTAAGGCTTTCAAAGTGGTTTCAGTCAATTCTGTGTAGCAAAACTATTGAAATCTATACCAAACTCGATTTTCTATTGATTTGACGACGATTGTCGTTACTGAAGACAAGTTCTTGTCGTCAGATCGTCGCCCAAACCTATAATTGCGGATGTCTAGGGTCTACCTACCAAATTTCAAGTTGAAAGCTTCAAAATAGTGACTTGTTGCGCTGTCACACAAACACGCACGGTGACAAATTCCAAAATGCCAGCCGAATCGAAGGAGACTCACCTCGTTCGTCAAAAACTTAGTTTTTCCAAGAAAATGCATTAGGGAGCCATCTTAGATATTGGGACAAAGGTTATATCATTCGGAATCAGCGTGGAATCTCCTATTTGATAGCGGAAAAAAATCATTTTGTTCAGCCCGAATCGTATTTTGGACCACTGTGTGAAGGTAGGTTCTGCGCGCCTACGGACGATAACATCTTTATACGGATCGCGGTTATGCGAACTAATAGGTGCTACAGAGATATACAGCATTCCCACTTGGAACAAGTTTTTTTTTTCCTTCAGATTGGGTTATTTGTAGAATAAATCGGCAAATAGATTAAATTTGGGGCACCCTGCGTGTAGGGCCCGAAACTCCATCTCTGAATCTCGGCGGTTGTTCCTAAAAAAAGCTCAATCCATTCCGTTAATTAAAGGAGATCCCCGAAGTTGTAAAGCCGCGGTCGGCCTTGCAAAACCCATCCTTCCCGTAAATAATAAATTTTCCATGTATTACTAATCGTCCGATTACAAAGTTATCACCATCGGAAGTTTCTCCGGAGGTTAAAAGTAATTCCAACTAAATTGGATAATTGAATGTTTTGAAAACAAGATTAAAAATTTAGTCTGATGCCGGGTAGTGTGAAATATACCGGGATCCGTTCCTTACTACACCTCTGAATATTTGAATGCAGATGAGCCCCATAAAAGGCTCGTTCTATCGGCCACTTCCCTCTTTCTCATTTACGTCTCCGTTTTTCTTAATTCCTTCAATACGGCATTCTGCTCTAATGCGCCTGTTTCACTGCTGCCTTTCCTCTATCCTCACTTCCTCCTATCCTATCTTTCCTTCTATCCCACCAGTCCCCTGTACCAGATCTTTCCCTACTAATTTGTGTTTCTCCACCGGTCGCGCTCGGGAAACACAGATCCCCACTGGAAGTTCCTCCATTTGCTTGCCTCGTGCCGAAATGAAGTTGTCGTTAAGGTAAAACTCCAACTATGAGCCTCAGCAGGTCCCTTAAATCGTTAGCGATCTTTAAAACAGACGCACAGTGGGGCGAGTGTAAGGAGAGTTGGACATTGGGGGAAACACAATTTCGGAAATATCCCACATATCGTTACCTCTACATGTATTCTGCAGGTTGTCCCCCTGCTGATTTTTCTCTTTGCATAATTACCTCGTACGACTAATAAGATGGCAACTGAATATTGAATATGATTCCTCATCATCATGAGTGAGTTATTGGGGTAATTATGAGTTCCGAATGAGATGAAATGACAAAAATGTTGGATCGATAATTTGTTCTACAAAGACGGAAATTAGAGGTTTAATTTTGTAAATCGATTAAAATTGCGTGAAAGAAGCTAATACCAAGACTTTACACAAGGTTTGAACAATCAATTCTCGTAGCCCGATCATACCTAGACCTGCCTATTCCGGAGCTATTTAAAAGTAAAGCAGTTGTTCTATTGAAATTATTCTCAATTTAAAAAAAAAAAAAAAAAAAAATGGGTAGTCAAAAAAAGTTTCTGGAAATTTTGAATACGTCAAAATTTCGTATTTGATGCCTCAGTTCAATACCTTAGGTTTCATCGCGATCTAAATAATTATGATCAGCATAAAATGTCCTATTAGAATTGCAGATGAAATAATTCATTTGTCTCATTACTATCTTAGTGAATGATTATGATCCACTTTGGTACAGCCAACTTCTAAATTCTGGCCTGCCAACAGAGCTGAGGTTAATCTCATTCGACGCGAAATTTAATTTTCTAATACTTTTCTGAGATAAAAAGATGTATATTGCTAGATATGTTGATAAGTTTTTTTTTTTTTTTTTTTTTTTTTTTTTTTTTTTTTTTTTTGAAAAAGAAATTTGTTGTGAATTTTCTTGGGTATAAGAGGCTGCATTCGGAATCAGTGCAAAATTTTCGAAATGAATCGCTTGTAACATTGCCATATCCAGAAAAAAAAACGCATTTCGCCCCACTGTGCGACCCTCGCATATATGAATTACCGCAATATTAAGTTACCGCCGACTCTACCAAAGTAGTGAAAACACTGTGATCAGTTTTTGGATGTGGAAACTCTATCAAAATCATAATTTTCCACTCTCATTTCACCTTCCTGGACAATTTTGGTTCGACGTCTGTTACGTCTGTTGGGTCATCGACAGTGTCAGCCACAGGGGGTCAGCTATTCGTGAACCAAGCTCTGGGCAAATCGACGATAAAATCTGAACAAGAGAGGTGTATTTCAATTTATGACATATAAGCAAACTGCCAACTGGAATTTCAAACGATTCTAAAATGAATGTTAGAATTTGCATGTATTATAAACAGTAAACACCGCCTCTTTTACTACTCAAAAAGCAACGCTGGAAGGCTCCAGAGATCTTTAAATTGGAATTTACTTTTGAAGTGTATACAGAAAGTCACTTGTATCTTATTATACAGTTCTACATTCAACATTAAGAATATACTATAAAAACAGGATTAATATATATTTATAAATGCACTTTGCACAATATTTGGGATATAATAAAACTCACCGAAATACTGTATGACCTACGGCACTATGGGTATAGCATTTACCCATAAAATTGGATGTTTTACACATAAATTTGAAGAGAAAAAAGTTCCAATAATGCAGCACTGAATGAGCTTCTGAGTGAACAAATTTTCGTAATTTTTAGCATCATCTTTATGATCAATTGTTTTAAATCCTTAATTAAAAAGTATATTGCAAAAAACATGTTTCTGAAATATTTGCAGATTTACAAATACATTTTTAGATTTAATTATTATTTTTATTAGTAACATTCAGCTAGGTATTATAAATATTTACAATTTTTAACCTATTTACATAGTTTTAGTTATTTTTTTCAGTATAATTTTTGAAATTTTACCGGGATCAAAAAGTGTTGACCAATGAACTCATCCTTTTTTATGGGATGATTTTTTTTTTCTTCGAAAAAATGGATTTTTCATCTCAATCCTAAGGAGAGTTATCGTCAAGAATTATATATTCCTTTTATCTTAACCAGCATCCATTTCAATCGCTACTTTTTCTACCAAATTCAACTAAAACCTTCATTTCTATTAGTAAAACCTTCAATTTGTTCTTTGAAACCTCCAATTCGACGTATAAATGAACTTGATGTAAAATATTAAGAATCTCTTATCTCATATACATATACCTAATAAGAATGGAACTCTGATTGTCTATCCGTCCATGCTATGCACTGCGAAACAGCTGAACCGATTCCTTCCACGAGTGGGAGGATCTTCTCGGGTTTTTCCAATAGGGTGCATAAACTATTTAAAATCGTCTACCCCCATCCAAGCCATGGGCTAGAGGGCGGGACAGTCAGTTTGTTGACGTTAGGCAATGACCCGCAAGACTGAGCGGTCTTGAAGGCGAGGTCGATTTTTGCCCCTTGCTGGAGGGCGGGAAAGGCGTTAGACCCCGGTTTAATGCGTGTTTTTTACGTTCACAAACGTCAGATTTCAACGGGGTTTTTTACGGACTCGGGGACGGACTCAACAGTAACATCCCATCGCACCTATACATTCCATCCGAACGAGCGAAGCGAGCGAGAAAACTACACTAGTACCTATGTAATAATAGCTGGAGGATTATATATTTATATAGGTACGACAGCATTATACACATTTTTTAGTATTTACTATGTTATTTGTAAAGAACCCAAGAGGAGGTTATACCGGATAGTGAAATGTTCGGAGAGCGAATCAGTGAAAATAAATTAAAGACAACAAATTGGCAAAGAGATTTCAAAATGCAAGATGGAGGAAAGGACTTCCGGGAGTGCTTCCGTTGACTCGAACGGAAGGGTCCATCCTGCTGTAGTTTCTTCAGCAATACGATGATCACCGATCGGATTTTATGTGCTGAACCGATTTTACTCAAGATTAGCACTTCATAATAATATTGCACTAGGTGTATAATGATTCTTAAGTCGGAACGCACAGAGTTCTATTAGTGGCGGCGACAGCACGACGATGCAACTGAAGAGGAGAACTTGAAATCTTTTCACTGTTTATCAAAGCAATGACAAGGTCCAAACACTATGTATAATAGGTCCTTAATATGTACATAGGTAGTAAAGCACTATACATATTTTTTAGGATTTATTATATGTATAATCACTGGAATAGTGTGGAAATTAGTGTAATAAATACTACGTGAAGAATATACTCCGAGTGTAAACACGGAATAGTATATATACTAGTTTATTTAGTTTATTAAATATCCCGTATTATACTGTTGCTCGAACACGAATTTCTATAACCACCAATCGATAAGCGATAAAAACTACAAAAAACCGCAAAAGAAAAAAACTTTGTAAGAGAAGTATAGGATGATACACATAACCACAAAATGGTTTCAAGCACTTTCTTTGAAGGTTTATTCGAAAACATTTTGGATACAGTTTCCCGAGCCTGTCGGCCATTCAAGGGTATCAAAACAGCGGTGAATAGAAGATTTGAATCCGAAGAATATGAAAGTATAATGCGGGAAGGGGATCGAAATTGCAAAGCGTGTCCTGAAGAAGAAGTGTGGGGTTAGCGAGCGAGTGGGGTGGCGGAGTAGACTAAGTCTTGAAGCTCTGGGGGCCATGAATAAGAACTAAGTATTGGGTGGCAGGAGGGGTCCACAACAACCTGCCTCACCCTCAAATCCTTCTTCCATTTTTATACATTAGAGCTTCTTAGAGAAAACAGTTTCCTATTGTTCATGAACAACGGATACTACATCGAATTCCCCTTTGGGAATAATGGAAAGGATCCGAGAGGAATGGGGAAGAGTGAATAATTTCTTTGCTCTTCCTCACTTATATCGTATACACAGTGGAGGGGAGGAATAATATGGGTGTTATTGAGCCACTGTGTAACAAGAAGTACTCGTGCGGCGTACGGGGTTGTGCTTCTGAATCAGCCGAGAAACCTTCCCTAACGTTTGGAGTGGAAAAAAAAAAAAAAAAAAAAAAAAATCTTAAACTTGCATTTTGTGTTTTAGATCATTTCTAAACATATTTCGTTCCGCATCAATTCACCTTTGTGTTCGTGTTATTGTATGAAACGCTTGTTTTCACTCTCACCATTTTTGACAAAGTCGAATCAACTCTACAAAAGTATTAGTATTTCCGTACCAGGAATTAGTATTTGCCGAATGATTATTTCCATTGCATTCGAATACATTGTTTTATTCGAGTATGTGCGTGTAGTAGGCTATGTTAGCCACCTCGTGAAGTGTTCTAAAGGTAGTCGTGGGACAGTTCATTTTGCCGTGCCTTTCGTGGGAAAAATGAGAACCTGTATCATGTAGTGCAGCAGTGTCCACGGCCATGGTGGCCGAATTCTACGTCATGATGCGGGTGCCAAGCAGAGAGCAGGTGCTCTGTCTTACAGCGGCTGAGATATGGAGAGGGAGAGACTATGTCATATAACGAGTGACTGGAGCAACAAGCCAGATATTGTTGGCATTATCCCGATGGGTCTACGATATTCCTGGGTGTCCAGGTTGTCAGTGGCAGCTTCGACATGGAGCAAACCTGGCAGGCTAAAATTAATAAGTATGATAGAAATTAACTGTAGGAAGCAATATCCAAACTAAAACGAGTGGTGGCAAACATCAGCCATGACCGCAGTCATGTCATGGCGGTGTGAGGGAAAAGTCCGACAGAATTACTCGAGTTGGGTCTCTCGACAGGAGTTCTTCGTGGCATCACCACTCACGATTGCCCTGCACCTTAGAGAAAAGTTTTATATATATTAAAAAAAAAAAAAAAAAAAGTGACGAAGCCTCAGAGCAAACGAGCAATGGGTTCCACTGTAGCAAAGCCTTCCATTTTGTAGACATTTAAGTTCCTTTATGCTTTTCTTCCTCGTAGATTCCCTATAATAATCAACACTGTCTCCCGAATCCACTGAAGGGGCTAATAAAAGAGCAATTTTATCTGCTCAAACCCCTCTACAAAAATCTCGATTATTCTAATACTGGTGAGCCTTCTTAAGGTATTTTTACCACTCCTACTAGCCAGAAAATCCAGGATAGGTATACTGATATACCTATAAGCACACCCCCTATCTACATGGTATACCTATACAGGTATGCTAGCGGTTTTCACAGATTTGTAAGTTGTTCAGATTACTTCATGTCTTATGTATTAGGGCTTCTAGGGGGTTTCCACATGATTATATATATATATATATATATATATATATATATATATATATATATATATATATATATATATATATATATATATATATATATATATATATATAATATAATTTAATAAGCCCCTTTCCAGCTGGAGAAGAATCCCGATGTAACGGTCCAGTAAGTGACCGCTTCTCGACTGAGACGGTTCCTGTCTCAGCTGACAGAGTGCGTCTACTTGCGGCCGATTACGGTCCTTCTCAATACTTCTGTTTGCAGCAGTTAGGATATTCCAACCGCTTACATCCGAGGAAAGTGCGAGTAATTTACTAATAACTGCATATTTGACATACTCCTCTATCTATATTAATCAAAAATTCGACGATGGTGGCCTTGCCCTCCACCTTAAATTCGTAATATAGTAGGCTGAACGTGGATGAGTTATGTGCTAGAATTTATTCCTTGATAATTCGATTCCATAAATTTTGGTAGGCCGTTCCAAAAAGGAACATAGCGCTCAAGGGCATCTGGAGTCTCTCAATTTTTCGCTTTTTATCCCCTCTCTTAATTAAATTACACAGGAACTTTTCCCTATCCTTATATAGGTATAATTATTTATTGATTTATTTATTTACCTAAGTTAAGAGATGATCTTGTTGAGAACTTTTTAAAGAAAAGACTTATTTATTTTGGAACACAATAAATCAGAGCGAAGGCCGAAGTACACGCTACGGGAACTACGAACAGACTAACTCGTGAAGCGAGCATCGGAAGGAAACTCCGATGAGAGTGGGGTGTGGGTTCCGTTGAGTACGAATA
This sequence comes from Adelphocoris suturalis, assembly GCA_030762985.1. Lineage (NCBI taxonomy): Eukaryota > Metazoa > Arthropoda > Insecta > Hemiptera > Miridae > Adelphocoris > Adelphocoris suturalis. The sequence continues at coordinate 76,202,817 of CM061045.1, read as the reverse complement.
AAATATGCATAGGGTAATATGCGCACGTAAATTTTATTTATTTATTTATTTATTTGGCAAAAAGATATCTATAATAAAATTAAATAACAGTAGTACTTGACAATAGAAGTAATAAACAAATTAAAACAAGGTACCTACTTCTTTCCAAAAAAGTGAACTAACTAGTTAATGTGATAATGTGTGATGTGTGAATGAATAATGAAAGTCAAAAGTGAACTAGGAGTGAATTATACTTCCTAGTTGTTTAAATCATTGTTATTAGGTCAATAGCCTAATGACGGGTTCAGTTGACAGGTCCCTAAATAGAGCCACTAACAATCCGTCCTATTTTAGTTACTACATTACTATTCCCAATTGTCAATGCATCTATTTCACTATGAGGACTTTCTCAACCAGTTTAACTGGTTGAGTTGTACCTATGCAGAGGAAACTAATACGTTTGTGGTTTTCCAGCTTTCATTTCCTGGATTGGAATCCATACTATTTTTCATCTAGGGACTGTTCTCTATAAGAAGAGAGAGGATAGGTGTCATAGTCGGTATGCCCTATGTGGTGAGCCTGACACAAAAGTCGAAAAAGCCCAGCCTCGTTTTCAGTGCGTAAAGTATTTTACAAAAAAAAAAAAAAAAAAAAATCTACCCTTGGCCCACAATCAACATCCTTATTCTTCATATAAGTATATTTTTAAGGAGAGTGTCCGTCTACCAGCGTCCTATTGGGGCGACGACTTCTCAATACTTTTATTGGTGGCAATTAGGAATATTCTTATCATACATATTAGGAAGGTAATATCATGCACCATTATTGGTATCAACGGTGCTGTCACCCCTTGTTTATTCCACCACTTGTTTATATATATATATATATATATATATATATATATATTCTATTTTTTTTATTTTATTTTTTTATTTAAGCCGCTAATCAATTGGTCAATAAAGGGTCAATATCGGCATCCCTTTATCTCTCATTGGCCTAATTAGACTATCTGGGCCTTGCAACATCTTCTCATATTCGTCATACAATTTGATTGAAAACAAACGTATTTGTGTATAAGATCGGGTGGAGTTTAAAACAGTTTTATATTTTGGAGTTTACGCACCGTATTGCGATTTGAATGAAACATGGGCATTGGCTTACAGTTGAAGCCTGGGTTGTCCAAGCGCAATTTATTTAACGAAATAAAATCAGAAGAGACGTTTTTTAGGAGCTTCATCCCCTCTCCTTCAAGTGGTCTTTCAGATGATGATAGAGGTGGCTTCTGCTCGATACCTTTGGGACATGGAATATGTTTTAGAATCCACTCCAATTCTATGGATCTCAATCCTCCCCGATCATTGGAAGAAATCGAACGGGGCCCCCACTTGGAGGTGTGTGGAGAAAGATAGAATGTGGAGGCCTCAGAGGGGTGGGGAAGGGAGGCGACATTTCGTCCCTAATGGAGTAGATTGATTAATCACCTCTGGGCTACCCCCGCACAGCTGAGGGCGTACGGCCCCCTGAAAGCCACCACTAAATCCTTAGAACGCTCGCACTTGAGTTTACCGATAATGAAAAATGGAATGAAATCCTAATCTTTCCCAACATCACACTCCCACCGTTGCATTACCCACCCATTAAGGACGATTAACTCATCAAATTTTAACCGAGTTACTATAAACCGGGATACATTAAATCCCCCCTTTCCTTTCTCTTTCATCGTTACACGGAAATGAATTAAATATTTCTTGAACGCAGGTTATTTTATTTGAAGGATGAATTATTCCATAAAATCAAGAGTGATATTAGACACTAACTCACCTTCAGTTACAGTTTCAAGTATTCAGGACATACCTAACGCCAAACTGCATTGGCCTAATCAACTGGTACGAGGCTTCAACCTACTTTCCCATCAGGTAAACAACCTGAATGGTTGCAACGTTTTCCTCTAGGTAAAGCCACGACTAGTTCCATTTTATAAAAATAATTCAGTATTCTTCGGTCCACAATATGACTGACGTCCTCTCTAGTATTATATGAGTGAGCCGCCCGGTCGTCCATGTTTTCCGCCCCCATAAGGAATCAGCGTTACTTTACCGACATCATAACTCCTCGATATATGCACCGGTTTCCCAGATGTTTCTTTAATTCTTCAAGTGAGCAATCCCTTGCGATCAGCCTTTCGACTTTAAAGAAAAATAATACCTCTGAGAGTGCCAATCACCTTTCTAAGTGGAGGGAAGGGAGTTGCTCTGTTCAGGTGGTTAGTGGCCAACGAGAAATTTCTTTCTGACATCCCAACCTTCATTTCAAGCGCGTTAGAAACCATCCAGTTTGAAAAAAGTTATGATATCACGAATTTCAAGTTATATTCGACGGCATTTTGACTGGCCGAAGAGGCGCCCTAGAAGATAGTTCAGAGCTTTGTCAAAAGAGGCCACTGTCCCAAAGCAGACAACAACCTTTCGTTTGCCCTCGAAGTACCGTCGAAAATGAAATTTACCAACACGCAGAAAATCTGAAAGTCCAAAGGTGTAGGCAAGTAAATAAGTAGGTAGGAACCTACGGTGTTGCTGGAGTGTTAGAACTGATCACATTGAGGCGGCACCTAGAAGAAAAGCCTCAGAAACGGCAGTAAAAGAAGGAACAAACGATTAATGACTAATGACTATTCTATTTTAAAAAATTTCCCCCATAAAATCTCTCGGAACTTCTCCAAACAGGTTTTCAGAAATTTTGAAATGTTTATTTCTTCCTGTCGACAAATTCGATTCGAATAATAGTGAGGAGAATTGGGGTGGACTTATAACAAGGATTTGTGGACACTCGACATACATCGACACAGACACGCATACACTCAGTAACGGAATGAAAGTTGTTCAGAATGGTCTAAAACGTAAAATGCAGAGAGGCTAATAAAACAAAAATTAAAAAAGTCCCAGTAATGCAGAATGATCGCATGAGTTTTCGTAAATTATCGTATTGCATAATGTGGAATTGTTTTGAAATTTGAGCTTTTTGAGTGCAAAGAAATTGTTAACTATTGATTTCATAGCAAGAAATTGATTTTAAATAGTAATAATCGGCCATTCAAAAAGAAATTTTGGATTTTTAGCTTTTTTTTCTCAGTTTTATCGATTTTTTTAGCAAATTTTAATAACATTTAAGTAAATTTTTCGCCATAATTTTGAACGTTAATTTTTTAATGTTCTATTTCATTGTTAATAAACTTTAGTTGAGCAATATTCTGAATTTTCTGGGAATGTTCCAGAAAATATTTGTACCTGAAACGCCAAGCATAACTTTCTACAGTGCCCACCGTGTTGTTCGAAAAGTCGTGATAGGGCTACCAAAGTTGTGGGCGCGGAGTTCAGGAATATCCTCGAAATACGAATACGATGTGCGCCATCGCCGCGCGCTGCCGCTCCTACTTTGCCAACCTCAGGGGATTATGTGCTCCTGAGTGGCGGTCGTTCTAGAGTACCTTCCGTTAATGGTCCATTAGTAATTATAATTATATATGGATGATTTACTACGGGCCCAATTAGGGCCCTACGTTCCGTAATGATTTCATCGACTTTGCGATCAGTTCATACGTGAAAATCCGAGAATCGCACGCTCGCTCTACAAAATTGAACTCGTCATGTTCCTACATCTGCTACATCTGACCAAACTGGATAAAAAATATACTCTCTGGAATGAAGTATCACAAATTTTCCCCTCACCTTTTCTACTTAAGAGGGTTTTTCAATGTTATTTGCTGCTTAAAATTCAGAAATATGCTGGTTTTTAAGATGCTTCAGTAATTTCAGAGTCCCATGTGTAGTTTGGTTCGATAAATGTTATAAAATATTTTGGATTATTATTACATCTATACAAGATCGCTCCTTCTACGTGTGTAAAAAAAAAAAAAAAATTCTCTGCTGATTCGTAGCCGGGACCTCTTAGATTGAAGACCGCAGAGCGCAACCGTCTTCTTTGCAAATACTGAAGTCCTTGTTATCGCCTGGGAAGGACTTCGGGGTCTCAACTCCTGACTCAAAATCCCCTTATGGGGAGCGTACAAGTTCAGGTCTCACCCAATCCTTGGAAATGATAATGCTATAAATTAATAAAAACGGATAAAGATCATCAAACCTTTAAAATTTTGTAGGGATTGAGGGTGAAAGCGGTTACAGAGTCTTCCAAAGTTGTGATTTAGTTTATTTGTCGACTAGTTTCGCCTTTATAGGCCTCTTCAGGACATCAAGTTTTGTACTGGTGGTTGCTATAGTAGTTCATTGGACGTTAATTACACACTGCACTATGTTATAATACATTGCTTGTCAGTTTTTATAAGTAAAAAAATGTAAATTACGAAGAAATACATTTTTGCACATGGCCATGGGAATAGATTCTATCTTTACCTTCTTTATCTAGCTTTACAGCTGGCTACCTACAAATCGTTATTATTTGAAAATTTGTTTTGTTACAATAAGCTGTTACTGAATTTGTTCGAAATTTTATATTGTTCTATAGTATTCTAGATCCATTTATCTATAAGATACATTTGAGTAGATGTTTAGATTTTTGCTGTTTTATTTATACTTATATATAATATATATATATATATATATATATATATATATATATATATTATATATATATTTATATATTTCTATAATATCGTATGCTTTACTCGTTATAAATTTTTTAATTTCGTTATTAAATTTCAATCAAATTTATCCGGTCTGTAAGTTATAGATAGTATCAAATTCTTTATTTATAATAATTATTTAAATGGAGGTTTCACCCTATAGCACTTGTCTTCTTCTCATCCTTATGTCCCTAATTAATGTGTCACATTTTTCAATGAATTATTGAGCATGTTTATAGCTTATAACTTATGACTGGTCATCATTTCGCTCTTACAAACCACTTTACAGGTAAAGTACATCCTGGATAATTTTAATATTACTTTGAGAGTGGGCTTTTTAATTTGATAGATGCGTGCAATGAGATATTTATGTTTCCTCTTAGGTTTGGTGATTTCTCGGAAAATAAACGTACACTTTATTTATATTTTTTGAATTTAATTTTTAAATTTTAAAATTTTTGTTTTGGTTATTAATTTATAGATAATATCAACGTCTCCATAATAATTTTTTCCTTGCACGTTGTGGTGATTTGTGCAAAGTATTGTGCTTGATTATTGTAAATTTCATCCTATAGCACTCCTTATTTTATTGCATGTCCTCGAATTCATCACGTTTTCTTCTTTTTTTTTTTTTTTTTTTTTAAATTTTATCTTCCTTATTTATTATTTTATTTTATTATTTTTTTTTTTTTAATTAAATTGAGCGTGTAACTGTTTTATAGCGTCTAACTGGTGAATGCTCATTATTTTGCTATACTGTTAATATGTACCTCTCCAAACGATCACAGAGTGTTCCATAATAGGCTTAAAGATCGCATTGAATACCAGCAACTTTCTTATGTCCTATCAATCTAATTTATATCAATCAACACTCCCAAATAACACTGACTTTCCACTTTATCTAATTTGCGGACAGTTGCAACCTTCATTTCTTCTTTCGTCCCAAGCGGATGCTTTTATTTCCGTCATTTTAGCATCGACTTTTCTTCTGACTATTGGCATTAATATGGTCATGCATGATCAGAACTTATGCCTGGTTGAGTTTTGACATTATCCTGATCCAAATCAGTCGGAGTTCTTTCATTCAATGGGACGTCCCAAAATGTGAGTAGGTGCTCACCCACAAATCGCCACCCGAAATACAAAATAGGAGGGGGGGGGGGGGGTTGGACCCTCGTGTGTTCATCCCCACCCCTTCCCCTCCCTCCGGTCACGGTCAGTAGTGCTCCATAGATTTGTCAACACCCCCCACAGCTTCAAAGGTTAGTGTGCAATGATAGCATGCCTTGATATTGTTTTGAATTATGTACAACCCAATAACGATTTCGTTTGCTAACAGCCCGGTTGTTTGAAGAATGAATGTGGGCGTTAGTGCCGTCAGTACAATAATGTTCGGGAAATCGAGTCCATGTCGATCCTTGTGAAATATTAGCGACGTTATTTCCAAATATCGAGCCACCTTTACGATTAGAAACTTGCTCGAAACGCCGCTCCGATTCAATTTTGAAGGGTTCTTCGTGGAATGGATCACTACGGGAGCGAGCAGTGGTGCGTTTCCATAATTCTTTTACGTCAATTTTTGATTACGCTCTGTACGAACCGCGGGTAGACGTATCCATTTATTATGAGCGAATCGGAGCTTTACGACGGGCCAAAATACCCGTATGTGGTTATTACCTCTGCACCGCTTAATTCTCTTTGTTCGTTGTGATTAGCCCCAATGCAGTAGTACACCTACCCCTCCCCCTCTCCTATATATGTAGAAATTTCACTCCACACCTACAACCTATATGTACACACCAATGTGTTGTACCTACCCAATATGTTGATATGTTGATATATAGGTACATTAATCCCACATACGTTGATACATTAATTTATTATTCATCAAAAATTTTTTTATCTTCGATTTTTTTTTTTTTTTTTTTTTTTTTTTATTGTTATTATTATTTTTTATTCTTTGATATTCAAACTCATAGTTTTTCTTCTTTCATTACTTTTCTTCTTTGATCTTTGATTTTTTCCCCTTGAATACGGCCCAAATAATACAGACAATTTTATGCAGCCATGACTTTCAAACGTAACCAAATTTTCTCTTAAAATTTACTAGTCGAAATAAATTTTTCCACGTCGAAATAATCTTATCTTTATTTATTTATTTATTATACAATAAAGGATTCCGGGATGTCTTATCTAATATATATGAATAAATATCCAGTAATGCAGCATGACCCTATGAGCGAATTTTCGTGTTATTTATGTTATATGTTATTATATAATATATTATACGTCAAATTGTTTTGAAATATGAGCTTTTCGAGTGCAAAGAAATCATCAGCAATTTATTTTATGACAAAAAAGTATTCTAAATAATGATCTGCTATTCAAAAAGAGGATTCGGACTATTAGCCTTTTTGCAGATTTTATCGATTTCATAGCAAATTTTAATGAAATTTAAGTAAATTTTTCAGCCTAATTTTAAACATAATTTTTTTAATGTTCTATTTTAAATTTGATAAACTTTATTTGAGCAATATTCTGCTAAAATTATATATGTAACGATTTTAGCCATTTTTAGTGATTTTTTCACTGTAACAATTTCAGCCATTTTTAGTGATTTTTTCGGCACATTTTTTGAAATTTGACAAATTTAATGTGCTCAAAAAGTGCTGACCAACGAACTCATCCTTTCGTTTGGATTGCTTGACTTTTTGGTGCAAGAAAGGGATGTTTACCTCAATTCTCAGGAACGTTATCATCTGGAATGATACATGTATCAATATATATAAATTTAATTTCATACATATTTATACATATATATATATATATATATATATATGTGTGTGTGTGTGTGTGTGTGTGTGTGTGTGTGTGTGTGTGTGTGTGTGTGTGTGTGTGTGTGTGTGTGTGTGTGTGTGTGTGTGTGTGTGTGTGTGTGTGTGTGTGCCAAGCAGCCTCCCAGCAGTTAGCCTGCCAAAGACTAACCCATAGGTTAGCTTTGGCAGTAAGTACGTGCGAAGGAGGCGCAGCTTCTGCTGTGGCTTCAATGGGGCCTTGGTGATACGAGCTAATCCTCCACCAAGGTCCACAGAGCTTGCGGCAATGATGGCAACACCCATGAAGTCGACCCCAAGGTACCGCCAGACCTTCAATACGGATCGGGCAGGGATGGAAGTTTGTCCTAAGACAAAACACTCCTCATCCACTACCTTCACCTTATGCTGGCGACCCGACGGGACAAAGGAGACCGACCCACACTTAGCTAGGTTGACCGACAAACCACACCTGTCTAGCTGCTCAGCAAATGTGTTGAGGGAGATCTGCAACCCCTCACGGGATTTTGGGAGTAGGATGACATCATCAGCAAAAGCCAATGCACCTAATCGCACCCCAGGGGCGAGATCAAACCCTATTTCAGCTGGCAGCTTACCCAAGGAAGAGGAGTGGCAACAGAGGATCCCCCTGGCGTATCCCGTGCCCAATAACAACATCCCCTTAAATCTCACCTAGTGCCTCGAGGACCGTCACGCCTTCGTGGTTCAGACAGGCATCATACTCAATTAAGCGAGCAGCTGCCCCGACAGCACGAAGACAATCGGTGAGGGCAAAGTGGCTAACTGTGTCAAAGGCCACAGCGACGTCCAGAGCGGCAAGATGGAGCTGCCGTTTCTTGATACGGGCCAGCAAAATGACAGTTCGGAGAACTGTTAGATTCTTCGCTGTGCCATCCGCTGGCTGAAATGCTCTCTGGACGTCACCTATGACACCAGCCACTTGGAGGCGAGATGCCAGAACCTTATCATGCTGTTTTGCCGGTCAAGGCCGGTGGTATCGTCTCTCTTTCTACCAGCATCCCATCTTTACGCCACCAGCGCCTGCTTGCCCTTAGGGGTTCCTGCTGGGCGGTCGCCCGCACTGCTGCTGACCTGGACTTTGTTTGGCAGCAATTGTTGTGGTGCGATCGAGCAACACTAACTGCTCCAAAACCCAGCTCATCTGCTGAGTTTGCTGCTGCACTGCATGAATCAGTAGGTGGTGAAGAACTCCGACAGTGCTCTGAATCCCCCATTTCTACCCAGTGGGTGGAATGGGTTTCAGAGGGCATTGGGGCCCGCGACTATCGCCATTTTCACGCCGTCCAGGTGGCTATGTTTGCCACCTCGGTGAGGTGTTCGAGGAGTAGTCGCGGGACAGTAGACACCCTCTGCCGTGCCTGTTGAGGTAAAAATGAGAATATTTATCATGTGGTGCAGCAGTGTCTTTGTACTCACGGTGGCCGTATTGTACGTCACAATGCGGTTGCCAAGCAGATAGCAGGTGCTTTGTCATCTAGCGGTTGGTATGTCGAATGGGAGAGACTATACCACATACTGAGTGACCGGGGCAAGAAGCCAGATATCGTTGGGATCAAGCCCGATGGGTCTGCCACAATCCTGGATGTCCAGGTTGTCAGTGGCAGCGGGGACATGGAGCAGACCTGGCGGGCTGAGAAAAGTGAATATGATAGAATTGATCTGCGACAAGAGATATCTGAGCTAAAAGGAGTGGCGCCTAATAACATCAAGGTCATGGCCGCGACCGTCTCATGGCGCGGGGTGTGGTGCGGGAAAAGTGCCACAGAGCTTCTCGAGTTGGGCATCTCGGCAGGAGTGCTCCATGGTATCACCACCCGCGTCCTTCGGGGCTCTTACCTTAATTGGTGGTCATTTTATAGGGGCACTTCCTTTCATCCCTCTCTCCCTCCTCTATCTTCCTCAACTTCCCTAATCCCTAGGGCCGGCGTCGGGTAAACCTGGGCGTCCTCCCAACTTTTTTTTTTTCCCCTTAATGGCGTGCCCCCTCCGTCTTTGAATGGAGTTTTCTATATTAAAAAAAAAAGTGTGTGTCAAAAAGCGCGAACTTTCAGAATGCCTCAAGACAGATTCCAATGAAGAAATTAATGTTTCGAAAATTTTGATTTCTGAAATTTTTGAGCCATTGCAATACCTTCATTTTCTACGAAAATTCGCTAAAAATGAAACTCCGTCTGTCTGTTTGTTTGTCTATCCACGATATGCATGGCCAAACGGCACAACCGATTCCGTTTTTGAGTGGGGGGAGGGGGGTCTTCTAGGGTTTGTCCGAAAGGGTGCATTAGCAATGTTAAAATTTTCTAGCCCCATCCGAACTATTGGCTGGGGGGGGTGAAAGAAGGGTCGGGTCAGTTTGTTGAGGTTAGGCAATGATCCGCAAGACCGATTGTCTTATTAGTGAGGTCGCTTTTTGCCCCGTGTTTCTATACATCCCACCCCGTGCGAGCGAAGCGAGTGAGAAAACTACACCAGTGATGTATAATTTCTAAGAAAAACTCCATACAACATTTTATGCTTGCAATATGGTGTGTTTTTATCTCTGTACATGATAGCTCTACAGAGCAAAAGCTAGTAAGTCTAACAAAAAGTTCTAATTCACTAAATACTCCATCTCGCATTTATTGCTCAATGATTATTCATATACTTTAATGCAACGGAAAGTTCATCAGCTAATATATCGTAGTCAGTAGGGAATGAAAAAAGAATTATTTATCACCCCCGCGTGGGTTCGAGCCGGCTACCGTTGTAATGACAGGCATCTGTTCCGAAGGGACAAAAGGAAACTTACTGTATGCTCGACATACCTAGCAAGTCAAATATTTTCAATCCTTAAGTGGTTCTTAAGTAGGCCAGGGACAGTAGTTGGAGGAAAAAACGACAGATAATGGAGGGACTTTTAAAATGTTTTCATTTCAACTTTTTGTCATAACAGCTTACGAAATATAATACATCAAATTTTGAGAAGGGGGAAACCGTTTTCCGCCCGGTTGAACACAGTGTAGATATTATATGGTCAGATTTGTCATAACTCTGATATGAACGGTTTCTATTTTATTTTAAATTTAGCGATTTAAGCAGCACCTAAATCAAGCTCATTAGCGGCACTAAACTAGGTATCTGAAAAGACACTGCCAGTAGCGCCTTGCTAAGGGGAGCCATGTTGCTCTCCATCACGAAACGGAGTGTCATATCAAGGTCACTGGCAGATCGGAGGGGGAAAAAGCAAGGGGCACAGGGATGACTACTGTTTAGTCCCCACAGCGGATTACAAAAAAAAAAAAAAAAAAAATAAAGAATAATGGGTTCAACTAATACAAAATGAGTGAAATAGAACTATGACTAGATGCATATCAATATATCAGAGATCAGATACCATAGTTCGTAGTAGAGCCGAGCGGCACCAACAGGGATAGGTAGGGTCCACATATGAAATCAACTTAATGCGTTTTTTTTTCTAATTTAGGTTATATTTATCCTGGAACTTCTGGACAAAGTTAAACTTATCTACTATAGATTGCGCAATGACAGCCCCCCCCCCCTCTCTCTCTCTCTCTCTCTCTCTCTCTCTCTCTCTCTCTCTCTCTCTCTCTCTCTCTTTCTCATTTCTAGGATGCCCAGTGTTTTCTGCCCACGAAAAAATAAATGAAAGAATTATTAAGTAATAAAAAAGGTATCCACCAGGAACGGCCAGGAGCAAAAAAAAAAAAGTGTTTTGAGGTGTGGTTCAGGTGAAGTGTGTTAAAAAAAATGGCAGAAGCTTTTGAATTATTATTACTTTTTTTCCCCCAATCCTCTACTGAAGTTTTGTAAATACTGTCGAATAGTGCGACATACCATACTTACCCGTTGCTGTTGAAAAATGATCCGAATCTATATCCATCATTGGTAGGTATGGCACTCTGGAAATATTTCCGACGAATGACTGAAGGATTCGCTATTGTAACAGTAAGTAAACATCGCGAAAGAACGCTTGAGCTAACGTGACCCACATTTCTCCACATCTGTCCAATGTTGTTACACTCCGCGGGATTAAGGTTTTCCTGGTAATAATCGCATTTCCTTTCCCCACATGTCCCTCGCATGTTATTAGGAGAACGAGCAATGACAATTTCGAGGGTAAGTTTTTGGGCTTTTGAATATAACTTGCGAAACGGTGGCAGCGGTTCATTATTGGAAATATGAACCCGAAAATTGCTCGTAAGGTCATGCTAGACAAGTGGTGCCTTTTAAAACGTTTTCCCATTCGAATTTGTTTTAGAGCATCCATAGTCAAACAATGAATTTTGACAATAACTATCCAAAAAAATTAGTCTACTAAACTTTATCTACGAAAATTCGCAACTAGAAGAGAATATGACAATAACTCTGAAGGGAAAAGATCAACATCCCGCCCGGCTGCTGCTCTGAGAAGTCGAATAGCCTCTCATTTATGAAGAAGTACCTACCTGTTTTTCTTTACAGGGAAAACGTGACCCCAGAAAAAAAGGTCCTCTAGCCGGTATACAGTTGGAATGACCCGGAGACAAGCTAAACCAATAGGCTCAGTAAATAAGAGCGACGGGGAGGCAACGCGGTCCAACAGACCTGATAGGCGGGGAGGGGTGGTGGAAGGGGAGGTAACAAGGAGTAGGGGTGGGGGTGGGGGCTCTCTAAATCTTTAAAACCGTGTTTTGAAGGCTTTTTCCCGGCTAGGGGAGAATTACAATGTTCCCCACAGGAATGAGCCGCTTCCTCGGCCGGTTCCCTTTTTCAACAAGTGGACTCACCAAAACTGAATTTAATTTGTCACATCCGACCACCCGATCCCCCTCCTCCTCCCCCATTGTTTGGATCCCCCGACTTTTATTTTGCCCCCAAACCCACGACGGGATTTTTTTTTTTTTTTTTTTTTTTTCCTACCCTTCCATAATCCGAAATAGTTTTGTATGCAAATACCGGACTCGGGAAAAAGCCGAGATTCATTTAAAAACATCAGTCGAGCGTCACGTTCGTTATTGTCAGGGGCGGGGGTGGAGTTGAGTACATGGATCACAATACGTTATCAGAGTTGGGGTTTTCCGCTGATTTTTACGTCGTCGCACGATAACCGCTTCAGACCCGAACACAATTTTCTTTTTGCCTTTCAAAAAACGCTCGATTTCAGAAATATAGCTCTTGGCCTTCAATATGAAGAACGTTCTATGGTGAACACCCTCGTAACACGCATTACGATCGCAGCGATCCAAGCGGTTCCCTACGGGGCAAGGTTGTGAGAATTTGATTCTCTTCAAGTCGGCGATTTTGAAATAGCTGTTAAATAATACTCACAATATACTAGATGCAGGATCTGGATACGTAAAACTGTATCTAAAACCTCTTAAAAAGTGGTGATATATCAAGAAATAGATAACCATGAGTGAACTTAAGGTAACATGTCAAGAATGCTGCGTTTGTTAATGTCGCTTGCCGGCGGGTGTGGTGTTGGGTACATGGATAGGTAACAATACGTTACCAGAGTTACAAATTTAAAAAAATTACGGCATATGAATGTAAATTGAGAGGTAGGCAGTGTATATAATATTACTACGTTAAAAACATGTAAAATTCATGAATTACATGGACGTTCCTATGTATGGTTTGTACTAGTGAACCGATATTATCCTCGCCATTTAGGTTCACTGGTTTCACCTGGATGAAACCATCACCCCTCCCCCTCCCTCCCCACCCATAAATATGGAATTTGAATTTTGTGAATTTGTTGAAATTTTCGAGTCCAAATATTTCGAGTGACATAGTTGAATGTTCGAACAATAATGTAAATAAAACAGTATTTTCCTCTCCATCACTCCTCCTCACCCGCCATCTGTCTGTCGTCATAATGGAACCCCCTTGATGATTCTGCAGTCCTTACTGTTGGTGAAGACAATTGCGAATCGACCTCAAAACTTGGCAGATCCATCAAAAACCTCCATGACTGGACAATTAAGTGGAGAATTAAGATGAATGAGGCGAAATCACACTGAACCTCAGCTGAATTCTATTCTATGATAAAGTAACCGATAATGTTTGTTGAAATTGTAATATGATTGTCAACAATCGAACAAATTTTGAGGGGCGGCATTAATTTTTTGTTACTTTTTTTTTTGATCGTATACAAAGGTTCATTATTGAAATTAATAAACCAAAATGTGTTCATTATTGAAATTAATAAACCAAAATGTTTGCCAAGCTCATTCGGTTGTAATATTAACCGAACAGAATCATCGATTAAATGAAATAAGAGGTAAGGAATTCAGCAAGATGATGCCTGTAATTATACCATAGCGGGGTGCGTGGGTGTTATTACCTGTGAGCACTACTCTAACACCAATTTGATTAGTAGTTTTCCTTCTAGGATTTTACCAAATTTTGGGCAGCGGTGACATCAGATCAACGGTCCACGGTCCATTGTGACGTCACTGGTGCACGAAACTTTGAAAAATCACAGGAATAAAACTACTTATATAGGAAAGAACGGTTGGTATAAAACTTCTTAGGATAGAATCTACTTCCATTTAAAATAGTAAAAGTGGTAACCCTCATTCCTAGGAGGTTTTACATTTAAGTATCACCACCTGCAGTAATTGCACCCATTCAGCCGAGTGGGAGCCGGAGGCATCGAACTGCGGCACAAGGTGCACAACTTCTTCTGTTTAGGATCAAATAGCGTCAGAGAATTGGCGTAAAGAGGTCGTTCGGAAGCACAGGGGAGGACCCAGAACTATAAATACCGCGAAACGTCGTTCCTGTCAGGAAGAGGGGGAGCTGGGATCGCATTGAAATCGTCGAAACCGCACGAAGTGGAGGTGCACAGCCGGCATAAGGTTAATAGTTTGCAGAGGCAAAGCTCCGTGAGGGGATATACGACAGTATTTAGTTGGTGCGAATTTCCAGCAATTACCGTTTAGACTCATTTCTAAATCGAACTAGGGTGGAGGGACCAGTGTTTGACACCTTAAGAGAAATTTCGACTTTGACAGGCAATTAAGTTATGTTTTTTCATTTGTTCAAACTTGAGACTTACATCTATTGCTGCATCAGGATGTCCTCAAACTGCTCAGAATTGGAAAAATCACTAATTCAAGCCATAAAGCATCACAAATTCGTTTTTTTTTTTTTTTTTCGAAATCAATTTTTTGACCCAGTGTTTGACAGCCAAATTTTTGGTTGCACCTGTGATTGACACCCTATGATTGACATATCAATTCTTCTGCAATAAATCATTCCGTGTATTAACAAAACGTTTATTTAAACAGTTTATAAATAAATTGAACATTTTAACTCAGTTTTGTACAAATATATTTGAATTTTATATAAATATTAACTATAAATAACAAATGAAAAGAACGAATAGAGATCCATGTTTAACTATACATTGAAAATCAGTCTTAAACTTCTCCTAAATCGGAACCGTCAGAGGTTCTTTCGAACAAGTAAAAATAGCTGCTGACAAGAATAATTGGAGATCAATAAAACAAACAAGAATGACTGGAATCTATGTAACATTGAGCTGAAGTGTTTGAACAATGAATTGAGATTCACTAAAAATGAAGTTCCATCGAATTAGCTAGGGAACTACACTCGTCACACGCAGTTAGATTTTACTCCTTATGCTCGGCTTCTCCAAGTCTCAAACACGAATGATGAAATTGCTTCTCGCATATATCACAAGCCCTCCCAGATCGTTGTTGTGAAATAGAGGCACCATACCGAAAGCATAGCCCCCCGAATAGGATTTCTTTTTCACATCTCATGTCACTATCCACAATGACTTGAGTGGTCATCAAATCTGTATCTAATATTTCAACTGATTCAAGAACTGATTCATCTATCACTGATATGAAGGATGCAATTTCATGAGCCCGTGAGTTCGTTGGAACAGCGGTGCAACCCCCTACTCTAATTGCCTGTATGGATTCAACTTTGAACCTTTGTAGTTTTTTTCCGCATTGATTGTAATTATTTCTCTATTTTTAATTAGGTCTTGGATTCATTAGGTGAACTATGATTACTGTAATAAGTTTACGCGAACGGTTTATCCACATCTTGGATTTCATCACATCACCGCTTCATTTCTGCCACACATTTTCATTCCATTTTCAAGCCTTTCTTTTGCTTTGTTATTTTTTTATTTTTTTTTTTTTTTACCTTTCTTCTAGAGGGAGCCATATTAAGTATTTGAACCTGTATAATATAGAAGTGGATATTAGCCAAAAAGCATCTTAGGTAACTAAGAAATTATGAGAACATGTCAAACACTAGTGCTGGTAGCTGTCAAAGACTGAAACCTTTCCGACTCAGTGATTGACAATTTATTGGACCAGTGTTTGACATCACTTTCAACCATGTCATACACTGGCCCAGCATTTGATTTTCGTCAAAATTTGATTAGGAACTACTTTATTACGATTTAAACTTCAATTAGAATGTAAAAAAATGTAGGAGAGGGAAAATTGGAAACGAATCAGTAATTCGTCAATCACTGAGGGTAGTATCAGTTTGGGGACTAGTAATTCACATTTGCATTTCAACATGTTATATTTGATTATTTCCAAAAAATGATAGCATAAATGCAATCTACACAAAAAACTGATTGAGAAAAACCATGGGAACAATCGAATTAGAAAATTTGGAAGGCATGGTGAAACAAAATAAAACATTTACCTCCTTAGCTAAATCACAAGAAACTGCAATAAAGAAATGATAACACGAGGTTCTGTTGGGTAAACTTCTCCAGATTTCACAAAATCCCACTTGAAACCATTTTCCCCCTTTATACTTCACGGAGAAAGTATTTTGTCACAAAATTAAAAAGGATCAAGCCCGTAAAACACTTTTATACCTTATTATTTAAACTTTTTGGTGAGATGTCAATTACTGTGTCCATGTCAAATGTCCCTCCACCCTAGTCGAACCTCAAACTGGGTGCCTTAAGTGATTTTTTAAAACCTCAGGAACGAGACGGAAGTTACTGAAAAAACCTTGTCTATTCCCACGAAACATAAAGAGTTACAATGTTAAATCGATTTCGACGATTAAGTCATCATCAGTAACAAACAATAACTGAAGACACATTAGAAAGGACACAGCTTTTATAGCCACAGGTGAAGGGAGATTGAATCCCATTGGTCAATAGAAAGGAAAGGGCAGGAGGTACAACCAATTAAGTTCAAGAAAATAAGGAGATTATAGCTTATCAGATGATGTAAAAGGAGGGGAAGAATTGCTGGTTTCAACAGTTTGAAGGGAAATTCCAAGCTATACATAAATGTACTTATCAGTGGTGAAATATATTGAGGGATATCCTCATTTAAACATTTACCAGATCTGTCACTTTTGATCATTTCGAATTTTTCAAGTACATTCAACATACCTCCCTTTGGACAAAAGTGAAGAAATTCTACAAACTGTCTATCTGTCAAATCAAAATTGTAACTATGATTGGATCCTTGAGATGTTTCGCGAATGTAGACTTACCCTCATTTTCCTTCAAGCCTCCATCGTCTATTCTTTCCCTGAATTTCCTACCAGTTTGACCGCAATATTCGTAGCCACAAGAACATTTTAGTTTATAAACCCCACTTTTATCCTGAACATTGATTTTGTCCTTAACTGATCCTAGTAATGCTATAAGACTATTTTTAGTTTTAAACCCTCCTTATTAACCTCTCAATGATGGAATTTCGCCAGTTTTATCAGAAATTTTCCCATGATAAGGTATATTTATCCATTGTTTTTCTTCTAAATTTACATCTTCCCTAGCCAGACTGGATACTTTTTCCCTACTCTTTTTCCTAAGAACCTTATCCCATATGTTATCAACGAGATCACTTCCATATCCGTTACTAGCCGCTATGCTTTTGATAATGGATTTTCACTCCTCCTTTCACTTCAT
Organism: Adelphocoris suturalis; assembly: GCA_030762985.1. Classification (NCBI taxonomy): domain Eukaryota; kingdom Metazoa; phylum Arthropoda; class Insecta; order Hemiptera; family Miridae; genus Adelphocoris; species Adelphocoris suturalis. Next base: position 76,185,437 of record CM061045.1, on the reverse strand, counting down.
CTGATAATCTATAATACCCTTTCACTTTGATTGCACTTAATTGGTTGAACCTCCTGCCCCCTTTCCTTTCTCTTGGCTAATGGGATTCAATCTCCCTTCACCTGTGACTATAAAAGCAGTGTTCTTTCTAATCCACTAAAGTTGCCATATCTCCTCTAACTTACTATGTCAACTTAAAAATAGATATACCGTTGGAAAGAGCGTTAGAATTCTCATCTTCCTAAGGTACTCGGATTTTTGTTACAATAGGTCACAAAGGCGAAAAAATGGGATAAGCACAAGAACTTCTCACTTTTTGAAAATTACTTTTTTATTTATTTAATACATAAAGTATTGAAACGAAATGGTTCAGAACCGTATGCGTGCAGAAAAACTTCCCCAAAATCTCAGTTTTCCAACGGTATAATCAATTTTTATTTCACTTCGCTAATTGGGGGAAAAAGTGTGTTTGTATATTGAAAAAACATTTTTTTATTTCTATGAAATCGAGGGTTTTCGTGAAAAATTACCCCTGAGGAAATTCTAGTTTGGGCCCGGTTTCTGAGGTTCTTTTTTTGTCCACACTGAATTGAATGGCAACACTCGCAGATCTCTCCAACTCCGTTATAACCGAGTTTTATACTTCAACCAACAATTTACCTTTGAAAACACATAAAATAGAGCATAAAAAATAAATTAAAAACTACCTAGTGAAAGTGTTAAAATTCGGTTATAATGGAATGGGGGAGATCTGTGAGTGTTTCCATTCGATTTAGCATGAAAAGATACGTAGAAACCGGCTCGAAACTCGATTTCCTAGAAAAAACCATGTTTTTCAACATACAAACATACTCCTCTCCCCAATTATCAAAGTAAAATAAAAATTTATTATATCGTGGGAAAGCTGAGATTTTGAGCCTGTTTTTCCTGCAACGCGTACGGTTTTTTACAATCTTGTATCAATACCTAACGCACCTTAAAAAACGGTAATTTTTAAAAAGTGAGAAATTCTCTTGTTCAATCAATTTTTTTCGCCTACGTTACCTACTGTAAAAATAATTCAAATACTTCACGGAGATGGAAAATTTAATTATCTTTTCAGTAGGGAGACATGGCCAGTTTAGTGGTGAAACTTCAAAAACACGAAAAAACTCCAAAAATCAAGGGCTTAACAAAAATTGCTAATAGGAACTTCTTGTCGGAAGTTAGTCGCAGAATCAATCCCTAGGAGGTTAAAAATCTCGAGTGTGAACGCCATGTATCCCTTCGAGAGAATGAATTCATTGCAATGGCACCAACATACACTAACGTGCACTGATATTTGCATGATATTCTGCTTACAATTTTTCTATTGTCAGGTTCACACTCACGAGTTTTTCCCGACACACATTGAGCCCTAATTGAAACTAAATTGTGCACAGTTGCAAAACATGACTTTCGAAGGGTGTACTCAATTTTATTCTGACACTGGCATTTGGTTGAGAAAATGGCGTTCGAAACGAAGGGTTCGACTCAGCACAGGTTTTCGAGGGGCACTCGAAACTGAAATTTTCTCCCATCGACTCCGAGCAGTGTTGGGCAAAAGTTTAGTTACGTCTCATAACTACAACTAAATTAGTTACTACAATGGCGAATAATAACAACAACTAAGTATCTATTAGTTATTATTTTTCAAAGTAATAAATCCAGTTATTCGATTATTAACCACTTCTGTCTAACAACTGATTTAGTTACACAATTTAGTTACTACTAGTAACTAATAACTAATTGGTTTTTAGTCGTTATTCGCACTAATAATAACTGATAACCTAATTTAGTTCCGAATTCACCTGTAAGTGGCGGAAACATTGTTTTCATTCTCGGAAGATGACATGGCTGTAACATGACTATATGAACGAATTTCTAAATTTTTATTTTTCTAGTTTAGTTAAAAAGTGTTAGCGAATTTTTCGTGGAAAATGAAGCTATTGCAAAGGATCCTAAGATTTAAAATAAAAGTTTTTGACATTTGTCTTCATTAAAATCCATTTTGACACATTCTGAAACGAATCCTAGAGTTTATCATTTTTCAGATGTATATATATATAATATATATATAAATATATATATATATATATATATATATATTATTATTATTTTTTTTTTTTTTTTTGTCCTTCCAAACGATAACTCTCCTTGGGATTGAGATGAAAATTCCGTTCTTGCGCCAAAAATCAAGGACGAGTTCGTTGGCCAGCGATTTCTGAGCACATTAAATTGGTCTAATTTCAAATAAGTGCTGAAAAAATCACTAAAAACAACAAAAAAATGGCTAAAAATAGTTGAATTTAATTTTTTTAGCAGAATATTGCTCAAATAAAATTTATTAAATATAAAATAGATCATTGAAAATTTTATGTACAAAATTATGCTGAAAAATGTACTTGAATTTCATTAAAATATGCTAAAAAGTCGATGAAAACTTTAAAAGAGTCAACAATCCAAAATCTCTTTTTGAATCGCAGAATACTATTTAGAACGAGCTTTTCATAAAATTTAAAACAATATAACATAATACGATACGATAATTAACGAATACTCACTCATACTATCATGCTGCATGACTGGAACTTTTTCTTATAAATGGACCAAAATAGTAAACATATTTGGATTTTTCTGGTCAGAGTACATGCAAACACTAATTACTATTCTTCTTGTTTTACATAAAAACTAGCACATAAAGTTATGTTGCGCGAAAAAAAAGCCAACTACGTTATGTCTGGTTTTGATTTTGATGTTTCCAAACCGAGAAAAAAATTAACTATTAGTTATTATTGGCGCGCGCGAATAATGACTAAATTGAAGTCACAGATATCAATTACAACGCTAGTTACACCAAAAAATTAGGTTATCAAATTTAGTTATGATTGGTAACTAATAACTAACTGCATAATGACCAACTCTGGAAAAAAACGGAATAGGATGCCTAGGATTTGGACTGCAGAATGGCGCACCGCATCTGCTGCTAAGAGCAAAATCAAATAAGAAAATTTAGACATTACCATGACCATCTCCGATTTTCGGTGAGCATGTGAGGTATCACGATTGTGTTATCAAAAGCCAAAATATTGAATCTGGAAGAAATTTATTGGCTGATCTAGAGAGAATTTAATTAGAACTTTTTGAGCGAAAACACAATTTCGGTATTGTGTACTGTCAAGCCACCCCTTTTGTAGGGCCTGAGCCAGCAGTTGGCCTACCAAAAACTACCTTCAGAAGGACCATCGACATGTCGGTTGACCAACAGACCACAAGAAGATGGCCCAATATTGAGGGACAGGGGGCATTTCAGGTGTTGGGACCAGAGTCAGTTTCTTTCCACTTTATAAGGTAAGTTTCTCCTGGTGATGTGTTTTAAGATCGTCTTGGAATAATCTATCTAGTTAGAAAAATCTAAACAGATTGAAAGATAATGTAAAATAAATTAATGATAATAAATAAAGAAATATTTAGGAAGTAGGAAATAAAGCTTATGAACTGCCGATTTCCGTCTTGATCCGGAACTATCTCGTGGTTATTATTTTGAAACGAATCCAGTCTAATTTTAGCAGAAAACATGTCCACAGCAAGCTCATGGTGGCCGAACCCAATACAAAACTTGCTGAGGGACTTCTCAGGAAAAACCGTAGGGAACTTGAAACAATAGTCGGCCTTATAACCGTCTTTGCACCCCTACGTTTCCGTCTACACCGCATAGGGGTCACACAAAACACAACCCTGTGCAGAATATGCGAGGGGACAGACGAAATAGTATCCCACATAATCTTCGACCATAATCTTCACCTATCGCAGATTTTAACTCTTTGGGGCACAAACCCCAATGATTCGAAGCGAACAATTGATCGATTGATTGATTGATTGATAGATTTTATTGTATTTCATCCTTGTGGGATAATACATTGTCAATAATTATAAATATTAGTTACATAATAGGTATATACATATTTTTTTAAAAAATTCTGAAAAAGCATGTAAAAAAATTCATCAACTGTATAAATTGGATTGTCTCTCATTTTTCTCGTGATTTCTCTTCTAAATTGACGGGTTGGTATATTCTTCACCTTGATTGGAAGTTGGTTGTAGAGTTTGGCACCCAAAAAATGATATGTTATTTATCTGAGCTGCTGCAGTACGGACTCTGCTCAAGGCTAGATGATCCTGAGAGCGAGTGTTGTGAACAGCGAACTAACTTATCGATGTTGGTGACGACAAAGCATAGCAGCTCAATCACGTACATCCCCACAACTGTGACGACTCCCAGCTCCTTGAATAAAGGTCGGCAGGATGTTCGGGAACTCACTCCATATATGGCTCTCAACGCTGCTTTTTGTTTTTTGAGGACAAGGTACACAGAAGGAGAGTAGCCCCACACTAATATGCCATACGCCATATGAGATGCAAAATGAGCATAGTATAAACTCAATAGAACATTCCGTGAAACGCACTAAAACAGCTTTCTCAACAGGTATGTACCACTTGCTAATTTTTTTGTAACGGCTTCAATATGGGGAGTCCAGTTCAAATTATGACGGACCTCCAAACCCAAGAGGTTGAGAGAGTTGTCATGGCTATGTTCAGAATGTGTGACTCTAGAACCCAGTTGTAGATGTAATATTTTGGTTTTTGAAGAATTCAAAACAAGTTTGTTGGCAGAACACCATCCATAATGCTGCAAGCAGAACATATCGAGAAGTCCAAATCAATCCTGTGTTTAGCCCGTATGACCAGCGACGACTCACAGCCCTCACCAGAGGGCTGAATCTCTTTGATTAAACGCAAAACTCTCAGAAAAGTACAATAAATAAGCCACCAGGCTTCCGTGCTTGGTGTCCAAAATAACCCCACCCTGAGAGTTTTCCTATTCATCTACATCTGCATCTACTGTCAAGCCAATTTTCATTTCAGGTAGCTAAAACTTTGTTTCTTGACGTAAAATAGGTCAAGGACCCGAAAATGACCACAGATTTGACTTCGGACGAAAATCGGAGTTAGAAAATCCCCGAAAATGGTCAAAATACACTTTTGTCTTGGGATTATTCGGGAATTGCAGTGTTTCGAACAATTCAATTCTGCGAGAGAATTCAATTCCTCGAGAAAGATCTGCTGAATCCTCGCCCGGATTTTTAGGACTAACCGTTTGGGCCTCACGCCCCCTAAAAGTTGATGATATGGTTCGGTTGGATTGATTTGGTTTTAGGAACCACTAGCAAGAATCATGCTCATTGATAGGGTGAGTGACTCAAAAATAACCACATTTCCATGGAGAAAATTTGGAAAATTTTTATTTTAAAATTGATAGAGCCATTTTACTAGCATCGTTTTCTACAAAATTCGATAATTGAGAACCCGACTGAAAATTTGAGATCTAGCAAGAGTTTTGAAGAGATTCGCAAGTTGCTGGAGCCCACTTCTGATCTTCCCAAGGTTTCCAGACGATAACTCTCCTTAGGATTAAGATACAAATTCCGTTCTTGCGCCAAAAAATCAAGCTTTTCAAACGTAAGGGCTAGTCTGTTGGCCAGCATTTTTTGAGAACATTAAATTGGTTACATTTCAAAAATAGTGCTGAAAAAATCACTAAAAACAGCAAAAAATGGCAAAAAGTTGTTCAATTTATATTTTTAGCAGAATATTGCTCATATAAAGTTTATTAACTTTAACTTAATAGAATACTAAAAAATTTATGTAATAAAATATGCTGAAAAATGCACTTAAATTTGGTTAAAATGTGCTAACAAATCTATGAAAATTGCAAAAAAGTTGAAAATCCAAAATCTCTATTCGAATCGCAGAATATTATTTAGAACGAGTTTTTTGCAATAAAATTGGTTGCACAATTTATTTTCCCTCCAATTCCTTAATTTTCAAAACAAGGTAACATAATATGGTTATGAAAATTCGCTCATACGATCATGCTGCATGAATGAAACTTTTATTGTATAGAATCATTAGGATGTAACAGAATAGGTTTTCCGCGCATAACTCCTTTTAAACTCTACCAATTAAGTTTAAACTCAACCAAATAAAAGTTCATGATTCACTGAGTGGTCTTAGACCAAAACGAACTATGTATCTCATTAGAACCTGAGGTATCAAAGAAGAAAGCTATAAAATTTAGAGTTATCTGATTTTCAATGCATGATGACAAATCTATTTATGAATACCTTTCATCCAAAAAAATATGAAGGAAATCGGCCGGGTAGAACGGCCGTACTAATTGCCATTAGATTTCGTAATTTTTTTAATATATAAGATAAAATTTATAGAATGATGAATTTTAATTTGGAAAACGTTGACACTCAATTCAGAAATCGTTGAATTTAATTTTGAAAATATTGAATTCGTTTGGAGAACGTTGGATTCAATTTGGAAGATGTTGGGTTCAGTTTAGAAAATGTAGAGTCCTATTTGAAAAATGGTGATTTTTATTCGGAAAATCTATATTTGTTATACGTTATCTTACCTTAGAAACGCTCCGAAAACTCAAAAATTGTGAGAAATGATAAATAATATCCCAATAAAGGATAAGTTATCAATAAATTCATTTTGATATTCTTTTTTGGATTTTTCGAAATTCTTCATAATGTTGAATTCTTTTTGGAAATGTTGAGTTCCGTTTGAAAAATGTTGGATTCAATTTGGAAAATTTTCGATTCAATCTGAAAAATGTTAAATTCAATCTGGAAAAGCTATATATATTAATTTTCTTAAATCAAAAAGAAAGAAAAATTCGTTCAAGGAATTAGATTACTTGACACACGGACAGATTTTGGAATATTTCAATTGATTGTTTATGAGATTGTACTGGTTATGAAACCTTGAGCATCCCATTTTCGTGCATTAACGATATTATATCTTGGCAAATGTTATGATCGACCAGTTAATACTTGGCCGACTAGCTAATAATTGGTCACAAGCACGAATTTTTACACATGAATAACAGTCAGATTTAAGATGTCCCAAAACGCATTTTTAAGGAAAACTTTTCTCAATTAGCTACAAAACTATTCGACCCAGTACAACTGCCTTCGTCTGTTACCAAACTTAGCATACGAAAGTCATCGTGTTTGGTGGAGTGGAGGCCATGCTGGAGCACATTTTGTAAATTTACTTCATTTAATATCGACGCATTTACTGTTGACGTTACACCTAACAGAAAATATGTCACTATCAAGTTTGGAAAATTTAAGAAAATCAATTAAACAAAATATTGGTTTATTTCATTCTTAATATATTTTTTATTTATATGCATGTTATATGTATATGTATAACGATTCAGTGATGATTAGTACATAGATTAATTTAGACATGAAAAAGGTAGAATTTGACGTGGAAATGGTATATGTATTTAATTTACGACTTATAGGTGCCACCAGTATGAAAGCAGTAACGTTTTTACAATACATATGCAAATGAGTTATTACGGGAAAATTCTTACAAGATGCTACAAGCGTTCTCGACGCGTTACAACTGCCTTTGTCTGTTACAACACTTTGCATTCGGCAGTCATCGTGTTTGGGATACTTGAGGCCATGGTGGGGCACATTTTGTACATTTACTGCATTAACTCTCGACGCGTAATTCAGTTTTATCCTGAAATGATCGACTAATAATCGACTCTCTCGAGTTTGAAAATGAAGAATAACCATTAAAAATATGAACATCGGGTTATTTCGTTCTTAATGTTTTCATTTATATGAGAATATGATTCATCAACGTCACAGTACTAATTAATGCATAGATCGTCTTTGACTTGAGCAAGGTTGAATTTGACGTGGAACTTATAATATATTTGAGTTACGATGTATAGTTACCACGGGTACCGATGTTTACGTACGAAGAAGAGCTTTTAAGAAAAACTTCTTTCAAGTAACTACAAAATGTTTTGACCCGTTACAATTCCCTTCATCTGGTACGACACTTTGCATTCACCGTATTTGGGAGAGTTGAGATAATGCTAGGGCTCATTTTGTAAATTTACTTCATTTACCCTCGACGCGTACATCAGCTTTCATCCTGAAATTCCCGACTAAAAGTCGACGCTACACCCGAGAAAATATGTCCACCTCATATTTAGAAAATGAAGGGAAACCTTTTTAAAAATTTTTTTTCAACCCTGTTGAAAACCAAAAGAAATTACAAAAAAGTACAAGACTTGCAGCATGATCGTACGAGCGAATTTTCGTGAAATACCATACATATTATTTTTACGTTTTGAAATGTGAGCCATTAGTGTGCACAGACATTAATAACTATCAATCTTATGGAACAAAATACCTTTTCAACAATAAACTGTTATATAAAACATCTTCAGTTATAAGCAGTTTTTATAGATACGATGTCCGGTAAAATCTTGAGCACAATTTTTATTCCCCCAGTAGTCTGAGTAGTATTCTGGTGAAAACATATATAAATATATTGGATTTTTAGTTGTTTACCCTTTTTTGTGGTTTTTTCAACACAATTTTTGAAATTTGATCAATTTATTGTACTCAAAAAGTGCCTTCTAACTATCTCATCCTTTCTTTTGGATCCTGAAACAGACTGTTCTAATCAATCTATGCCTGTTGTATGTCGACATACTAAATGAAATCTGCCAAAATCCCGATTAACCAGCAAGATCGCCGTTTAAAATTGTGGTGTATGGTTCTAGTTTTTTTTTTTATAGTGAACTTATAACTACTTCATCTCTAATTTCTCCCGTAACGCAGACAATTTATTCATTCAAACTATTATAATCTCGTTTTAATTTACATTGTATTAGGCTTGCTGATTTTTTCTTTTTTTTCTTTGTAAACAAATGGATTTTTTAATCTCAGTCCTAAGGAGAGTTAACGAATATGTATGTCGCAGTCACGTACTTATTCCAATCACTTGACCAAATGCCAAGAAAGGCCCAAAAATAGGAATTTCATCAAACGACTGACACTCGATAAACCCCTGGACATTTCATGAAGCATCTAAGCGTTTGATTAAATGAAGTCCGCGGTTTATGCTGTTGATCAAATATGCATTGACCTTTTGTCATCAAGTGCCGAGAAATCGTGAAATTCTTATTTTTGGACTACCTTCCCAGGCTTTTGGCATCTGACTGGATTTAAGTGTGTGACTTAAATGTGACTGATGGCTATGCTTCAGTGCAAATTATAGCCATTTGGCTATATGTCTAGTCATTTATGGAAATGACAGATTGACTGCAGTATATATATGTGTACATATGAAAAAGTGCAAACTTCAGGAATCGTTTTAGAATGCCTTAAAACGGATTTGGATGAAGAAACGTTTGGGAAATTTCCATTTTGAAAGTTTTGGAACGATTACGATAGCTTAATTTTCTTCGAAAATTCGCTAAAATGCGTATATTGGGTTATTTGATTTTTTAATAGATGATCTTATTTATATTTGAACGGGATTTATCAACGATACATGACTGAGTAATACATTTATTGCGTGCGAAGCTGAAGTTCTGAAACGCTTAGATACGAGTGGAATGATTCTGTATTCAGGAGCGTCAATGTTTTCCCAGCGGTATCAAGGGATGTACGTTATGTCTAGTCATTTATGGAAATGACAGACTGACTGCAATATATATATATACTATATATATATATATATATATATATATATATATATATATATATATATATATATATATATATATAGTACCTACATATGAAAAATTGCAAACTTCAGGAATCGTTTCAGAATGCCTTAAAACGGATTTCGACGAAGAAACGTTTGGGAAATTTTCATTTTAAGAGTTTTGGAACGATTACGATTGCTTAATTACTTTCGCGAATTCGGTAAAATGTGTATATTGGGTTGTTTGATTTTTTAATGGATGATCTCATTTATATTTGAACGGGATTTATCGATGATATATGACTGAGTAATATAGATTGTTGCGTGCGAAGCTGAAGTTCTGAAACGCTTAGATACGAGTGGGATGATTCTGTATTCTAGGAGTGTCAAATTTGATCAATTTATTGTTCTCAAAAAGTGCTGTCTAACTATCTCGTTCTTTTGGATCCTGAAAATGACTTTTTAAATCAATCTTTGGCTGTTGTACGTCGTACCATCCTAAATGACATCTTCCAAAATCCAAATCAGCCAGCAAGATCGCCTTTAAAAATTGTGGTGTACGGTTCTAGTATTTTTTTTTTTTTTTTTTTTTTTTTTTTTTTTTTTTTTTTTTTTTTTTTTTTTTTTTTTAGTGCGAACTTATAACTACATCATCTCTTATTTCTCCCATGACGCAGACAATTTATTCATTCAAACTATTGTAATCTCGTTTTAATTTACATAGTATTAGGCTTGCTGATTTTTTTTCTTTGGGAACAAATGGACTTTTTAATCGCAATCCTAAGGAGAGTTAACGAATATGTATGTCGCAGTCACGTCAGTCAAACTTGACCAAATGCCAAGAAAGGCCCAAAAATAAGAATTTCATCAAACGACCGACACACAATGAAGTTCGCGGTTTAGGAAGCTGACCAAATATGCATTGACCTTTTGTCATCAAGTGCCTAGAAATCATGAAATTCTTATTGCGGGCTACCTTCCCAGGCGTTTGGCATCTGACAGGATTTAAATGTGTGACTGCGGCTAGGCTGATTAAATGGCTAGGTTTCTCTGCAAATAATAGCCATTTGGCTATATGTCTAGTCATTTATGGAAATGACAGACTGACTGCAATATATATTTATGAGTACAAAGTGCAAACTTCAGGAATCGTTTCGGAATGCCTTAAAACGGATTTGGATGAAGAAACGTTTGGGAAATTTTCATTTTGAAAGTTTTGGAACGATTACGATTGCTTAATTTTCTTCGAAAATTCGCTAAAATGCGTATATTGGGTTATTTGATTTTTTAATAGATGATTTCATTTATATTTGGACGGGATTTATCAATGATATATGACTGAGTAATACAAATTATTGCGTGCGAAGCTGAAGTTCTGAAACGCTTAGATACGAGTGGAATGATTCTGTATTCAGGAGCGTCAATGTTTTCCCAGCGGTATCAAGGGATGTACGTTATTCCCAGTCATTTATGGAAATTACAGACTGACTGCAACATATATATATATATATATATATATATATATATATATATATATATATATATATATATATATATATTATATAAGTACTTATGAAAAAGTGCAAACTTCAGGAATCGTTTCAAAATGCCTAAAAAACGGATTTCGAAGAAGAAACGTTTGGGAAATTTTCATTTTAAAAGTTTTGGAACGATTATGATTGCTTAATTACTTTCGCGAATTCGGTAAAATGTGTATATTGGGTTGTTTGATTTTTTAACGGATGATCTCATTTATATTTGAACGGGATTTATCAATGATACATGACTGAGTAATACAAATTATTGCGTGCGAAGCTGAAGTTCTGAAACGCTTAGATACGAGTGGGATGATTCTGTATTCTAGGAGCGTCAAATTTGATCAATTTATTGTTCTCAAAAAGTGCTGTCTAGCTATCTCGTTCTTTTGGATAGTGAAACTGACTTTTTATATCTATCTATGCCTGCTGTACGTCGTATCATCTTAAATGATATCTACCAAAATCCAGATTAGCCAGCAAGATCGCATTTTAAAACTGTGGTGTAAAGTTCTAGTTTTTTTTTAGTGTGAACTTATAACTACTTCATCTCTTATTTCTCCCATAACGCAGACAATTTATTCATTCAAACTATTGTAATCTCGTTTTAATTTACATAGTATTAGGCTTGCTGATTTTTTTATTTGGGAACGAATCGAGTTTTTAATCTCAATCCTAAGGAGAGTTAACGAATATGTATGTCGCAGTCACGTACTTATTCCAGTCACTTGACCAAATGCCAAGAAAGGCCCAAAAATAAGAATTTCATCAAACGACCGACACACAATGAAGTTCGCGGTTTAGGCAGTTGACCAAATATGTATTGACCTTTTGTCATCAAGTGCCTAGAAATCATGAAATTCTTATTGCGGGCTACCTTCCCAGGCGTTTGGCATCTGACAGGATTTAAATGTGTGACTGCGGCTAGGCTGATTAAATGGCTAGGTTTCTCTGCAAATAATAGCCATTTGGCTATATGTCTAGTCATTTATGGAAATGACAGACTGACTGCAATATATATTTATGAGTACACATTAGGGTGCCCGCTATGTTCAGAAAGGTGGAATTCTGATGACCTCCACCCGAAATTTGGTTTAAAATGTAAAAAAATGGCCCCTGAATTTTTTCAAATTTTTCGCGTTACATAAACGTACGACGGTAGCTCGATTTTGGTTTTTAAAATACGATTTTTTTGCCAATTTCAGACTTTTGAATATAACTTTTACAAACTTCTTTGTTAAATTGTGAAACTTAGTATACTTATGTTTTTGTAATCGCTGAACTCGAATATGCAATCAAACCAAGTCGACAGCAACAACTTTTGACAGTTTGGAACGTCAAAATCGTCGAAATCATGTCAAAAAATGACAATTTTAAAATTCATTGTAAAATTATGAAAATTCGTATTCTTATGTTTTTTGATGAGCTGAACTCGAATTTGCAGTCAAAAAATCAAAATTCTAACAGGAATACGTAAAAATACAAATTTTCATAATTTTAAGATGAATTTTGAAAAGTTGTCATTTTTTGACATGATTTTGACTATTTTGAGATTCCAAACTATCAAAAGTTGTTGCTGTCGATTTGTTTTGACTGCATCATCGAGTTCAGCAACCCCAAAAACGTAAGTATACGAAGTTTCACAATTTTACTAAGAAGTTAGTAAAAGTTATATTCAAAAGTCTGAAATTGGAAAAAGAAGCGTATTTCAAAAACCAAAATCGAGCTACCGACGTAGGTTGTGTTATGCATAAATTCTGAAAAAATTTATTGGTAATTTTTCTGATATTTTAAACCAAATTTCGGGTGGAGCTCATCAAAATTCCACCTTTCTCAAAATAGCGGACAACCTAGTACATATGAAAAATTGCAAACTTCAGGAATCGTTTCAGAATGCCTTAAAACGGATTTCGATGAAGAAACGTTTGGGTGATTTTCATTTTAAAAGTTTTGGAACTATTACGATTGCTTAATTTTCTTCGAAAATTTGCTAAAATGTGTATATTGGGTTATTTGATTTTTCAATAGACGATCTCATGTATATTTGAACGGGATTTATCAATGATACATGACTGAGTAATACAAATTATTGCGTGCGAAGCTGAAGTTCTGAAACGCTTAGATACGAGTGGGATGATTCTGTATTCTAGGAGCGTCAATGTTTTCCCAGCGGTATCAAGGGATGTACGTATTATTCCTAGCGGATCCAACAGGTTCGTTTCTCCTAACTTCTTTCACAACTCCTTCAAACTTGAATCAATTGCACGGCGAAAAAGCGACGTCAACACGCAATTTATGAGCTTTGCTCTTCAATACCGTCAAGCAAATAATTGAGATTTGGAGTAATTTGATGCGACGGTTAGATGACTGAACGGGATCAAACCGCGTGGATTTAGTTAAAAATCGCAACTGAATTGGACCATTTCAAACTGTCATCCAATTCTTTGCATTAACCGATTTGTTGGAATTGTGGCTTGGACAAGGAAAACACTTCGGTAAGGGATTTAGGAAAATATATGATTATGTAAAAATGTTAGTCTACAAGAAAAAGGTGGTAGGAATATAAATCGTTGGTTTTTGTGCGACATGAAAGAGATTATGTTGAAGGAATTTATAAAACAAAGATTTAAGGGTTAGAGAAAATAATTCTACCTGTATCTTCATCGTCGTCGGCGTCGTTCCAATCGGCGAAGACTGCGGACGTCAGCACAGCACAAACGACGAACAGCTTCATGTTCGCAAAAATTATTTTCAAGAAACAATTTCGTTTATTCGATTGGAACAAATAGTTGGAAGTCGGTTTTTATTTTAAATGTATTTTGGGTTGGGAAATTGCTATATTTGTAGTTCCGGCGATGCGGGGTTCAGACGGGGTTTTGCGGCATTTCCGGGAGGGGGACTCGGCCCGTGCCGTAAAGTTGTGCCGAGAGCACGCGATGTCGAGAGGAGGCGGGAAGGTCGGGAGCGGCGAGAGGGTCCGCCACCGAGCGTTAGCAGTCAGCTACTGCCTCCGAGCCGCCGCGCCGCCCCCGTCGTCTCTCGCCGCCCCCGCGCCGCCTCACGGCGTTTTCGCGTTCCCCTTCACGAACCCCCTCCCCCTCCCCGTCCCGTCCTTCCCAAGCCGCCCCCACACCCGCTTTTCCCTTCCTTTTTCACGCTGCCTCATTCCCTTTCTTTCTGCGTCACCCCTCTCACTCTCGCTCACTCATCCGCTAGCCCCCTCTCTCTCGCTCTCGCCCTAACCCCCGCCGCCGCCGGATATCCCCATATCCAAAGCCGCCACCTATACCCAACATACACAACCCTAATTTCGTATTTTCCGACTTGACCGTTTTCCGGATCGTCGTCGGGTTTATTTGTGATATCTGAGCCATTGACGGGGTTCACACTCATCCCACACTCTTCAAAATATCCTGGAAATGGAAACACAAGAATTGAAACAGGAATAACAAGCGGAAAGTAAATACAAAGCTGTATTAGCTAACAGACGCTCATGGGTTGTATGAGGATCAAGATATTCTATGAAAATGTTGTTTAATGGCAACCAATAGGGCCTTCGTTATCGCATAATAAATGGGTGGGAATGGAGATATCTTAAACAGTAGACTGGGAAAAATGTCAAATTGGTTTGGAAAATTCTCAATTTAGTTTGGAAAATTCTCAATTTGGTTCGGAAAATTCTCAATTCGACTTGGAAATGCTATATATTATCGTTTCCATATATAGCATTTCCAAGTCAAATTCAACCTTTTCCAAGTCAAATTCAACCTTTTCCAAGTCAAATTCAACCTTTTCCAAGTCAAATTCAACCTTTTCCAAGTCAAATTCAACCTTTTCCAAGTCAAATCCAACCTTTTCCAACTCAAATTCAACCTTTTCCAAGTCAAATTCAACCTTTTCCAACTCAAATTCAACCTTTTCCAAAACAAATTCAACCTTTTCCAAAACAAATTCAACCTTTTCCAAGTCAAATTCAACCTTTTCCAAGTCAAATTCAACCTTTTCCAAGTCAAATTCAACCTTTTCCAAAACAAATTCAACCTTTTCCAAAACAAATTCAACCTTTTCCAAGTCAAATTCAACCTTTTTCAAGTCAAATTCAACCTTTTCCAAGTCAAATTCAACCTTTTCCAAAACAAATTCAACCTTTTCCAAAACAAATTCAACCTTTTCCAAGTCAAATTCAACCTTTTCACCATTATTAGGGAAATGACGAAAAATACGCACAAGCCCTAAATGTAGTACCAAATGCTTGTCTGTGATTGAGGACTGGGCTGAAAACAATACTCCAAACGCAGTAGGTAGGTACCTATACATAAAACAAAATCATGTTTTATTAAAAGAGAAATCAATAAAAAATATAATTTAAAAAAAAATCAACATTTCTTTGAAAGAAAAACTCTTCTCTCTTCTTTACATAATTAATATTTTAAAAGTCTTAAAATTAAAAATCTTACTTGTAGAAAGTCTATCTTCGATTTTTTTTTTTTTTTTTTTTTTTTCACTTAAAAAAATGTACAGGTAGGTACTTTTGTGAAATACGAGTAGGTACTTGTAATAAATTGACAAAAAATATGACATCAGTGGAGAGGCTGTCCAACTGACGCTTGAGGGAGCAGGAGCATCATATCCATAAAATAGTTAGTACAATCTGTAGCTGTAATTGATGACACAGCCCGTGGAATCACATCGCCCAGATCATGAGTTTGGCGTGGCTCACTCAGAATTCCACGAGCAGCGGTTTTTATTTTCGAGAACGCATGTTCCACCGGGTTGAGGGTAGGCGAATACGGTTTTTTGTTAATTTCTTTTTTAATAAAACATGATCCTACTCCTACTGCGTTTGGAGTATTGTTTTCAGCCCAGTCCCCAATCACAGACAAGCATTTGGTACTACATTTAGGGCTTGTGCCTATTTTTTGTCGTTTCTCTAATAATGGTGAAAATGGTGAATTTGACTTGGAAAAGGTTGAATTCGACTCGAAAACGGTTGATTTTTTTTGGAAAAGGTTGAATTTGAGTTGGAAAAGGTTGAATTTGACTTGGAAAAGGTTGAATTTGAGTTGGAAAAGGTTGGATTTGACTTGGAAAAGGTTGAATTTGACTTGAAAAAGGTTGAATTTGACTTGGAAAAGGTTGAATTTGACTTGGAAAAGGTTGAATTTGACTTGGAAAAGGTTGAATTTGACTTGGAAATGCTATATATGGAAACGATAATATATAGCATTTCCAAGTCGAATTGAGAATTTTCCAAACCAAATTGAGAATTTTCCAAACCAAATTGAGATTTTTCCAAACCGATTTGAGATTTTTCCAAACCAATTTGAGATTTTTCCAAACCAATATGAGATTTTTCCAAAACAATGTGAGAATTTCCAAAAAAGTGAGGATGTTCTAAAAAAGAAATGAGAAGGGAATCATCCAAACCAAAGTGACAATTTTTCAAAGCAAATCAAAACTTTTAAGTAGGAATAAAATTGAACAATACATCGTTAAAAGAAAGAAATTTGCATTTTTTCATTAGAAAAAAAATCACATTTTTCATATTTTTGAGAAAAATTAGGTATTATGAAAATTCAATGTAGAGGGTTCCCAGCTGCAGCGTTCGTTAATTGCACGAACGCGTCCATCATCCAATTTGTGTAATCAGCTGATGAAATGGTGGGGATGCTTCGAGCTATCACTTCACTCAAAACGAGATCCTGCGGTGACTCACTAAGAACGTTTCTCACGTAAAGCTTGATTTTTGAGAAAGCTCAGACGTTAAAAAACACAAATTTTTGGATCGTGTCTATTTTAATTCGGATTCTCAAATTGTTTCGGAAAATTCTCAAATTGGTTTGGAAAAATCTCAAATTGGTTTGGAAAAATCTCAAATCGGTTTGGAAAATTCTCAATTTGGTTTGGAAAATTCTCAATTTGGTTTGGAAAATTCTCAATTTGACTTGGAAATGGTATATAAAACTAGCTGGTTCACCCGTGCGTTGCACACATTGACTTGAACATTATCAAATAGCCTGTGACCCAAGTAATTCTGATAGATTCGCCCACGCAGATCTCCAGTTGGTTCAGTGACGTTCAAAACGCTTTAATATCCTCCCCCCTCCCGTCGCCATTTGGTCAGATTTCAAAAATTTGAAAAAAAGTAGTCTTTGACTTGAATTATAGTAATCCAAACATATTCGACAATCAAATCCCCAGTTCATTCAGTGATGACAAAGCTACCCCATTCTCTCCCCCCCCCCCCTTCCCATAAAACACCCTTCTATGGGTTAGATTTGAAATTTTTGAAAAAAGTAGTCTTTGACTTGAATTGGAGCGTGCGTGCGTGCGTGCTTGTGTGTGTGTGTGTGTGTGTGTGCGCGCGCGCGCGCGCGCGCGCGCGTGTGTGTGTGTGTGTGTGTGTGTGTGTGTGTGTGTGTGTGTGTGTGCGCGCGCCTGTGTGTGTGTGTGTGTGTGTGTGTGTGTGTGTGTTTTATTCTATGAAAACACCCTAATTTTCCAATAAAGCGCCTTCAAAGCCGAATAGGAACCCGCAGAGCTTACTAGTTTACTCCAGAATCTACGGATGTTTCCCCCGCTGGTCACCCCTCTCAACCAACGTAGTCAACGAAAGCTTCGTTCTCAGTGCGCGTTCTGACAGTTCTCGAACTCATCAGAACTGGGACGGGAAATCCCGGGGCGTTCCGGAACTTGTCGAAACGCGTTCTGCACTGCGAACGATTTGAGAACTTGGAAGTGGAATAACCTGTGTTGTTGTTTGTAACCTCTCTCAACTCGTGTTACCTTCTGGTGCTCCTTTTCAGAATATTTTTAGTGCCCTAGAATGTATTACTTATTATGCCCACCGATATTACTTAACTATTACCACACGGCAATTAAAAAAAAAAAAAATCCACGATGACTGAGGAGTATACTCGAAAAACATTTAAATCGTGGATGTAGACGAGATCCAACTATAACTTCAATCTCGTCCTCATCGTCTACAAACCAAACGCCATCGTCGAAACTAAGAGCTAGTTGACATTTCGATCATAGAATAGGTACTTATACTAACGTATACAAGAGACTAAAGTATGATTTCGATGAAGTAGAAGAGAGTTGTTTACTCCACGAGATATAAAAATTTTTGAAATGCGCATGCGTTAACTACGTCCCTGCGTTCGAGTTTTGACAGTTCCGAAAAAAAAAACGGGGACTGTCAGAACCGTTCAGAACTGAGTTTGCAAAACGCTGCGAACGCCGAACTTGGCGTTCCGGAACTGGGCGTTCTGGCACTGCGAACGACAAAATTCGACTGCGCTTGCCCAGAACCGTTCCGAACTCGCAAAACGCACACTGAGGACGAAGCTGAATAGTTCGATCTCTGCAAGTAAATCCTCTTCATCTCAATGTGACATCTGTGATCTCTCTCACACTTTGTATGGTTATGAGAAATATAATAACATTTCGATCGACGACAAATATAACTGGTTGAAAAAACAAAATAGATGATTTCGTTGCCTGGGTACGCATGACAGCTTTTCCTTGTGCTTTCGCTGTGCATCTAAGGGAAAATGTTCCGAAATTAAAGTTTGTCTCATCACAGTTCTCTACATAGATCGGATTATATTAGTACCTAAGGCTAAATCACCTGACGGTCTGTTGGCGGATACGCACACCCCAACAATAATACCTTCGGGACCGCAAACTCTCTATAGCTAACGTGCCAATCAACGCCCCTCGTTCTTAGGCTTTATTAATGGGTTGGTCGATCATTCGTACAAATCAAGTCGTATTGTTAGGCACAGCCCAGCGAAATAAATAGGGTAAATTTGAACCAATACGCTCAGTAATCAGGGGTGCCCACAGGGGGGGGGGGTCACGACGCAAACTGCGTCGTTGAAATTTTTTGGGAGGGGGGTTAGAAAAATGAGTATTTTTTTTTAATTTTTTTATGAACAAGTAATAAGATTTATACTAACAATTTGCTAGCGTTTAAAACAAGAAATACAACATTCTTTATCACATCAGTGTATCATTTACATTACCTATTTAATAAATATTTTAGTGGGGGGGGGGGTCGGGAGTTTGGGGGGGGGGGGCCTCGAGTCGTTGCGCTTAGGGGGGGTGGGCACCCCTGCAGTAATTGATGGTGGTAGTTAAATTTGTCTAATCTCAACGGAATGTGCTCAAAGATTGGCCCTCCCAATACTTTCCAAGGAAACCAATATTGATGGCGCACTTTCTTCAAATCTGGGTACATCAAAACGTGTTGTATCACTCACGCTCGCTCCTCCTGTCAATAATTCTTCTACTTTTCTCACATCAGAAGCTGTTGTTGTTCGTCGATCTCCCAACACCTTCGTTTTCTCCAGAAGTTTATGGTCGTTTCTCTCATCTCGACCGCGCAGATAGATCGTTTTGCGAAACTAATGCAGTCGATTTTTTCTTGGGTGCATCCTTTTTTACCCAAATATTTAATAATGATAGACCTAATATCATCTCAGGTAAGCCCGCAGCGTTCGATACCATTTTCGGATGGGTGATTATGGGTGAAGTTCATGACCCTTCACCCCCCGTAGACCCTCCTCAGACCTCGCTGCTCACGTGGGAATCTAATATTGATAAAACTTTGCGAAGTTTTTGGAGGTCAGTAGAGGTGTACTCCCCCTCTACATCGTTGATTGGTCCGTTACAACGTTCACCCTTTAAACCTGACAAAGAATACACATTTTGCGATTCCGATCTTATCCTGCGACTTTGTTGGGTCAATCTTGAAAAGCGATTAGATAAAAATGATAATTTCAAAGCATTGTATCATCATGAATGAATACAAAGTTTTGGGTGAAATGATACCAGCTGCGATACCTGGTAGTTTATTGCATACCACCATTCGGTATCATGAGTGACTCTCCCACATCCCCTTAACGTGTTGTTTTTGATGCACCGTCTTGTTTTCTACGGGGAAAAGTATCAAAGATTGTTTACTCACAGGCCCTCCCTTACAAAAACATATTAAGGAACTTGTTACAATATTTCGTTTGAAGCCCATAGCACTCATCACTGATATCAAGATGGTGTATCGTAAAATATGGATTGATCCGGCGGTCACTCCATTCCAACTACATAAGTTTGGAATAAAATGTGCAGAATATAACTGGATAAAATCTTACCTCGATAACAGAAAACAAATGGTCAAGCTAAATGGTACTCTGAGTTCTTTTGTAGTACGTCCTTTGGGGTTCCTCAGGGCACGGTCCTGGGCCCTATTTTTTTTTTTTTTTTTTTTTTTTTTTTTTGTAATGTATGTCAATGAATTAGGGCACTTGGATTTCCCAGGTGAGCCCTTAATGTTTACAGACGATACGGTGCTTTTTTTTAGCAGCGAAAGGTGGGGAACTACTTTCGCCCGTGCTGGGAGAGGTCAGCAGATCGTGAATTCGTGGCTTATTGCTAATAAGTTATCTCTCAATTTAAAAAAAACAGTTTATTTGCCATTTTATCTTTCCAAGCCTCATGATATGATTCCACTCATGCCCGACATCCTTGTCCATACAGCAGATTGTGATTTATCCTTGTGCTTATCATGTCCTAAAATAAGCCATAGCTCTGATGTTAAGTATTTAGGCGTATTTTTGAATCTAGCATGAAATGGCAAAAACAAGTGGCCCATGTTAATAAAAACCTACGGAAGCTCATATATGTTTTTGCTAGATTAAGATCAGTGCTGTCCAGATTGCTTCTTAGAATGATCTACTTTGCTCTTGCCCAATCAATAATTCTTTATGCTTTGCCAGCCTGGGGAAGTGCTTGTGCCACGACACTGAAACCGATAATTTTGACTCAAAAAGCCCTTATTCGAATAATTTCCAATAGTAGCTATTTAGCCCATACCTTGCCTTTATTCAAACAAATGAACATTTTAAACCTACCCAATTTAATTAAACTTGCTTCAATTAAACAAATCTTGAAGGAGGGCTCTTTTAATTTCCCGCAACACCAGACTCCTACTCGATTTCAACCGTCGGGGCACGTGGTACTTCCTAAATACCGCACAACTGCGGCGCAAAGTATCTATAGGTACAAGGGCATAAAAGAATATAATTTGCTTCCGTGGAATTTAAAAAAGAAATTATTTGATCACCCTCTTCAAATTAATAAGTTTTTGAAATCATTCTTCATTAACAATCTTGACCTATAATAATAACTCCATCCAGTCCATTTATTTCTTGAATGTATTTATTGATTGTTCTTATTTATTTCTTGAATTATAACTAACGCAAGTTGTATTTATTTATTTTCTCGATTCGCGAATAAATAGCTCGCCAGCGCGACTCTTCTCCCTAACACGGGCATTTACCATATAGGGGAATAGTTTCTATTGTATGTTTTGAATTTGTACAATGTGTATACTTTTTTTCAACTTAATTGCGAAATACAACTTTTTTCATTTAATTCCATTCCAACACATTTTTTCTCGGGATAGTAATAGTGCCAACATTTCAGATTTTGAGATCCAGACTTTAACAAATGGAGTTAAATCAGCTCTCTTTCTCGCTCAGCGAATTTTAAAGCAATAGGTTTCCATCAGCTTCTAAGGCAATTATTCTATAAACTGCAAAATATGGAGGATTTATGTATTTCTGTTTCTACGGAAAGTGAAGCCCAACAATTGAAAGACGAATCGATAACACTTATGAGTTTTGGGAGGTTTCGTACGCTGGGAATGTTCTATTGAATGAAATTCCAGAAGAACATTTGTTACCTTCTTCCTCACTTGAATCACTCAAAATTTCAACTTTGCATGTTCTGGGACTTAAGTAGAAATCCGTTGACGATGTTTTCACGTGTGTACAACATAAAACCACTTGGTTGTACAAGCATTAAACGTGCAGTTCTTTTTAAAGTAGCATCGTTATTTGACAGTCTAGGATGGACTAGCCCGGTCGTTTTTCGAGCTAAGCTCTTTCATAGAAAAATTTGGGAGCGGTCATTGGATTGGGATACCCCACTTCTTCCAGATCTAGTATTTAGATGGAAGGAATTTAGTTCGGAGTTTCTTGAACTCGGTAAGTTGAAAATTCCGAGATTGATCATGCATGAATTTCAAATAATTAGGTCTTGTGACACATCTATGCTAGGGTATCCTGCCGCTCTATACCTCACATGTTGATCGGACGATGAATCCTCAGTCACAGTCACCTCCTCTAAAACCCATGTTGCTCCGCTCAAAACTGTCACGGTTCCTCGTCTGGAGCTGAATGGTGTGCTCCTGTTATCTCAATCACTCAAAGCCACACAGCCGTTGATTTCTCGCCTGTCAATAAAAGATGTTACTTTTTTTATGGATCCGACAGTCGTATTAAGGTGGCTTAAAACTCCTCCTCACCGCTTTCACACATTTGTTGCAAATTGAGTTGTGAATATTCTCAAACTTTCAGGGGTAGCTCAGTGGCATCATGTTTCTTCCTCTCTCAACGTTGCCAGTGTGGCCTCTAGAAGACTCCTCCCTACCGAGATCGTCAACAATTCCTCATGGTGGCTGGGGCCCAGATTCCTCTTCGAACCTGTTTCCACATGGCCCGTATATCGTCGTCCTATGATCACGGAACTTCCAGAATTGAAAAATAAAATCGTTGCGATGCCGGTTGTAGACGCTTTAACTCCTGCCCATGGAAATCCTCCGTTCCTCATATCCCTCATAAATCGTTTTTCCCTGGTGTCTAGACTGAAGTGCGTGGTGGCATGGCTCTTGCGATTTTTCCACTACGCCAGAAATTGTCGTAAAGCTAGTTTCGGACCTCTAAACCCCTCTGAACTGCGGGATGGTCTTCTGCTATGTGGTCGAGATTGTCTGTGGATTGCTGTGGATCAGTGATTGCTGCAAGGAGTTCCCGTATGCGTTGTGGTAACTTTTTGATCCAGAGTATCTGGAGAAGTACTTCTGGTATGGCTGAACGGGCTTGATACCTAATGGATGCGAGGAGAAGCAATGGTTTCTGGCTTCCGAGCGTGTTTGTTGTGAGGAGGTTGTCCGAACGTTTTGCTTCGCTATCCCCTTTGGTCCTGATTAGTCTGTCCTGTAAGGTGTCATAGGGAGAGAGATCCGCTGGCCTGATGTCCGAAACAGCGTGATGACATCTAGCGGGAGACTCGCGAGCACTTTGTTGAATTTGGTTGTTAGGAGCACAATCCGATCAGCCGCGAACTCCGCCTCGACCAGTATGAACCATAAATTTGGATCACTGAACGAAAATTTCGGCAACTTCGTATTTGCAGCAATTGAGATATTCCGTCGTTGTGGGGCTATTTGTTCTACCTCCATTTTGACTTTAAAGGGGATTCAAATGCAGATAATTTCAATTTTTGATTGTTTTGTTAAAAAGGAGAACAACATTTGTCATTTGAACGGACGATTTAACTGCTGAATTTGTGGAATTTAAATGTTATGAGAAGTGATAATTTTAAGAAATGCTCAAGAATGTTCGGAGACACCAGTTTTAGGAACTCGAATTTTTGTCTGTTGATATTCCTACGACACTATTTCCCTTATAATGAAGGTATTTGTACTGAATGTTTAAAATTTACTTCAGTAAGGATTAAGAAGAGAGTGTGGAAGAGATTCCAGACCTAATAATAGGCCCGCCCTCACCTCCACAGGGTAAATTAGGATTTCATTATTTGATGGAGTTTCTAGGGCCCGTGGGCGCTGCCGTCACCGTCAAATTGGGGAATTCGGCTGTGAGGAATTTCCGAAGTGACAAGTAAATGTTTCCAGGCTCTCGAGTCCGCCGTCATCTATCACTGCCTTGAAAAAAGGAAAAGGCAAACTGACCAATTTAAATAGCTGGCTGAAGGCCCGACCCAACAACTAGTATAGTGGATAAGTTTGCTTTTAAATGAATAGTCAACGTTTCGCAGAGATATTCTCCCTGACCGTGTAACCGTCAACTCGTTTATATGAGTTGGAATGCGCCTTTCTCCTACCCTTCCCGTAGGGAGCGGTCGGATTGAGGGCGTCTTTACCCTTTCCAGGGTTTCTCCAGTGGTCCTTGTGAGCTCCCGAGAGTTGTCTTTATTAGGTATAATTCTTATATAATAATTTGTGGATCCCACAGTGGGTAACGCTCATTTACTACGTTCTATGGTATCTTCTTTCTTTTGTCACAAACAAATGCCACTATCTGCCATCTTCTCTCTTCTGTATTGTAATAGGGAACGTCCTGGACTGCATAAAATAGTTCTGGATGTGAAATAGGAATTTTTCGGAAACATTCAGCTGAAAAGGTACACAAAAAAACACAAAGGTCGGAAAAAGGAGACTTCGGATTTTTTGTTTACAAAGACAAAGATGAGCATCCTCTACCCAACCCCCGAATTTAACCCTTTTAGAGGGTGGTGAAGGCTGAATGTCGCCGAACTCTCCTATTTCCTTTACAGGGAGTAAGTACCGAATTATGATGTTTAGTTAATGATCCAATAATGCTGCAAATATGCGCAGCTAGTATCTTCAGAATACCCTTAGAGGGTTGAAATACCTATGAAATGAGAAACGAAAAAGGAGTAAAAAATTGCACTTATTGGAAAAGACTCTCATATAGAAGACGAAATTCGCTAGTAAGAGTTGAGGCAACAAAAACCCTCAGAAAGAATTATTTAGCCATAGTCATATTATGATTCTTTATTTCGCAACAAGCTTCCTGCAACCCTCCGAAGTTCGAAAACTTTGAGAATTGAAGTAAATACCATCAAAATATTTACGACGTACTTGGTAGCACATACATTTGAATTCTACGTAGTCAAGTATCTCGGATTACCTACAGAAAGAGATCCGAGAAGAAATCGGAACCCTGGCATTCTGGGAATACTATTTCTCGTTTCACACTTTCCACAATAATACTGAGAACGTCGGTTCTGCAAACTACACATTGATTCATCATTATTTGCATAAGCTGATAACGAATTTTCCATATGTTAGATATATAGACGATCTCTTCATTACTTTGAATAAGATCATAGCAAATTTACTCACTGGCATTCAGAAATATGCATAATCCAAACCACGCTCTGCTACCATATAAGAAATTTAGGTCCCCCCCCCCCCCCCCCCCCCCCGAGGTGCAATGGGGCCTAAATCCTCATAAAAAGGTAGAGGAGAGTAACAGCATCCCGTCGGAGAGATACTACTCCTACTAATGAGCTTATAATGAGCCATGTTCGGAGTAGATTAGTTTCCCAGTCGCCTGGGATTCCATCCAACGCCAAACTCAGCTGTCAATAAGATCGAGAACAGACCGTGGCGCCCATTGTTTCATCAACTGAACGCCGACGGCGCTATCTCTGGTGCTCTGACGGGAGCTTGAAGGACCTCTCAGGAGGTAACTCTGTTACACTCCTCCCCTTAAATACATCCTTGATTGAAGATCAAGGATGTTAACTGGGTGGAATAGCTAATAGCTGAGAACTGATGCTCATTCAATCATAAATAGCTGCATTGGCGTTTTGAGGATGGGGGAATAGAAATTAAAATAGGATTGTCAATGAACCTTTATAAGAAGTGTATTCATTGAACAATCGGGACAAAACGGATGCTCAACTATGGAGACTTATACCTTAGGAAATCAAAATATATATAGAAATTAATTTGCCCAACATTGGGGACTTTAAATTAAATTGCCCAACTACGGGGACTTAAATTGTGCACTAACCTGGTAATTGACATAATAGCAATACTCAGGTGGCATAAAATTGAAAGAAAATATGGTATATAAAATATAAAAAGGGGAATAAAAGATAAATTATAAGTCAAAGACCAATGAAATTATTTATATACCAAAGGGTGATAATGGGAATTCCTTCTGGAACCCCGGGCCATGTTTCTTCTGAAACATTAACGCCCCAAAAAATAGTGGATTGGACTACTAGGCGTCAGCCGTGCATAATCCAAACCACGCTCTGCTACCATATAAGGAATTTAGGTCCCCCCCCCCCCCCCCCCCCTGGTGCTCTGACGGGAGCTTGATGGACCTCTCAGGAGGTAACTCTGTTACAGACATCTTCTCATAATAATCTATCGATTTTCAAACATCGATCGAAAATTCGATCAATTACACTTTTCTTGTTCGACTGCGTCTGTACGTCGATTTTCCAAAAAACAAGTTGGTGGGCCCTCCTGAAGATAAATTCTGGCTCTACCCCCGACACAAATGATGTATCTTTCACACTTACGCCACCATTACGAGGAAATCGATACCAAACACGACCATTTAAAAAGCAAGAATTTTGGTCTGAATGACATAAATTTTTAAATTTATGTATGTACTACTGTTGGTAAAGGGTAGCTTGGATCGAGTTGATAATGGCACCATTCAATTCTGTCTCCGAATTTACGGAAAAAAATTACGCCAAACTCTCCCAGTTTGCAGCATTTCTTTTTTTTTTTTTTTTTTTTTTTTTTTGAATTTTGGAAAACTCAATCACGACTCCGATGGGCATCTGTCAGTTTTCGGTTATTTGGATCATAATAAACTAATTTTTGAAGAGAAATCGCCTCGGAATAATTTTGCCATACTGATGCGCCATATCTCCATGGTCTACCTCTTTCATTCCATTGCTCGGTGGTTCAGAACGTGGTGGTGATGGAAAATTAGTATCGCGTTTATATTCGGCTCCCTAGTCAAGTCTAGTCTCAAAATGCCTGACTTTGCTGTTTCGGGTGCTATAGAAATAATAGAATTTCAAGGTACATTAAATTGCACAGCTTCCCCTGGAATAATTGCTTCAATGGGCAGTGGAAAACTTGAGCTGAAGGAAAAACAATATTAATGTACAAATTGCAACTAATTGCTTAGTTCAGTTTCATAGGGACAGCTTGAACTACCACTAGGTAAGAACGTACACAAAAAATATTATAAAGAATATAATAACACCGAAGTTCATTTGCTTATTTGTTTTCATGTTTCATTGTTTGCAAATTTTATTTTTTTAATATATATAATTACATTATATATATATATATATATATATATATATATATATATATATATATATATATATATATATATATATATATATATATATATATATAATGTTTTCTTCGAAATTCAGGAATCTTTTAAGAACGATACAAAATGTATTCCTATTTTTTCGAAAATTTTAGTTATTTCATTTTTGAAGCCATTAGAGCGTCATTAAACCAGTGAAATGTCTAGGAACATATATTCCGATCGTCATCATCATCTACATGCAGAATTGTCAACTTGATTCACTTTCAAGGGATGACACAAACGTGACGTAGATTGTGTTATAATTTTTCGCTGTGATCGTGCCATTTGTTTGAACCCCCTCCGAAATTACCTCCGTTGATCAAAAGCAGACGTGTTTAATAGGGCTATATTGATGACGGTACTCGCTGGTTTCATTAAATGATTGAATAATGAATAATTTGATCAGCAAGCCGGTCCGGAGCTGAATGAGAGAGGAATCAAGACACGTACTGATTATTTATTGATGCGATATGTGGCCTCGCACTCGGTACGCACATTGAACTAGGTGAAGGGGGAACTGAGCGTTAATAACATAGAGGGGTGAATAATAAAAGATCCGGCGCCGGTATTTCAATTAAAGTCCCGAATGGCGGCGTGGATGTGGAATGTGAGGTGAGGACTGTCGTATCATCCCCCTTTTGTCTGGAGCGTCATCACCATCCTGGTAGGTGGGCCGGCTATAGGTAGGTACTAACAGTTTAGCCTGGTTCTCGACCTCCATATCCGCATCCGCGAGGCGACTGACCCGTGACGTGTCCTAAAACTAAAACAGTATTCCATGAACCTCACACAAACGAGAACTGTCGGAGAACTTTCGGGCTCAAAAGAGTCGTAGATCCCTCTAACGAGTATCGCCGCCGATTGTATGGTTGGTATTTTGAAGACATCCAGTTATTAGTCGTGAAACGACTACATAATATTTAATATTAGATATGTTCATATTGGACGAACAAATGAAGGGTAGGCGCTTCCGGCCTTGTGAAGTCGAGCGGCGACATGGTGTGGGTGCCAGCTGGCCGTCTGTACATCACCATACCTTCCGCTCTCCCATCACCGCATTGGTTCAACATGTCAATCTAGCTATTCGAAATTGAAAATAAAAGTGATTGAATATTTGATTAGAAATTGTTGCACGAACCAGGACATGAGTTAACTAAAACAGATTGAAAGAATGAAGCTGTTGAACCTGCGAGCGCCCCCTATATTTCTCTCATTCTTACAATGTCGTTCCATTAGTTGTAACAGTTCTCCTCGTCCGTTTTTTATATCATGGTGCCTTTTAGCTTTGGTAAGTAAATATTTTGTTGCCTGAAGTCAGTCTTTGAAAAAGGTCTTATAACATATAATTCTCAAATTTTTGCGAAATATCCAGGGAAATTGACAATTCTGGAAGTCTGTATCTTGAAGATAACTTAAGGGAACCTCACGAAACCTTCTGGAATATATTCTACATCCGTCCTGAAGTAAATTCCGAACAATTTCTGACACATTGGGACCACTGGGCAAAGTACCTACCTCATCATTTTGTTCACTGAAACCCAGGAGCGCAGCGTGGCTCTGGAATGTAGGGTACCACACGCAAATCAAGGGAATCTTAGTTATTATATTGGCCTTCTAACATTAGTTAGAAACTGAAAACTCCCACGCAAATAGCCAGTATCCAGGATTGGCCAACTGAGGCAACTGCTTGTAAGATAGGTATTCTAAATAAATCAGAAAATAAAAATAAAAAAGGTACAGATTAACTAGGTAGGATCCTTCGCTCAATAATCAAAATGTTGTCGGTATAAAAAAATAGATAATTAGAATAATAATTCTTTCCAAGATGTACACAAGTAATAATTGATTGCAAAAGATAACTCGGCTTGAGTCGACTTTTTCCTGGAAACTTATGAATTACGAGATCATTAAATACTAAGACGAAGCAGATTTGAGTTTTTGACATTTCTCAACAGATATTAGAGAAAGGTCATAAAACCGTTGTTGCCCTTGTGTACCTATGAATTTTTCTCATTTGAAAATAGCAGGCATGGAAAGCAAGTCAAACTACTATTAGAACTACAGACAACCACTGATACCTATTGTAGAGTTTTCGATGGAAAAATGCTGTGTACTCACTCAGGGTAGTAGGGACATTGAACAGCCCACTGACAATAATGTTGCACTTCTGTTCGAAATTACGTGAAGTGAACAAGCGACGAACTATAGAGCAATTCACGCACCAACTGTCCATTCTGAGATGCATGTACTCGGAACAAAAAAATAGTTAGGAGACACCGACGACTTCAAAGAGACAAGAAAAGGACAGGATGTCCTCGAAGAAAAACGTACAAACAGAAAGAAGCTATAACCTTCCAAGTTCCAAATCCAGAAACCATCGATATACAATCCTTGATAGCACTGGGCACCAAACAATCTATAGCAAACCTACCAACTCTGGCAGCCCAAATTTGTGGTGACTTACTAGTGGCTGGCTTGGAGGGTAGCTCACTGCTACACATATACACACCATAACATCTAGTAATGACGAGGTGACACACAAACAGAACTGCCCGGCCAATGACCTTTCATCACCACAGTCGAGGAGCGGTACCCTCCCCACCACCACTTGTGCTTGATGCTGCTGGATCATCTATCGATTGGTTTGTAGTATCGATTCTGCCAAAGTATTCATCGCTATTCAATTCAAATCTACCACAAAGAATTGATAGAACTAACTTAATCAAATCCATCAGAATCCGCCCAAATTCAAGTTTTCAGATTTTTATTCTCTTAACCCCCCAGCGCCCAATGTCACCTACAGGTGACGCTTTTTTGATGACGTTTAAATACTGCTGGTAATGGTTTGGCTGCTTGATTAGCATATTTTCACCTCCTTCAAGTATCCATGAACACATAAAACCAACAAAAAGTTCGTTTTGAAACCTATGGATCAGGTTATGACCTTCCTAAGTTTGTCTTATCACCATTTTCTGGCGCCTGCTGAGTTAGCTCTCGTTTTTCGTTCACCATGCCCAAAAAACGGTTTGTAACCCAACTGCTTTCACATTTTTGTGTAGTTAGATAGTTATGTGAATGAGATCTGTTAAAATATTCGTGAATATACCTGGGTTGGAAGGAAAAATGAGCTGTAAAAATGGAGTGTCACCCGCAGGTGACGTTGGGCACTGTAGCAACTTAGACGTTCATCTGTTGCAGGGGCTCGGTATTGGCAATTTACATTCCTTTTACGTGTTTTGGGTTACTGTTTTCAATATGTTCAGCTCGTTATTCTCATTTTGTTGGTATGACAAGTAGGATTTTCATGTGTTTTATGTGTACCTACGTTTCATTTCATATGTACTTACCTGTTTTGTGGAGTTTCATGTGTATCTCACCATAGTGAAAACCCTAACTTGCCGCGATAGCATACAGCAGATCAGAATCCTTTATTATACGATTTTCCCAACAATTATACGTATTTTTCCAATAATTGAAAAAATGCGAAGAGGAATGAATGTGATGCTGACTATTTGGAGGATGAAGACTCTCGCAGGTCTCCTCCGAGGTCCCCTTCCAGCCCGGAAGAGCAGCATACTTCTCAACCAAAACTGACCAAAAAGCAGACTCGGACGGTGGCTTACAAGAAAGGACCAAAAGAGAAGAAGACCGAACGTGAAATCAATTTGCTGAACAATGAAGGTTTGTTCATAAAAAGAGCTGGAAGATACCCTGAACATACTACTTACTGCCTACGATGGACCCGCCATGTCTATCATGGATTGTTTCGAAAAAATATATTCTGATGAAGTTATCGAATTGATGATCACTATGTGCAAGCAATGCCATAAGAGAACCCGTTTTATGTGTGAAAAATGTGCAGTAGATTTGCATATCCATTGTTGGCATGACTACCATCGCAAATTGACCAACCCTTGAAGTGACTTTTTACACTCCATACCATTTTCTACATATTGTTTCATTTTCGAATACGTATTTTAATGGATATTGTGTACATTCATAAGAATAAAACGTTTTCAGATCAGAAACCACCTGTTTACTTCATTTGCCTTCTTAGTTGCTCGGGTGCCCAATGTCACCTACAGGTGACGGTGTCATAAGGGGAGGGGGGGAGGGGCGGAGGTGGTAAAAACACATTTAATGTTCTATTTAGAGCCTAAGTTGTTTACCTGCCTACCTCCCTTTTTCTTCTTCTTTTCGTCAGGGGTACCGCGAGTAGCACCGAATCTATGCTCCTGCTGAAACCCAAAGCGCGACCTCAGTGTCACAGATTTGAAAAATCATGGAAAAAGAACTACTCATTGTAGGAGAGTGCGGTTGGTGTCAAAATTCTCAGGATAAAATCTTTTATATATATATATATATATATATATATATATATATATATATATATATATGTACTTATACTATCCCATTTCATCTAGGATGAGTTGTATTTCACCTCACTTTCTCCACAATTTGGAGAGATAAATTTAGTAATTATATGCTGGTTCATGAGATGGAATAATTTTTTCTGAAAACCAAGTTAGTGAATGAACATATAAATGAAGTAATTACTGTTTTCTAGCTCATTGCGGCGAATCAGTGCTTAGTGAAATTATGAAATAGGTGTATGATTAAAATTAAAAACAAGATAAGGTCTGTAATTTCCTACGTATTTTGGAATTTTCGGTGTCTAATTTGTGCACAATTTAATGCTTTTCAACTTTGCTTGAATGCGAAACTCAATTGAATATCAACTTAAACCTCTAACATGAGAAAAAGTTCCAGAAATGTAGCATTATCGTATAAGCGTATTTTTGTAAGTTAGGTATCGTTTTATATTATGAAGGATTGTTTTAAAATTTGAGCTTTTTAAGTGCAAAGAAAATTTTAACTCAACTGGTGGTCATTTTGAGGGCACTTCCTTTCATTCCACTCTCTTCCTCCTCCTTCTTTTGCAATTTTCTTCATCCCTAGAGCCAGCGTCATGTAAACCTAGGCGTCCTCCCGACCTATATATTTACATTGAAATGTGATGGTTTGCGCGTTTGAGAGGGGTTTTGTTATAAAAATTGTGTTTTTTAGCCTGTTTTTTCGTTTGTTTAGCTGCGCTGGCCACAACTTTGAAGCTATCGACTAAAATTTTGGTAGGTAGACTTTCTGGACACTCGGAATATGCTATATATTTTTTGGCGCCGATCCGACATGATTTGTCGACGTAGATCGAAACACCCAAATTTCGATTAATTTTTCCAGTTTGAATTGATTGAGACGATTTCAGAGTCGTTCCATTCGATTCAACGACCATATTGACGTCAGCAATAGTCGACGATACCTATCAGGAGTTCGTACTGCCAGGAGCTAGCACTTTCGAATCATATTCGTCGAAGTGCCAGCACTGTGGCACTTCAGCACTTCACTGGAGAGTTTACTCCAGACATACGGTGATTTCACGGAACCTAGAACGAAAGCGCGCCACTCTCATTCGTTTTCACGAACCGTGGGAACATAGCTTTAATGTCGGCGATTGCAAGTTGCAAGGCTCCGAGTTGACAAGGTAAACCCAAGTTGGTTCAAACAAACACAATCCCGTAACTGGAATTTCATTATGACCTCCCTTGAGGACGCTCCCCTATCCGTCAGTTACAAAATAACTGTTAAGCATACGTACAACTCTCTGTTTCCCGAAGATATTTATTCAGATTGGGTCAAGACCCAATTATGGAGGTACATATTTCTGGAAAAACGTTTCAACACGGAGCATTGACAATATATTGACTAGGAAACTTTATTCGGGGGCATAACTTTAAACTAAAATCGTATTTCAAATATATTTTAAATTGTTTGAAATGTATCGCATTTTTGCACAGATATTTTTAACAAAATCGAAATTAGAACAGGTAATTTTCTGTTATGGTGCGCGTCTACAATTACTATAAACAAGATTAACTTCTCAACCAAGTGACAACAAAACAAGCGGCATTGTTTACAATATCCATTTATAACATAAATAAATATAAAACTACGTCATGAATAGAAGAACAAGTACGAAAGAAATGCGTGATAAATTGAGAGCTCTCCAACGAGTGGAGAACGATTTTTGTCCGGTGAAAAATAAAGAAGTTTCATTTCCCCAGCAACGGCTTGGTTGTACGTGAAAATCAAAAGAAAAAACAGCGTGACGTGACGGTAAAATCGTATTCACACCCCTCTAAATTTTTCGACGCGGTGCGCCTATAGAAGTTTACACTTCAAAAAAAGTTTTCTAAATGATATTCGTATTCTTGTATAGAAAGTGTTGGATTGGATGGACTGTAGGGGGGGGGGGGGGACAATACCGATATCTCGTGATATATAACTACCAATAATTCGTAAAAGCAGTAGGTACACATATTTCATTAAGGTGTTGAGTGTTGGAGGGGAGGGGTAGTTCGCATGAGATTAATGTTAGGTTATAATGAACAGGGTACATCCAATAAAAGCACGATCTATTCCCTATTCTCACCAAAATGATATACATCACATACTTACGTAGAGAGATACATTCCCCCTGAAATGCATGCATTACGGTCTAAGGTAGTTGCGTCTCGCTGCCCCCTACGGTAAGACACTTCAGTGCATTTTCTTTTTACAATATTTTTCAATTCCGAGGAAATCCCAACATCGGAGGAGGGAGACGGATATTTGAATCCAAGCTGAGCCCGTGCGGGAGCGTCAACGTGTGCCCCCGGTCGACATCTCCAACAGCTAGAAACAGGGGGAGAGATCTCGCGGCCGTTCTCCGTACTAACGATAACAAGCTCCGTCTCAAGTCGATCCTGGCTCTCCCCTTTTCCGCATTCAAAAATATTTTTATTGCATAGAAGGAGACTAATTCAAATGTGTGGGCGCAATGTGACAGAAAGACCTCTTCCATGTGAGATAGTAATCGCTGGACGCATAGCGGTCTGAGGCTAGTAAAACCTCAAAGTTTAGAGTGAATCGAATAAGAACATTTATAATTTGTTAGGTGTTAAAATATGTTAAACAAAACGTTTCAACGCTTTGTAAAAATTTCAAACTGTATCAATATTATTCTGAGCACTTGGGAAGTAGGACGTAGGTACTTAATCATTACTGGGTTTCAATTGTGATTTTTACCATATGTTTACATTATTACTTATGCACTTATCTACTTTGACGTTAAAAGAAATAGGTACTGTTTACAGTTTTGTACATTATAAAAAACTTTTAAAAATGCCAAAACCATCATGTTTATTTTTTAGCAAATTTTCGTAAAAAATATGTATTGCTATTGCAATGGCTCCAAAAAGTTTAAAATCAAAAATTTCTAAAATTTTATGAGACGAATTCTACAGTAACGCTTTTTCATATGTTTATATAGGTACATATATACATACATATATATATATATATACATATATATATATATATATATATATATATATATATATATTATATGTGTGTGTATTTATTTATTTATATATATGTGTCATTCCACACGATAACTCTCCTTGGGATTGAGATAAAATTCCGTTCTTGCGCCAAAAAATCAAGTTCGTTGGCCAACATTCATTGAGTACATTGAATTGGCCTAATTTCAAAAAATGTGCTAAAAAAAAAAAATCAATAAAAATGGCTAAAAACAGCTAAAAATTGTTAAATTTATATTTTTATCAAAATAATAGTCATAACAAGTTCATTGTCGATGAACTAGAACATGAAAAAATATTATGCTGAAAAATTTCCTTAAATTTCCTTAATATTTGTCAAAAATGGATAAAACTACAAAAAAAAACTAAAAAACCAAAATATTTTTTGAATTGCCGCAAATGATTTAGAACAAGTTTTTGCCACTACATTGGTGGGTAACGATTCCGTTTTACATACAGTCCTGAATTTCCAAAACAATTTAACATAGCATCGTACGATAATTTGCGAAACTTTGCTCATACGATCATGCTACATGACTGAAACTTCTAATATACATACGCATTTTATTCACTTCAGGGTAAGAAGCTAACTACCATTAAATGAAAATTTTCAAGAGAGAAAAACATGATGTGCGCCGCAAGTATTACTAATGCAAAAATACTAATTTGTATCTCTTTAAACAAAGAAAACCAGTTCCAGCCGCTGTAATCTTCGGTATATCTCAATAAATAGCCTCAAAGAATGTACCAATGTTTGAACGTGTTAAGTGAAAGAAAGGTGAAATAAATAAAATTGATTAGCACATTTTACATACGTTTAAATCTATGAGGAGACCTCTCTCGGTCAGTTTTAATGTATCTGATGGTATTCACGCGATGGAAAGTGTTTTTTGTCGAAAATTGAATGCAACATAGTATGGGAAAACATTCTCTAACTTCAAGGGGTTTTTGTTGTTTTTGGGCCAATTCCGACTGAATTCCAATTGCGGCCCCAAGGCTTTCGAAATACCCTGGAAATAACTGACGGATCGAATAGAGCTGGAAAGGTGGTGATAATTTGTTCACTACTCATTATTTTGACTTCATTAATTATTTATTATCGTGAGAGTTAAAAATTTAATAGGTACATAAAAGATTTATGAAAAAAACAAAAAAAAAAAACACTGAAAATATAAAATATTTATTTATTTTAATTTTATTTTTTTTTTTTGAAATAGTTTATTTAGAGACCGTTTTATACAAACATTCCTCAATGTAAAGTGAATAGACTGTTAGTTGTACAAAGTAAAAGCATTTACCACTATTATTTTATAGTGGCGCAGTGAATGACACAAAATTGATAAAATAAAAAATAAATTTCACTTTTCACTACGTCACAATATTGATCAAATAATATAACTGTCTATTATTTACTCTTCATAGTGGTGTTCAGGATTCTGTGACCAGATCCCGAATGTGCCTCGGCCTTGTCAGTCGTTGAACAGATGGTCGATCGAATCCAGCCGATACTAGGGAATTTGCGTGGAGTGTGTTGAAATTCATAAAGTGAGCTATTTTGCTATTGGGAAAGTCGGAGGGCGATTCTAGCTCAAAGTCGTGGTATATAGTTTCGTTACGTACGAATGGTGGAGTGTTCAGTACAGACCTTTGGATGGTGCGATTCTGCTGACCTTCAAGTCTCCGGAATTGGGATCTTGAGCATGTTCCCCAGACAGGGAGGCCGTAAACCCATATCGGACGTATCAATACTATATAGGTACAAGAGCATCTTATTGAAAATACTAAGATTTGGGTTGGAGAGCAAGGATTTCAATTGATAAGTTCGGGATCTGAGGCGTTGAAGTAGGTTAGACACATGTTCAGCGTACGTGAGGCGAGAATCTAGCGTGATCCCGAGGTAACAGTGAGCTTTTTTGTTTGGAATAGGCTGCTGCATGTATAGAAGTGTTGGCTCAGCATAGCGTATCCGGTATGTGTAGGTGACTGACGCTGATTTGGTCGGGTTGATTTTTAACCGCCATCTGTTGCACCATTTACCCAGTTCGTCGATGTACATTTGAAGCCTTCTGTGTGTCGCGCCTTCATCTCCATCCCTCACCGCATAAACCAAATCGTCGGCATACAAGGCTGAGAAATCAGGCTCAGCAGGGAGTGTTATGTCGTGGCAATAGAAAATATACAAATACGGGCCCAAGACGCTCCCTTGCGGCACAGATGCTCGGACTGCTCTAGTGCTGGATAGCTGGTTCTACACATTCACAACGAAGCTTCTTCCTGACAGGAAACTCTCGACGAACGAATATAGGTTGTATGGAAGATGTAGGTTAGGTTTTAGCAACAGCGCCTCGTGCCACACCCGATCAAAAGCCTCTGTGGAAAACGTCCTTTATATAGTTTGTAAACCTCTGCAGTTGGAGAGGGCAAGAGAGTGACCTCCTGAAGCCAAACTGCTGATCAGGAAGTAGGTGTTTGGTGTACGTGAGGAGATGGGGAAGCATGAGTTTTTCAAGGATTTTAGCGAGTAGGGACAAGAGACATATTGGGCGGTATGTGACCAGATCATCCGGTTTACCAGCCTTTGGGATCATAGTAACCGTGGTATGTCTCCAATATTTCGGATGGTACCCAAAACGAGCACAAACTGTGTATAAGTTGGCTAAGTGGGCAAATAGCTTCCGGGGTCCCCTTTGTAAGAGAGGTGGAACGATGAGGTCGATTCCGGGTACTTTCCTAGATGGTGAAGCTCTTACTATCTTCCTCACTTGGTTAGGAGAGAAATATATGGGTGAGGCAGGAAAGCAGTTGCGTTCGTCTTTTTGTAACCCTCCACCAGTAGTCTCGTGGGGCTGGGATCTCTGTTCAAGAAGATTAGCAAAAGCATTTGCCTTGTCCTCAGGCAGTGAGATCCATTCTGAGCCGACTCGAAGTTGAGGAATAGGTTTGCAGGATCTTGTGTGCACCTTAGTTGCACGGTAGAGTGACCCATCTGTATTTTTGAGAGACATGATTCGATCTCTATCTTCTTCCTCCCGCAGATTCGTTAGCTCAAAGTTTAGAGCATGTTTGAGGTTATTAAATTGAACTTTGTGTGTAGGATTAAATGTCCTTAACCATAGCCGCCGAGCACGCTTCTTCGTTATCCACAGATCTTGGACATATGGAGGAAATTTTTGGCCAGTTTTTGGTACGTGAAGTTCTTGAGGGGAGGCAAAAGTTGCAGCAGTTTTTATGAGGTTAGTAAGCTTCTCAACAGCAGTATCAATGTCGGCAGGACTGACTAGCGAGGGAAGAGCTTCCAGATTGTTTGCAATATGCGCCTGGTACTTTTTTCCAGTCCATTGGGTGTCTGAGTTAAGTGGGCCGGCGCAAGGATACTCTGGGATGGCTGTTCAAAATGCTATGCACTGGCAGGTGATCGGAGCTGAGGTCGTTGACCTCAATCAACAGTTTCAGTCAATTACTGATTTAGACCTTTGGAGACGAAAAAGTCTATGTTGCTCGGCCTCACGGATGGGTTTGGGTCGTACCTCATCGGGACTCCTGCGTGCTCAATGTGTAATCCAAATGTATTCTTCCAGTTTTCAATCAGGATACCGTAAGAGTTGGATCTTCCTGAGTTCCAAGATGAGGACTTAGCGTTAAAATCGCCTCCAATTAAGAAGCAGTGACCGAGTTCATGAACGACCCCCATGAGGGTAGCCATTTCCAATACTCTTCCTCTGCGTCTGTCAAGAGGAGGAACATATACGGTTCCAAGTTGAATATCCTTCCAATATATACATGTAGGAGGCATCGAGCTATTTGAATACCTTTCTCTCGAATTGGTAACAGGGGTGATTGATTCAAGTCCGACTTCACCAGAAGGATGGATCCTGCACAACCAACTCCATCAGGGTCGTGAGCTATGTAAGAGCGATATTGAGGCAAATTCCAACTAGCGTAGTCGGGAAGTTTTACCTCAGTCAGCATGACTATGTCTATATTATGTGATCGAACATGATGTAAGATTTCGTTGTATTTTCGTCTGATTGATTGCGTGTTCCATGTCATGATGCGAAGGCTTGTAAAAGACCTCATGATGATAGAAAATTGGATAAATTGAATGTCTTGAACGCTTGCGTGATTTCTTGTTTAATAGTTGAGATTACTTGTGCCACAACAGTTATGATTATATCTGAAATCGAGCTGCCTAAATTGAATTGTTCATCGGTCACCTCATTCTCAGTAGAAAATAAAGGATTTGATGGTAAGGTGTTGAGAAGAGCACTTCGGTAGTTTTTGGTTTCATTGATTCTCTCTCTGGTTGGGTTTGTGGAGTTATTTGTATCTAAGAGTGATGTGGGTGGGATGTTTTTAGTTTTCACAGAGTTTCTTCTGTCAACTTTCTCTGGCTTGGTCAATCGTGTGAGACCAGCTAGTTTGCGGTAAGTAACACAACCCCTCCAGCTAGAAGCGTGATTACCATCACAATTTACGCATTTTCGTACATTTTTATCCAGAATGTCGCAGCAGCGAGTCTCATGTTGACCGGCACATATTCCGCATCTAACTGGGCGAGAACACTGCCCCTTGGCATGATTCCACTGCTGACATCTTTTGCAGTGGATTGGTACTGTTCGAGGTTTGTATTCCTCTACTCGGCAAGAAAGATATGCAAGGTGGGTCATTGAGTATAATTTCGCGATGTCTTCTGTTGCGGCCACGTCAACGTAATAGATAGGCATTAATGAGCCTTTATGGTCACCATTTGTGTGCATTGCATTAACTACTTGCTGTGGCTTTACGCTAAATTCTGAGAGAAGATGCTCTGAGATATAAGAGGGATCTAGTTTTGATGGGAGGCCTCTGATTACTATGCGGATCGGTCTTTTATCTCTGGGAAGATAGGTGTGAAATTCAATTTCATTTTTATGGTTCGAAAGAAGAGAAATCAGTTCTCGGTACGCATTTTGGCTCGTTGGAGTGATTTTGAATTCGTTGGCAGACAGAGATTTGATTAATGCTTGTTCGTCAGTACCGTGGATTAGCGTGATGAAATCAGTCACTGACATATTGCCCTTATAAGTGCACGTGATTGTCAGACCAGATTTGCGCGAATTTGTAGCATTATCATGATTGACATTTGAATTCAACGCGTCAGGAATTTCTATATCCTCAGGCTCTTGATTGTCTAAGTTAATCAATGGTGTGAAACGATTGGTAGATTGAAATGATTTAGGAGGTAGTTTTGGTTTAGAGTAAACCGTTTCCTTATGCGTAATTTTACGGCGTGGCGCTTTGAATTCACTAGACGCACTAGTTTGTTGCAACATTAATTGCTGATTAGAAGTGTGAGCCATGACTACCTACACGACAAAGTCGTGAAGCGGCCCAAAGATTAGATAATTTAACTTGATATGATGTAACTCACCAGTCTTGATCGATAACGACGATAAACAAATGATGAGATGAGAGATAGCACGGGAGGAGTTGACTGTTGACTGTTGAGTTGAGGTGTTGACTGTCCGATTGCTCAGACCTGACTGTTAATTAATTTAATTAATTAATTATTTAAATTAATTAATTAATTAAAATCCCATTCCGCCTCACAACAGCGGGGCAAAAGTCATTTATGTATCGTATTGCCAAACTAACAGTTGTCTGCCTTTGAATGTTAAGAGACGCTCAGTCATCATACTCCTTTAAGCGAATTGTAAACAATTATAAAGGTGGGTAGATTGTGAGGGTGAGAATTTGAAAGTCTTCACTTTTTATTAAATTTTATTCAACACCTTAAAGTATTCTCCCTGGGAAATGTGCTCCACCCTCCAAATTACACTACTACTACAATATAATGTTAATATTAATAATAAACTTTTACTAAAATAATTGTATGCATATTTACTACTTCATATACTTTCTATACTACTTTCTAACTGTCTGAAAACCTTGTAATTTATATTCATCAAGATGTTTTGTACCTACGACAACGATGAAGAAATGTAACTCCTCACTCTAGCACGATGGTTTCCTCAAATGGGGGAGTAGCTTCATAGTGTAGCGTAGGTCACCATTTAATTTCATTATTTCTGACCAATAATGCTGTATTTTCCCATTTGTAAATATTTGTTTGTTTAAATAAACGAATTATTTTAAAACATCAATGGGATTTTATAAATATGGAGAAATATAATAAATGGAGAAAGGTTTTGTCTCTAATAATTTGGTCTGCAACAGAGGAAAAATATTCTCTTTTCTTTTTCTTATCCCAGTCTAAGCGGTCGACGATTTCGGACCTTGGTGTTATTCTTGATCAGCATTTAATCTTCATTAATCAAATAAATAATTTATGAATTCGGGCAATGAAATATTGACCCGTTTCAATAAATAAATACATTATATTTCTGTTTAACTTCTTTGGCATTGTAACACAGAAATTGGTAACATTCAAATTCATAACGAAAACCTCTCCTCCTTTATTATAACATGGACGTGTAGAATTAGTTGAAGAACAAATAACAAGTCCAAATTATTTACTGCAGAACAGTAATATTGGGTATACAAGCTAATTTGCGAAATGAAGCTATAATTCTTGATTGCATTCCTATGGCATTTTTTTGCCTTTTAAGGTGTCTAAATATGAGGGAACAACTGACCATTTCATCCAAATCATTCTATTAGAATAAGAGTTCCCTCCGTACCAATTTCTGGTTCGAGCAAGTGCAATGTGGTTATAACAACCAATCGAAATGAAATTCTTTGGATATCATCCCAAGACTTGTACCCAGATACTTGCCGAAATTGAGCGAAATCGGCCGAATGATAGATCTTGAGTTTACCCACACAATTACTGAAAACTTCATCTCAGTCAGTGAATCAGTCTCGAAGTTTCGCCACAGTCAACCAATTTTTGATTTGCGCATACGCAATAGCTGTCACTCAACTAATGGTAATAAAACTCATACGACACGATCCTTATCCATTAGGGTGCCCGCTATTTTGAGAAAGGTGCAATTGTGATTACCTCCACCCGAAATTCGGTTTAAAATGTCAAAAAAATTACCCCTGAATTTTTTCAAATTTTTGTGTAACAAAAACCTACCCCAGTTGCTCGATTTTGGTTTTTTTTTGCCAATATCAGACTTTTGAATATACCTTTGACAAACTTCTTTGTAAAATTGTGAAACTTCGTAGGTATACTTAAGTTTTTGGGGTCGCTGAACTCGAATATGCAGTCAAAACAAGTCGACAGCAACAACTTTTGACAGTTTGGAATCTCAAAATCGTCAAAATCATGTCGAAAAATGACAATTTTTCAAAATTCATTGTAAAATTATGAAAACTCGTATTCTCATGTTTTTTGAGCCGCTGAACTCGAATTTGATGTCAAAAAATCAATTTTTTGTTTATTATCATAGTATAATTATAATTTTTTTCTGTTCATAATGAATTTTCAACATCAAATTTGAGTTTAGCGACCAAAATACCAATGAAATAAAAACAAAAATTTAAATATCAAAAATTTGCTTTTTTTGTTGAATTTAATGAAAATTCTTACAGAAATACGTAAAAATTCGAATTTCCATTATTTTACAATGCATTTTTATAAATTTTCATTTTTTGAAATGATTTTGGAGATTTTGAGATTCCAAACTATCAAAAGTTGTTGATGTCGACTTGTTTTGACTGCATAGTTGAGTTCAGCGACCCCGAAAACGTGAGTTTACGAGGTTTCACAATTTTACAAAGAAGTTTGTCAAAGGTATATTCAAAAGACTGATATTGGCAAAAAAAAACCATATTTCAAAAACTTTATTTTTTTGTCACGCATAAAATTTTGAAAAAATTTAGGGGTCATTTTTTGACATTTTAAACCTAATTTCGGGTGGAGGTCATCAAAATTCCACCATTCTCAAACTAGCGGGCACTATATTGTCCGTACACCCTATCTCACGAGTTTAAACGGAATCGGATCGATAGATCATGATAAAGCGGCGTTATAAGAAATTCCCTATTGTGCATGCGCACAGACTACTATTGATCTGACGACAATGAGATTTGCAGGAGGCCATATAAGTGCTATCATAATCCCTGGAAATTCAATCAAAATCTGAGTAACAGTATAGTTTTGGGCATGACAAGGATTTGCATGGACAGACAGTCAATAGAAAGACAGACAAGGAACCACAATTGATCAGTGCGCTCTTAAATGCAAAAAGCAAGTATAAATTTGAATTTTGGAGGGCAACAATTTTTTCGACATCTCGCGCGAACTCAAAGCTTTTTTCCCGTTGTTGGTGAGGAAGCAAACAAATTTCATCTTAACAAAATTCTGCTATACAAAGAAGTTTTTGCGTTTTCCATTTTTTTCTTGCAATTTTAACAAATTTTTGAAAGATATTGCACTCATCCATTCCTTAGGAATCCTTGATTTTTTGAAGAAGGGACGTATTTTTTATTTGAATTATAAGGAGAGATATCGACAGCAATGACACACACACGACTCAAATTTTCATTTGTAAATATGTACGGTTTTCATTATCTAAATGTTGGAAATTTTCACTTATAGCAAATTAAATTTTCTAAAGAAATGGAGCTATTTCAATGGTTCTAAAATTTAAAAAAAATCGTTTTCCGATATTTTAATTAAAAACCGTTTTGGGGAATTCCAAAAAAAATTCTCCCGGAGTTTAATCGTAAACTCAGGGTGTCGTAAAAGTAACCCCCCCAGACCTCTTTCCACAATTTTTGAGATATCGAAGTGAAACTTGGAAAACGTCTTTTTGATGATTATTATATTATGTTTCAAGCAAATAAAAATCAGAAAAAATCCGGAACCAAAATGGGAGGGAGGGGTACTTCGAAAATGATTTTCTCCATTTATTTCCGAGTTACACCTTATTCCACAGATTTTTTAGTGCTGAACACGATAGTGAAACCAGAATCGCAATATCATATCCCGTTTTCGGATTAGAACGGATGAACCATGAAGAAGCTAATTTTTTTCAAGATTCAAAAGATAGGTATTGTAAAACTGTACAATTAGAAAATTCTAGCTAAAAGGCAGAGCGAACAAATGTACGTACAGCGACTCGGGTCCCCGTATTCTTTGCGATGTCTATATTAATGAGACCCAAGAAAACATTACTGGTACTTTAAAAGTTTTCGAGATATCGATTTTTCAATATTTCAGCCCTTAATTACTACCCTTTAGGGTAGATCAAGATGCATGCCTGTGTTATTGGCACATCCTCGGCCGATGTATGGTTTTT
Source organism: Adelphocoris suturalis (assembly GCA_030762985.1). NCBI lineage: Eukaryota > Metazoa > Arthropoda > Insecta > Hemiptera > Miridae > Adelphocoris > Adelphocoris suturalis. The sequence continues at coordinate 76,141,608 of CM061045.1, read as the reverse complement.
GACCCAAATTTCATAAAATTTGGTCCAGTAATTTCGGAGTAAATCTTCAAATGTGTACGGAGGACGAACGATCCCCCCACCCCTTTTAGATTTTTGTAATTTAAGTATTTTGAAACGTTAGCCAAAAAATTTTGAGGGTTGGAGGGGGTGTAACATAATTTCTTATTCGATTACAAAATACTGAATGAAAACTGTGCTTATTCGTAGAACATCAGCTTCAATCCTAGATCGGATCAAGAAATTGCAATTCTGGTTCGACTATCGTGTTCAGCACTACAAAATCCTCATAATGAGGTGTCACTTGGCAAAATATGAAAAACGATTTTCTAAGTAGGTACCCAATATATCCCCCTTTTGCCAAATCCAAAAACTTCCGGATTTTCCCCCCACATGTTATTTGCATAAAACTTAACATCAGGAAGGGAGGGGGGGGGTTAATTTTGGGAAACCTTGTATTTGTAATATGTATGTGTCATTCTAGACAATAACTCTGTCTGAGAAAAAGCTATCTTATGGAAACAGTGTTCGATCGACAGTGAAACCGATGCTATATACCAACGTGTTTGGAAAAACCTACAGAATTTCATAAAAATAAGAACAAGAATCGATTTTTCTTCGATTGTGACTCATGAACTCTATTAAATTTCATTAAAGTATGCCTAAAAATCTAATAAATTTTTGTAAAAGATGCTAAAAATTCAATTTATTATTTTGAAAACTTTTTTTTCTAAAAATTTGATAATTAACCATTTTTGGGCACACAATATGCTGAAACTTCGAATAATTTAACTTAAATATAATGCGGGAAAATTCACCAAAATTCGTTTATCCTATGGTCAAGCTGCACTGCAGGAACTTTCAAATTTCCGAGCCATTGTAATAGCTTAATTTTTTACGAAAACTCGCAAAAACAACCGGATCGGTAATAAGAGCGATTAATTAACGAGTGGATTCAGGAGGATTAAGAATCTTTTCGGTGACATAACAGGAGGCGGCTTTAACAGGGTGCACCCACATTAGCCCATTCTGAAGTGGTCCATTGAGGTCGAGACAATGGATGCTCAAGTGCCCGACTGATTGGAGGAAGCTTTGATCACCTGCACAGAGGGACCTGCTCTGGGTCATCAATAACACGGGCCTCCCTTCCACGGCTTCGTTCTCATTTAATGCCCTTCCCTCCCCATCTCCCTAGTCAATCCTACTAGATTCAATGAGAATTGATAGGACATCAACTCTGTGCAGCGACGATTTATTTCTGCACCGGAGGTATGGGAATTCATTGACGACTACCTGCCCGAAGACTGCTGCCAAATGGGACAAAAAAACTATTGAAATCAAATTGAATTAAATTATTTATTTGAAGACGCATCTTGACTTTACAAGATTTTTTTCGTGCAGTTCAGCCCTAAATTACTTCAAATACATAATTAATTCCAAAATGTCGAGAACACCAAAGACTGTAATATACCGTTTTATAATGGTATAAAGTGATAAAACGATTATTTTCAATTCAACTCTTATTCAAAAATAAACTTTCAAATCAGGTCCCCAATTAGAATACTATAGTTGTACCTATCCTAGCAACGGAGACACATGTGATACATTAGAGTCAGCTACTACACCAAATAAAATTGTTCAATTTGTTTAATAGTTTGTCAAACTAACTGAAAAGTTTCAAATAAACAATTGGGTGAAACCAGACCGAAAATGGAGTAGAAAGCCAACAACCAAAGTATTTCAACTCCTATACAAGGGGTAACCTACGACCAAACAGAGAGCTCTCTCTCTCATTTTGTCTCCTCCCGATTTTCAGAACCTGAGTTTTGTCTGGGTTAAACTGAAGGTTACTTTCCCATGCCCACCTCTCAATCTGAAAGAGGGCCTGATCGATTCTTCTTTCCGGGTGATACTTAGTTTTTGCTGAACAAACCATCATCAAATCGTCACCATATGCATAAACTTCAACCCCTTGAGGATATTGAAGTTCCAGGACTAAGTTGAACATGATGGTCAAAAATCCTGGCCCACAACAGGAACCCTGAACAGTCCAACTCAAAAAAAGCATTGATTTAATAGGTACGCTATGAACGATCTCTTTCCTAAAAATGGGATTTAGCCAGTCAATACAGGTTACCGAGACAGCCCATTTCCCCCAAGACCTCCCAAGATGGCCGGAAAACATTCTCCATTGAAGGCACCACAGACATTGAGTGACACCATAACTCCGTACTCTTTACGGTGAAGGCATCCTTTTGCCAGCTCTTCAACAGCTTTAAGCGCGTCAATTGAATGGGTGGCTGGAAAAACGTGGCATGTTTTTTTTTTTTTTTTTTTCCACCAAATCGGTTTTTAATGGAAAAAGGTTATATGTTCCTTGCCTAATCGAATACAACCTTGAAGTAGTTGTTTTTTACACTGCTTGAATTGTGTTAGAAAATCGGAAATGGCACTAGGGTTTGGTGGAAAAACGTTCCGTTGTCTCGCGCCTTCCTAGCTACGCTGCAATGCTACGATGTATTGCTTGTTGTATGGTGTTGGCTCTTGAACAATGAATACTGTAAAGTTGTAAACCTTATTCCCACCATGGATTTTCTACTAGCGATTCAGAAATCGTCTAAAATCGTAAACGCGTTGTTAAGTTCGTGGAGTGGAATGATATGAAGCGTGAAAGTTTAAGAGAAAGTGGAAAATCCTACACAGCCAATCGTGGAAAGGGTGATGTGGTCCCTGTTAAGGTTCCACCTTCGAATCCCCGAGGTTGATCAGCAACGTGTGAGAAACAACGATGCTTCACAGTCTTGTGTATGTAAAAAGCTTATTTCGTCAGTTTTACGATTTAACATACAATTAACTTTTTGTAACTTTTTTTGTAACTATTAAATGAGCATATAATATAACTTTTGCTCCTTAAATTCATCAACCTGCTGGAAACGCGGAAAACGCGTTCCTCAGGTAAATCAGATTCTACCTCAACACGACAGGCATCTTTTGATTATAACTTGAATTCTTATCTCCCCCCAATATCGGTTGTTGAACAACAAAATCCGAATAAACTTAGGTAACAACGATGTTTGCAAACCAATCGTACACTTTCGCAACATTGATGTTTAGTTTAGTGGAAAAACGTTGTATGTTGCTCTACAGTGTGCCAGCTGCTGTTTCAATATTACTCTTCACATTAATCACTCTTCTGTAAAATTGAATTTCAGTTACATGTAACGTTTTTCCAGCCACCCATTCAACCCACCCTTTCAAGCTCTGATATTGATACATCTAACCATTAGATAATCGTTAAACTTGTTCTACCACACATGGTCATGACTGTAGGGGTATTTTACTTCAGCCCCCATCTAGATGATGGCACTGTGCTGGAACTGATGCAGATAGCTATCCAGCAAGTGGAGAGTGCATTACCTGCACACTCGGTCTGGCTCTTCGACGTTGATGTGAATGCGAGGATGGCTGAGCTTGGGAAGGTGGATGGTGATTTGTTTGTGCGAGGCAGACTTTCGCCTTGCAGGACATCTCTGGATTTAAAGATAAACAAACAGGGACGGTTGGTCAATGACCTTTCTGAAGAGTTTGGCCTTCTAGTGTGCAATGTACGTTCTGCATCTGATACTCCTCCAAACTTCACTTATACGGGTGGTGGAAGAGAGAAAAGCTTGACCATCTTAATATTTGTGAATTTTGAGGCGGCAGAATACATCGTTGATATGGTGGTAGATGACTTTGTATTGATATCAGATCATTTGCCGATCCTGTTATCACTGGAGATGCCAGTGTATGCTCTACTCCAGGGAGATTCATCGGCAGTTGTTAATGAAGGGGACCACCGTGTAACCATTAAAAAATACTATGAGATGGATCTTAAGGTGGTTAGAAATTTTGCCGATTATCTAAGAATGTCCTGGACTTGTCGGATTTCTCCCAATCACCGAATATTCGCAGGCCTCAAGACCACATTTGAAAGCTCAAAAATGGTCGGGTTTCTTTTGAAAAATACGTCTCCATGTCAAAAGTAACATTTTTTGAAGAAAAAAAACGACATTTGACTTTTTTGGACTTGTCCGGTTTCTCAAACGACCGATTCTATTATTTCTTCCATTTGCTTTGTTATCAGGATTAAGTTTGATCTGTTCCAGGGACCTGCAAAAATCCCCTCCCTGAACCATGTAAAAAACATTGAAGTCAACAAGTCTGGCAGAACCCTGAACACAACCAAGAGGATCTCCGATGTGAAGCCATCCTCTTCAGAAGATTTACCACACCAAGAGAAAAAATGAGGGTTTTTACGCGCTTTATGACCTTGCGAACGGGCTTATTTTAAAAATAACACAATAGGAATTTAAAAAACCTTTCATGGTATAACCCGATCAATTTATAAACACCTGATATGATCAGGATCGGGATTCGGATTATAAATTTACTGATAAGGGTGTATCTGGTATCCCAATTTTTATCGGGTACACCAATTCTCCAGAGCATACATTTTTGCAATTAAGTTATGTTTTTTCGTTTGTTAAAACTTGAATCTTACATCTATTGCTGCATCAGGGTGTCCTCAAACTGCTCGGTATTGAAAAATCACTAATTCAAGACACAAAACACCATAAAGTCGCTTTTTCGAAATCAATTTTTTGACCCAGTATTTGACAGCCACATTTTTCGTTGTACCTGTGATTGACACCCTATGATTGACACAGCAGTTCTTCTGCAATAAATGATTCCTTGTATCAACAAAACATTTCATTTCAACATTTTACAAATAAATTGAGCATTTGAACTTAGTTTTATTAATTTAAATATAAAGTTATTTAGAGTATTCATAAAGACAAAGTCAAAAATATCACCAGGTGTTTCATCACAAAATAGGTACAGTGTTTTCTTTATACCATGGGCACAATACGATTCTAATGGCGAACTAGCAGCTTGTGAGTTGCTATGTATTTATATAAATATGAAGAACAAAGAACAAATTACAAGAACGAATAGAGATCCATATTGACAGCACTGTCAATCACCGAGGGGAGCATCAGTTTGGAAACTAGTAATTGACATTTGCATTTTCACATGTTATCTTTCATTATTTCCAAAAAATAATAGCATAAATGCAAGCTACACGAAAAACTGATTGAGAAAAATCATGGAAACAAAAATTTGAAAATGTGGAGGGCATGGCAAAATCACAAGAAACAGCACCAAAGAAATTACAACACGAGGTTCTTTTGGGTAACCTTCTCCAGATTTAATCCTTTTCCCGCCTTTATACTTTACTGAGAAGGTATTTTGCCTCAAAATTCAAATGGATCAAGCCCGTAAAACACTTTTAAATTTCTTATTATTAAAACTTGTTTCTGAGCTGTCAATCACTGGGTCCCTGTCAATCACTGGTCCGTCCACCCTATGTACAATATGTACAATTATTGTTAATCTATAAGGAAATAGTTTACAAAAATAAGTTTTAGAATCAATAATAGAGATATATAACTTGTGCAATTTATTGATTAAGACTTCAGTTAAAGTGGAAAGTTGGACAATGTGGGAAAAGAAAACGAGCAGCTGTTCAAGTGGCATTACGTCAAAGAAATTGGCACCTCACTATATTTATCAGTGAATCAGCGCACATGATACACACCAAGAATTAATATACTGAGGTGCCAATTGCTTTGACGTGATGCCACCTGAAAAGGTACGCGATCTCGTTGCCCATACCGTCCAACTTTTGCCATTTTAACTGAAGTGTTCCCACAATGTTACATCATTATTAAGTAATTGTAGTATTCCCCGTTCAAAGCTCTTACTAATGAGCTGGGGAAAGTATATAGACGGTCAGATAGCTTATAATATGAAGTAAAACCTAGGGAGTCAACGTTATAGCCTTGGAAGTGGCTACAGAATGCGTGAGTTAAATAGTTTTCACGTTTTGTTCGTTTCCAAATTTACATGAATTTTCGAGATTTTAACAAAATTAGGTAACCCTCTTCCGTCAACATCAAAGCATAACATATAATTTGGAGTGAATTTAACTCCATCGTAGGTGGCAACGAACTTGACACTCCTTAGGAGAGTAGGTTCAATTTGGAGGGAGGAGCTCAGTGCTTCCAGTTTTGAATCATCGGTAATAAAACTCAATTTCGCATGCTCCTCTACCCGACCAGGGAGGGAATTGTGAAAAAAAGGTGGTCCAAAAGGTCACAATGTAAAAGTCCAGTCATGCAGCATGACCCCATGAGCGAATTTTTGAAGAAATCTTCGATTATTTCGATTTTTGACTGATTTTTCAACTTTGAAATTTTTGAAAACTTAATACATATTCTTATAGGAAATTTTACGCTGATTCCGAATATACCACATGTTAGTATGTTGAAAAAATTATTTCGCACAACAAATCGCAAAGAACAGGCTATTTTGACATTTTTGACTACATTTTTGAAAATTTCAACCCGAAGATGTAATCCGATCATGCTGGCCAACGAACTTGAACATTTGTTTTGTGTCCTTAACATTTTAAAATTTGTTTGAAGTTTCTAGCACAATTCTACGGACAGTTATCGTCTGGAATGACACATACATACATGTAGCATTTCCGAATTGAGTTAAACTTTTTCCATTTAGGTTTAGTCCTTTTCCATTTAGGTTTAAACCTTTTCCACTTAGGTTTAGACCTTTTCCATTTATATTTAAACCTTTTGCATTAAGATTTAAACCTTTTCCATTTGGATTTAGACCTTTTCCATTTGGATTTAAACCTTTTCCATTAAGATTTAAAATCAAGAAATTATTGTGCCACAATTTGAAAATGAAATCATGCATGTGTTTTTTTATGCACAGAAATGTAATCTATATAATAATGAGTTCTTTGCCAACAATTTTTGAGCACATTAAATTGGTCAAATTCCAAAAAAATTTACTAAAAAAATCATTAAAACGGCTAAAAATTGTTAAATATATAATTTTTAGCTGAATTTAAGTCGAAACAACATTATCGACGATTTACTAGGACATTGAGAAAATTTCGCACAAAATTATTCTTAAACGTAGGTACTTAAATTTCATCAATATTTGCTGAAAAATCTATAAAAACTGCAAAAAACCTAAATATTTTGAGAATTGCCAAATTGTATAGAGCACGAGTTTTTTTAAACTTAAAATTGGTTTTAACAATTTATTTACACAGAAATTGCTCAAATTACAATACAATTTAACATAGGTATTACAATACTACGATAGATAATTCAAGAAAATTCTCCTCATACGATCATGCTGCATGACTGGAACTCTTTTTACTTCTAGCCTAATGAAATTTGATTGGGTAAGTACTTTCTTACTATGATGGGGTTAACTACTGACCTTTTGATGGAGTTTAAATCAGAATGGAAAAGGTTTAAATCTAAATGAAAAAGGTTTAAATTCAAATGGAAAAGGTCCAAATCCAAACGGAAAAGGTCTAAACCTAAGTGGAAAAGGTTTAAACCTAAATGGAAAAGGACTAAATCTGAATGGAAAAGGTTTAACTCAGTTCGGAAATGCTATATATACTTTTTTTTTGTACATACATACATACATAAAAAAAATGCGTTAAACTTCAGAATATGATTCAGAATAGCCTGAAACGGATTTCTGCATAAAAATTTTTCAAAAAATCACATTGTACAAATTTTGAGGCGAGAGCAATAGCTTAATTTTCTTCAAAAATTCGCTAATAATTTTCTTCAAAAATTCGCTAAAATGATCCTAATTGACCTACTGCTATAATCGTAGGTTCGGTAGCTCCTTGACAGTCTTTTTCGATACAAAGCGTCCGTAAGGCGAACGGCAGGGACAATAACGCTGTACAGATTTTCTTGTCCGGATCTGTACGAGCACACAAAATATGAATTACACGTGTGAAAAAAACCAAGACAATGCAGAAATTTATTATTACACATACAATAATTATTACATACTAATATTTGGTATTGCCAAGTAAATTCAACACACACACAAATGGCCCACAGCAAATGATGGGAATACATGAGGGGTTGAATTCCATTCTCGAGTTGAATGTATATTACAATGTAGTATTGTTACGATCCGGGAATGAAATTCAATCCCGCTTGTATCCTATGCACCCAATAGCGAACTGGATCAATAGTCCAGGAATGATCCTCAGCAAACTGGCGTCGTAGAGGCTTGCATCCAATAAAAAGGGGTATAGCAGATGTTAAATAGAAGTAATTGTAGTTGAATTTGAATTTTAGTTGATTTTAGTTGATGTTTGACATACGGTCTAGTCAAATAAATAAATTATATTAAGTTTTTGAGATCATTGATAGATACTTTATGTTTTATAGCGCTGAATAACGAAGTTGAAACTTGCCAAGGTCTGCATGACACCAATAATTACATTAAAATATTAACGAAAAGTAATTTTTTTTTTTTGTGCGCGCACCCACACACACACACACACACACACACACACTCACTCACTCAAACACACACACACACACACAAACACTTTTTTTTTTTTTACAGAAAACTCCCCTCAAAGACGGATGGGGCACGCCATTAAATTGAAAAATAAACAAATAAAATAAAAAAGGTGGGGAGGACGCTCTGGTTTACCCGACGCCGGCTCTAGGGATAAGGGAAGTTGCAGGACGAGAAGGAATAATGGGACGAAAGGAAGTGCCCCTATAAAATGACCACCAGTTAAGAACCCCTCAGGACGCGGGTGGTGATACCACGGAGTACTCCTGCCGAGATGCCCAACTCCGTGGCGCTTTTCCCGCACCACACCCCGCGCCATGACACGGTCGCGGCACCTAGATGTTATTAGGTGCCACTCCTTTAGCTCAGATATCGCTTGGCGCGGGGTGTGCCATATTTACTCACACACACACACAAACACACACACACCCACACACACGCACACGCACTCGCACACGCACACGCATACGCACACACACACACACACACACACAACACACATGGCCCACAGCAAATGATGGGACACATATACCCTATAGGATATCCCTGTAGGATACCCGATATGAAATCAAACGGGTATGAATATAGACACGATATGAAATCAATCGGGAATCTACCATACCCTAAAGCATACAAGAAGATATTGTAAATAGCCGATATGAAATCAAAGAGGTATGTACCTACATGAACTCGATATGAAATCAAACGATAATGTACATACACGTTGATGTTGATAAATATACTCAAATTTAATAAAATACTCCAGGACGAACATTACATAGGTGACGATCCACACATTCATATATATTTTTATGCGCCATTCCAGGCCTGAGCACATTAAATTGGTCACATTTAAAAAAGTTTAATAAAAAATCACTAAAAATTGGTAAAAATCGTTTAATTTATATTTTTTGGTAGAATATTGCTCGAAAAAGTTTATTAACTATGAAATAAAACATTAAATGTATTTATGTATGTATGTAAATGTATGTACAAAATTATTATGTAAAATGTACTTAAAAGTCATTAAAGTTTGCTAAAAAAATCAGTAAAAACTGCAAAAAAAGCTAAAAATCCAAAACCTCTATTTGAAATGGAGATTATTATTTAGAACGTTTTTTGCCATAAAATTAATAGAATTAGAAATAAAAATTACTTGCACTTAAAAAGCTCAAATTTTAAAACAGTTTAACATTATACAATCGATCATTTACAAAAATTCGTACGATCGTACGATCATGCTGCATGACTGGAACTTTTTTTTGTATCGTTTTCTGAATTCTTTTACAACCAACACGTTTGGAAGTTAGTTATCGAGATAAGATCTGTTTTACCACAATTTACCAGTGAATTGACCAAAATAGAAAAAGTAATCCCTTCAGAAATTTCTCAAGCCGGATTCATCATCTAGGCCCAATGCCCATCTCTCCAATTAGGATGAGTTTGTTTGACATTAAATGTACGAAAGAATGGATAGACCGATCGAAATAAATTCGCACCTGTGGTTCTCTCGTAGTAAGTCAGAATGGAGTCGCCACTACCCTTGGCATTTCGAAAAACTCGAATTACTCGATCGAAAAAATCCGTTCTTTTGCGCACAGGCTCTGTTTGGTCGATTATAGCCTTATTTTTATTATTATTTCACACATTTTAAATGAGAAACCTGAGTTTTAAGACTCTACTTCTTCACAGTATTGTTCTTAGTTTGCCTGACATTTGTTTTCTCGAGAACATTGCGTGAAGTGCAGCCTCCACTGATGATTATCAGGTAAAATGCTGGTTCATTGTCATAGTGATAGATACTTTTTCATACTTGTTGATACATTACCTAACGAGAAACCCAAAAACATGAAGTTCTTAACGACTAATGACCTATAAGTGCAACTAAATCGCGGTGTTTCACACTTGAGGCTTACTATCTTTGCGTTAAATCCATGCCTTGTTTACGAATTGAAAACTAAAAATGAGAAACTATCCCGTATTTGTACTGAGACTAAAATGAAATTCGAATTTAGGATTGAAAATTGGCGTTTCATATCGAAATAAAGAAGTTGATTAGACAACCAGTAGACAACAAGACAGCTGGGGGAAAATATCGCTTTGCCCAACCACCGTTAGCGTGACATTAAAATTAAGGCAACCGTGCCCCCGGTTCCATTTGGGTTAGCATCTTCATTTGCTCCCTCAAGACTATGGTGACGAGTGACGCTAAGTTGAAGTCGCCAAAAACTCTTCAATGGCCGGATGGATGAGGTGGTACAGTTTGCCGTCAGGAACTTTGTACAGCTCGAGGAATTCGATCCTTCGAACATAACGAACATGATAGCAAATGGCTAAAAATCGTTAAATTTATATTTTTTAGCCGATTTTAATTAAATTTTTGAAATTCAATTTTGTAATTGACATTTTGTTTTAAAAAAATTGTTTTTGTTTATTTACTAGGACAATCAAATAAAATAAATTATCATTAAATTCCATTTATGTGTCGGAAAAAAAGAAAAATTAATTATAAAATAAAAAACATTAAATTAAAATAATACACATGTCATACGAAATATTTCCATTGAAGAGTAGGAAATAAAGGAAAATGAATTATAGAATAAAACAATCAAATTAAATACACATAGCCACACGAGAAATTGTCAAAATAACCACTCACCAATGCTTTGCCGACATATTGGTTCTTGAATCCGGGAAACAGCTCAAGGTATCTGTCGAATGTAGACCCTTCACAGAAAAGGAAGTTGTTCCTGATTTTAGCTGACTTCCTCCAGCTCTCCTAAATGTCCTGGGCGAGGGATGTCGTCTTCCAGTCAAAGGTTCTTATGACTTTTACTGTCGGGTGGGCCAGCAGTTCCTTCTCACTTTCTGAAACACAAGATTTCCACTATGGTTACTATAGTTTACTAGAAAAAATTCCAACCCTCTTCTTGCGATGCTAAATTGAGAAGAAGTTAATATTTAGGCGGATATTAAATTAATTAATTACAATTTGAAATTTTTGATTGGGAAAGAAAGATTCGGTTCACTCACCATTCAACGTTTTTGATGGGGCAGGAGAAGTGGCCTTAGTTTTTTTAGCGTGCCTTCCTCTTCCTTTTTTTGGATGGCGTTCGCTGTTGAAATAAGTCCATGAAACTTTGTCATTTTCGCGTTCTGTGAGAAGTTGGAGGAGGAAATGACGGGATGAATTTTTAAAAAATTTATATTAATTTTCCTGGTTAGGAAATGGAAAAACATTAATTTTTCGCCCATGAAAAAAATTCGTAACATTAATATTACCTATTGAAGATATGCTAGTTTTTCGCTAATGAACCGATTCGAATTTTGTCAAAAAAAATTAGTAACAAGGAATTTAGTGGGCGCATTTATGTAGAAAATTGAATTTTAAATCGAAAGTTACTGATAGAAATTTTTGTTTAAAGCAACCATTACGAAGCTGTAACGAAATTTGCTACGTTTTAGTGAAACTGCAACTCTTTCAAAAACATGAGGTAGGTAATGTTAGATGCAGCTTGATTTTCTACCATCTTTTAGGAATGTAATCTGGATATACATTATAAAACATTTCTACTGCGTTTGGTTGACCAAACCAAAGCCAATTGGGCACTAGGTCGACGAGCTGACAATTTTAAGTTTGTTTTGGCTCATAGTCGAACATCTATTTGTGATGCGGGCTTCAAAATTGGTTACACCGCATGAAAATACCCTAGGAATCGTTTTGCATGAGAATTTTGAAAATTTTCATGAAGTTGTTCTATTTTGGTCATCTTCTGGTGAAAGGGGAACACATCAACACATAAATATATATATGTGTGTGTGTGTGTCTGTGTTGTGTGTGTGTGTGTGTGTGTGTGTGTGTGTGTGTGCGTCATTCCAGACGATAACTCTCCTTAGAATTTAGATAAAAACTCCGTTCTTGCACCAAAAAATCTCGCTGCCCAAACGAAAGGATTAGTTCGTTGGCCAAGTTCGAGCACATTAAATTGATCAAATTTCAAAAAATATACCCAAATAATCACAACTAAATGGTTAAAAACTGTCAAACATAATTTTTAGCAGAATTTTAGCCAAAAGAAGTTGACCAACAACGAACTAGAACATTTTAAAATGTACGCACAAAATTATGCAGAAAATCGTACTCAAATTTCGTTATTATTTTCTGAAAAATCCATTAAAATTCCCAAAAAGTGCTAACATTTGAGAATTTTCTTTGAATTGCAGAATATTATTTTGAACGAGTTTTGCTGCCATAAAAGTGGTTCCTAACTATTTGCATGCACTCAAAAGGCTCAAATTTCAGTTTTGCATGTGTGCGTTTGCGCGCGCGCGCGCGCGTGTGTGTGTGTGTGTGTGCGCGCACGTGTGTGTGTGTGTGTGTGTGTGTGTGTGTGTCCTTGCAGGCTATTCCGTTCTTGCGCCAGAAAAACTAACATTCCAAACAGAAAAATTCGAGTTCGTTGGCCAGCTTTTTTAAAAACATTAAGTTGGTGACATTTCAAGAAATACACTAAAAAAAAACACTAAAAAGGCTAAAAATAGCTACAAATTTTAATATTCAAGGTTTTTTCAGCAGAATTTCAGTCAAGAAAAGAATTTCAGAAATGCTGCTATTTCAGTTGAGAAATAAATAAAAAGCTTATTAACATTGAACCAGAACAAGGAAAAAATTATGCTGAAAAAAGTTCCAGTCAAGCAGCATGATCGTGTTAGCGAATTTCCGTAAATTATCGCACTATATTATATTACATTGTTTTAAAAATTAAGGAATTTTCGGTAAAAGAAATGGTAAACTATCATTTTTATGGCAAAATACTCGCTCTATGTAATATTTTGCGATTCAAAAAGAGATTTTGGATTTTTAGCTTTTTTGGAGTTTTTATCGATTTTTTAGCACATTTTAATGAAATTTAAGTACATTTTCCAACAAAATTTTACACATAAATTTTTTAATGTTATTTCATAGTTGATAAACTTTATTTGAGCAATATTCTGCTAAAAATTATAAATTTATCGATTTGTAGCAGTTTTTAGCGATTTTTTCAGCACTTTTTTTGAAATTTGACCAATTTAATGTGCTCAAAAACACTGCCCCCATGTCATGCATATTAAAAAGTTTCTATTGGTTCGTTCTCTACATAGCAGGAGAATTAGCTGAAGTACACTCACCGAGCTTTCATCCGAACCATAAGAATGAAGGATAAGGACAATGGAACCTTGAAAAACCGTTCAGGGAATTCAGACGAAAGAGGTCTGACACTCTATTATCTGATGATTACGAAAGCGACTTGAAGATTTGAGAGTCAGCCAACTTCCTTCTATTCTGTAATCAAAAAGGATAGTTCACCTGAAGCCGTCTTTTCTTCCCATTCTGCTTTAATACAGGTGAACAATAAGACTCTACCGAAAACGTCGTGCTGGCCTTTATTCACTGAATAAATTCACACTTGGCCAAGACGAATGGAAACTCAGATTTCCGTGTCCATTGAAGTCCGTGAAGAGGAAATCAAGGAAATACGTTTTGGTTACGAAATAAAAATTGAAACCCCTAACCAAAAAGTTGATAATTTCATTCTCTACCATCCATTTAATAAGGATATGTAAACATATATGTTGCCAAGAGTTATGTGTTATTTATCATGTGTTCTGATATATGTCTACCTATATATGTTGTGTAAAATTAACTGCCACGGAAATATATCTTCGTAACCTATTATAGCAACGGGGAATTAATATGATGGGAAGAAAGAGAGAGAGAGAGAGAGAGAAGAGTAGAATGGGTATTATTTGGGTTGCGTTTGCAATGCTACCATTGATTGAATACCTATTTGCTAAATGTTCGAAAAGTCCGTCCTGAGCTAACCCGCATGATCTTAAACATATCGTAAAAATAGGTCTGAAATTTGTTTAAAATGAATTGGATAGGATTCGATCTAAACCCGATAGTTTAGTCGTGAGAATACGTTATTGATAAAGTATTAAGGCACAATCGTTCAAATAACGTATTATTTCACGAAAAACGATAACTATCAACTAACTTGTGCTCTTTTTTTTTCGATACTTTTTCAGATGTAGATGAGGTTGGGGGTGGACAGGGTTGGGAAACCCCTATCAACGACGGAAGACCTTCTATGCCTCTCTTAGCCCTAGGATGATGGCAAGGGAAGCTGCCCCACATCAGTTGTTGCACGTCGGGCAGGAAGTAGAAATACTGCGGAATCGCAAGGCGCATCAGTTTGAGCACATTGTACTAATGTAGAATGTCATACGATTCACACTCGGAATTGAACAATTCATTCGAAAACGTGAATTCATGGATGGTTGACTCCATTGAGCCTGACATTATGCTCCACTTACCTCGGGAGTACCGAGAAGAGTTAAGAAATCGAAAACCCTTCCACTAACCGTATCGTTTTATTGTTTTCCATCATCATAAAAGACGTTTTTCACACATCGAGTATTACTATGTGTGATTTGGTATATCTTAAAATAACTCAACTTCCAAAAGTTGATGAGAAAATTTTAAATTGTATCTCAATGTGAAGGTCTGTCCTCTCAAATAAACTGGGGTTATGCTAAAAGACGGTGTTTGTGAAAAAAGGAAGAAAAAAAATTTTTTAGAAAAAATTTCCAACTATCAATGGCAACATCTCTGAAACTGCAACACTTACAACAACCGTTAGAGTCTGAAATCGTAGCAAATCTCCCTTTCTTTATAAGAGTATTTAGTGAAAATCATCGAAAAAGTAGTCCTTCGGTGTCAAAACAGATAAATACCATCAAATGGTCGATTTTTTTTTTTTTTTTTTTTTTGAAAAACGTTGCGTTCGAAAACTTGGATGACTCTTGGGACCAACAACACAAATAACTCAGCGAAAAACTTTAATTACCCTATGTAATGCAAGGTATCCTTAAACCAGTCAAGGTGACAGGACTACCATGATGGAATCAATCCATTGTGATAGAATTCAACTGTTGTTCATGTTGAATTTATTTGAATTAATCCCACTGTGATTAATTTGTCATTCCTAGTTACCTGCACTAGTTAGGACATAACAATCTGGGTATTTACATATGTAACAAACATTGATGCAGTATATTTGTAAAACTAAGGTATATTCTACTGAATCCCTCTCGAGGTGTTTACGTAAGTAGTACTAGTTTTATCAAGGATTCGTATATTTCATTGTTAGGTACTGTGTGATCTCGAAGTGATTTCTTCCAGTAAGTGTGTTGAAACTTTTTGTGACAGAATTTGTTCATATTCGCAAGTCTAAATAAGCTGAGTACCTGAATCTATCTAGTCATTCGGGTGGGTATTTTCTATAGAATACCTACGTCTATCTTTTTGGATAGCATATATGTTTAGCGAATTTTTGTAAAAAAATGAAGTTATTGCATTGTCTCGAAATTTTTTAAAATCAACAACAGTGTGTGTGTGTGTGTGTGTGTGTGTGTGTGTGTGTGTGTGTGTGTGTGAGTGTGTGTGTGTGTGTGTGTGTGTGTGTGTGTGTGTGTGTGTGTGTGTGTGTGTGTGTGTGTGTGTGTTGTGTGAGGTAGTGAAAAAAAATTTGAAAAATTAAATCAATTATTTTAAAATTGTTTTCCTTCACAGTGCTCAAATTTCAAAACAATAAACATGAGATGATAAAAAATTCGCTAATACGATCATGCTGCATTACGGGAACTTTTTAATTATTTCATTATTCACAAATAATAGCCATTTCTACTAAGCCTTCCCCTCCCCCTCCCTATTCTCACATTCATATTGACTGTACCATAACCAATCATTTCATTGTATTGGTAACCCAAGAAAAATATTCCGAAATTGATATTTCGTGGTGGCTGTTATAATAACTAATAAACTACAAAGGTATTTATTTATAAACAACCCCTTCACCATTCTAATTTAAAAAAAAGGTTATTTTGACAATAGGAATCTATTTAAATTGTGATCTAATGTATGTTTGTATCTAAACAGTATCTAATGTCCCAGGTCGTTTCCCTCATAATAAATTGTAAACATTTAGGTAAAGCAAGATAACAAAACTGATTTCATTATTCATCACCAAGATTGCTATTTATTATTATTATGTCTTTTATTTATTATTTTTATTATGTTTTTTATTATTATTTATCTTTATTTATTATTTTTATTATTATATTTTATTATTCTTATTTTTCACTATCGTCATTTTTTTGTGGTGAGGTACGTTTTCAACAGTCAGGCTTTCGAAACTCAAAAGTTGTGCCGATTCGCGATAGCAGAGGTTGATTCTCAAAATTTTATCAGTTCTTTGTTCGTGGGAATGCGACCCAGAGCAGCTTCCCCAGACACACCTCATCCAAAAACGCTTACCTCTCAATTCAAAACAGTGATAACTCCCTACCACGCCTGTATTGAGAACCCCTTCCAAAATCGGAAGCATAGTCTCATCTCAGTGGTTACACAGAGGTTCTCTAGTGAACATCTCTCGGTTCCTTTGAGGTTAGTTTGAGTTATTTTACGAAAATTGATCTTTGTGACGTCCAGTAGACATTCGAACATAATGGCCGAGGAGCAGTACAATGTTTACGGGGAAACGGACTTTATTGATGACTGGATGTTTTATTCGGCGACTGCTTTGCAGATCGGGAATGCGATGCTTCGCACATTCCTGCTCAATCGAGGTCTTCTGGACTACACCGAGAAAGACGGCATGACGTACAGGATGGACCATATCAATGAGCATCAAGACATGGTTTTCCGTGCTGAATATGTCTCGAAGATGGCACAAGAGCTCGCTAAGAACCCCAGGTTCGGGTTGGCCATCGTTTCACCATTCGCTCAGCCAGAAAATATCACCCAAATCATGAAGCGTCTCTCCTGTCACTGCCTCACCATCTATTCCGGCAGCCCCCAACGCTCGGCGAAACAGCTTTTGAAAGCGATAAACAAGTTCAGATTCTCTCCTCATTGGTTATTTTTACAAAAAGAGGGTCACGTTGCGTCTTTCGCCATCCCCATCAGGTTCATCGTTTTCGAGATTGATGACTATTGGAAAGGCACGCGTCAAACGATGGATCTCCAAAATTTACAAATTTATTGGTTGAAGAAAGTGGCCAAGATCCTTGAAAGTAGCTACCTCCAAGATGGATCGTACTCTCAGCGTATTTACTTTCTTGCGAACCAGACCATGGAGATTGTTCTGTCATCTTTAATCGCTAGGTGAGGTTTAAAATGTTTCTTATACAAGTCGTTGTAGATAATGGTCACATTGGGGAAACGTCATTTCTCATGTGGGGCAGAATTTTTATATAGTATACAAATTTGCATGTTTTCAATAATTTCCTGATTCCAAGTAAAGTTCAACAGAAAAACATATTCCCCACCGTATCGCATGCAGAGAGCGAAATCGCGAAGAAACCTGGCCAAATGAATGAATTATCACCCTATTTCAAGCTTCTCCACGAGATTTTCACGAGAAAAAATGTTGAATTTTAACGTCAATTATTTCAGATATCATGCATGTAGTCACCATTTTAGCTCTGAAATTCTAGAGATGAGCCCATTATTACAAAACCAAATATCTACGTGGTGGATATCGGCTAGGTCTATATTTATACGTAGTGTCTTTACCACGTGTTCTTTACGAAACCAAATATTTATTACAAAGTTCCAGTCATGCAGCATGATCTTATGAGCAAATTTTCTTAAACGATCGTATTATATTTTTTATTATAAATAATTGCTATATACTATGTTATAATCAGTAAGATCATTTTTTTTAATTTTAGCACTTACAGTGCAAAGAAATGGTTAACTAGAGAATGTAAGACAAAAAACTTATTCTAAATAATAATAATCCGCTATTAAAAAAAAATAGTTTTTTAATTTTCAGCTTTTTGGCCGATTTTCTCTATTTATGAAGTTTTATGCATTATTAAAATTTAAGTACATTATTCAGTATAATTTTGTGTATACATTTTTCAACGTTCTAGTTTATAGTTGATAAACTTAAATGAGTAATATCCTGCTAATATATATATTATTTTGAGGTGTTACAGAAGGTCAGAAAATATAGGAAACAAATAAATATATAACTTACCAAATTGAGAATATTTCGCCGTATCGGCGTCGTCAGCTCTAGTGAAGAAGTAGTTGAGACTTCTTGCACTACTTGTAGTTGTGGTGCTTCTTGCATTGTAGTATGAGGAGTGGAGGAAGCATGGCAGGAAGGATGATGGTACAAATGATGGTCTAGAATGATTGTGTGTGAAAAGTGAAAAGCGCAAAGAGGGTGAGTGTAAAGTGGAAGAAGTGTGATGTATGAAGAGGTATTTTGAGTTCCTAAATCGTTAAGAAAAACCCTTCACAGCAAAAATGACGATGGATTCTTCCTGTGGCAGCAAGGTGAAGAGTCACTCATCTACTTTATTGACAATTTAAACAGCTCACATAATATACAATTTACATATAATTTTTCAGCAACAAATGTAACTTTTTCAGATATCACTTTGGTCCTGAATAATGATAATAATAAATTAGATTCTTCCGCCCATCCAAAGCCCACTAATAAACAACAATATCTTCACTTTGACATTTGTCATCCCCCTCCCCCCTCCCCCACACCAATATTCAATACCTTTTTCCCTTTCAATAAGAGCTCTTCGCATTTGTAGTACAGTCGAATATAAACAGGAGTACTCGACGAACCACCATAAGGCTCTACTAGACCGTGGGTACCCCTGCAGTCTACTTCAAAAACGGATCCTTCGTGCAACATCCTCCTTTAACCCAAGACCAAAAATTTCAGAAGCCCCCACACTTCAAAATTTAATTACACCATCCTTTCCAGGAATCGAAAAATGGAGACCCATTTTAAATTCATTATTCCCTATTATCTCCAATAATACCTTAACCAAAGGTTTGCTAACTTCTCCTCCTTCTCTAACATCCAAAAGACCCCCAAATTTAGGCTCTATCCACAATAATAATTTTAATAATGAACTTCCTGGGACCCATCCCTGCAACCGACCCCGATGTGAAAACCCGCCCCTTAATTGATGATTCGACAACATTAACTACATCAAAAACTCCAAATTCCAATTTACAAGTACAAGTTCCAATTTAGTGTACAACCTCAAATGCTAGAATTGTGATGCATTCGACCTTGGAGAAATGATGACCCCCCTTTTTATCCGCATGAATGGACACAGAGGCTCTATCAGGCATACACCTCATCTGCCAATTGCCAAACATGCACGGACGCAAGACACCAACTTTGACGAATGCTACATGGTTCAAGTTGTCCGAGCTCTGCCCAATAATACATTGACATGTGATAGATTGGCTAGGGAGTCCTCCTACACAGCAGCAATGGGAGGATTACAAGAGCTGGGACTTAATAAGAAAAAGTGAACTCGAAGTTCAATTGACTCCTGCAAAGTTCTTGTTTCTCGATTTTGTTTTTATAAGATTACCCTTGCTAGAAGTCTGTTGTCAAATTATCAGAATAAGGGTCAAAATCGAATAAATGTCCTTTTCGCCGAGCTTTCGGTTTATATAAAACCATCTTCAGGGCTCAAGGATCTTTCACGGTGTCGAAATATAGGACACGGTCATGGATTTAGAAGTCAATTGTCATATAACAAAAACTAGGAGTTTAGTTCTGTATGCTTGCCAGCAGTGTGTTTTTTCAAAGTTTTTTCAATTTTTTACTATTCGAGCCTCTAGTTTTTTGAGTCCTGTTCATGTGCCAACCCTTGTCAGCCTCAGCTGCAACCATTTCTTGTTTTTGTTATATGACAACTGACTTCTAAATCCATGACCGTGTCCTATATTTCGACACCGTGAAAGATCCTTGAGCCCTGATGAAGGTTTAATATAAACCGAAAGCTCGGCGATAAGGACTTTCATTCATTTTTGACCCTCATCCTGATAATTTTACAACATACATATTGTGGGTCGATAATCTCTTTCTCTACTTGCTAGAAGTCCTCTCGCTTTGTGCAGTTGAGTGTGGGAGATCAACTAAATTCAATATAAATTTTGGCTGGAGTTACTTTTTCACCCTGGATAGTTGGTACTGGGGGCTAAAGGGTTATAATTCTCCTTTTAGCAAATTTTCGTAGAGAATGAAGGTATTGCAATGGCTCCAAAAATTATAAAATACATTTTTTTGAAAAATGTCTTTACTAAAATCCGTTTTGAGGCATTCCAATACAAATCCTAGTGCAAAAGTCTAATTTAAAAAAAAAGCTAAAAATCAAATATATTTTCTGAATCGCATAACATTATTCAGATTGAGTGTTTTTGCCCCCAAACTGGTAGTTAACAATTGCTTTGGAATTGTATGGGTTAAGGGTGGAAGTTTACTTGGAGACTTCCAGAAATAATAATTTTTTATACAGTGGTCGACCCGTTTCGCCATGTAAGGCCACTACAGGACATCAGGCGATGGGTACGTGTAAAGCTCACTCATCCATTTCACCTTATAATAATTCACTAATGTAGGAACAACAACTTGTCATTTTTGCCTTGAAAAATGTAAAATAGGAGAAATATGAGCACAAGGACTAGAAAGCTTTAGAAAGTCTTAGAAAGCATTTTCTAGCCCATGTGCTTATTTTTCTCCTATTCTACATTTTAGCGAATTAGTGTTTAAAAAAAAAAAAAATGAAGCTATTGCAGTAGCTCCAAAAATTTTAAAATAAAAATATTCGAAAAATTTCTTCATTGAAATCCGTTTTGAGGCGTTCTGAAACGAATCCTAAAGTTTGCACTTATATATATATATATATATATATATATATATATATATATATATATATATATATATATATATATATATATATATATATAGTTTTGGTGAAGGATGAAAACACTCGCGTGTAATATTATTTTGAGGTATTACGGTATTACAGATGGCCGGAAAATATAGGAAACAAATAAATATAACTTTCGAAATCGAGCATATTTCGCCGTGTCGGCGTCGTCAGCTCTAGTGAAGAAGTACTTCAATTTCGTAAGTTACATTTATTTGTTTCCTATATTTTCCGGACATCTGTAATACCACAAAATAATATATATATATATATGTGTGTGTGTGTGTGTGTGTGTGTGTGTGTGTGTGTGTGTGTGTGTGTGTGTGTGTGTGTGTGTGTGTGTGTGTGTGTGTGTGTGTGTGTCATTCCAGACGATAACTCTCCTTAGAATTGAGGTAAAAATCCCATTCTTGCTCCAGAAATCAAGCTTTCCAAACGAAAGGATATGTTCGTTGGCCAACGCTTTTTGAGCACATCAAATTGATCGATTTTCAAATGCACTCAAAAAAATAACTAAAAATGGCTAAAAACGGCCAAAAATCGTTAAATTTATAATGTGTAGCAGGTTTCCAGTCAAAACAAAATTATCAATTATTAACTAGGACATTAAAAAAGTTTTGCACAAAATTGTGTTGAAAAATGTCTTGAAATGAAATTGTTTATTTGTAAAAGCCTTCCGGCGGTACAAAAGTTTAAACAACACATAAGTAATCAAGGTAGAATATTTAAGCAGAAAGAGAGAAAGAAAAAACAATCTATACGTTAAATGAAAAGAAATAGTGCAACGAATCATACAAGAATTAGATATAGATATACAGAATAGACATAGTGCAAGGTACATAATGAACAATGAGAAGCAGATAAAGAAAAGGTTACACAAAGAACAATACGTTATTCAATGTAGTATAAAGAATACATTATAAAGAAGAAAGCAACGCAAGTACATCATTACATCATTATAAAATCCCACGAGGTGAGAGAAGAAAGAAAGGCGAAAATATACAGAAAACAGAAAATTAGTACAAAAATCCCTCATTCAAGAAAAAAAACCCTAGTCCTTATACAATTTTTAACGAAGAAGAATATTTTTTTGCAATGTAGTATGTCTACAAGAGAGAGTAATGAAGAAAGCCTATCAAAAGATAATTCATTTTCAAGAAAGAAAGAGTATCTCTCGCCACGAAGGACAGGGCAAACGCAGAGGAAATGGAAGACTGAATCAGGCAAATTATAATTACACAGTGGGCAGTCTACAGTGGGATCAAATTTCACCACAAAGCCTGGTACACTCAGCTTAGCATAGAAATTTCCCGTTAGCCTGACTTGGGCGAGAAGCCTTTTAATATGAATTCCCATGTCAAAGTTGAGATAAGAGGGCGATTCGTCCCCTCGTGGACAATAAATCTTGTATATGGGGCTGAATGAGGAATCCTGGTTACGCAAACCATCCGACCGTCTCCGAAACAGCGCAATTTTTTCCAATAAACTATCCCGGTTAAAATTATGGTAATCCTGGGACGACCAGATGCGACTCTCATCATGTTTGGAGAACAAAGCGCACATTTGGCAAATTTGGCAGTTGTACTGAGGGTCAGGCTGGGAATCATGTAGAGCAAGGAGGCGGTTAAAGCAGAGCTTAGGGAGCCTAGAATCTTCCATAGTTCTAAGTTTCAGCCACCAGTTTAGGGCCAATTTTACAATTGTAACTGCCAAATGTGGGATTGCTAATTCGATGCGAATGAAATAGTCCGGAGTATTATTTGGAAGGAACAGAATAGTTTTGTAGGCTCTAAGTTGAATTTTTTCAAGAACATCGCAAAGCGAAACACCCCATGATTCTACGGCGTATAGGGAGGATGATAGAACCAAAGAACTCACCACAATTTTCCACGATGAAAATGGGCCCCCACGGACTTTATAAAGCATAGGCAGCAGAGCTCGGGCCGCCGTCTCTCCCCTCCCAACGCAATCTTTAGCATGTTGAACAAATAGACCGGAGCTAAGAAATTTCACTCCTAAATAGGTATAGGAACTGGCAATAGGGACCTCTGAATTTCCGCAAAAAAACTTATAACGAGGTGATATAGTGCCATGCCTTCTGAAAACAACCACATTGGACTTCGAGTGGTTCACCTTTAAGGCATGCTCTTCACAGTAAGAATGAAGGCTCTCGAGAATTTTCCTCATCTCTGCATAGCTGTAAGATAGCAAACAGAGATCATCGGCATACAGAGTTGAGATAACCTCGTGATTGCCGTCAACATCCAAACCCCTCAGACCCCTTTCCCGCAAATAAATGTCCAAATCTGAAATAAATAGGGAAAAGCAGAGCGGAGACAATACATCACCCTGCAAAACACCCTCCAAGACGCGATAAGGTTTAGAATCAACGCCGTCCACACGAAGCTTGAAAGACGAGTTGCTGTACAAAGATTTCAGAGTATTTATGAAGTTGGCACTGACATTGAGATTATACAGCTTAGCCCAAAGTTTATCATGAACTAAACTGTCGAAGGCACGGGAAAAATCTATGAAAGCCACAAACACTTTCCTTTTAGGGAGTCTAGTATTTATAGAGATTAAACTTTGTAAGGTAAAAATATTATCGACACACCCACGTCCCTTACGAAAACCGCACTGGTTCTCCGGGAGAAGATGATGTTTTTCCACAAAGGAGAGTAATCTGTTCAACAGAATTGAATTGAAAATCTTAAGAATTGTGTTAATGAGTGATATTCCTCTGTAACTCTGGGGGTTTGAAGCGTCTCCTTTTTTGTAAAGCAAAAACGTTCTTATTTGGCCTAGAACGCTAGGTATATACCCTCTACTCAACAGTAAGTTAAAGAGGCCCAAAATAAAGACGAGCCAGCACTCCGGGAGGTTTTTATAAAATTCATAAATCATGCCATCCGGACCCGCTGCTTTATTGCTCGTTAAATTTATAATATGTAGCAGATTTCCAGTCAAAACCAAATTATCAACTATTAATTAGGACATTAAAAAATTTTTGCACAAAATTGTGCTGAAAATTTCTTTAAATTTCATTAATATTTGCTGAAAAATCAATGAAAACTGCATAAACAACCTAAAAATCCAAAGTCTTTTTTCAATCGTCAAATGTTATTTAGGACGAGCTTTTTGGCAATAAATTAGTAGTTAACAATTCCTTTTAACTTAAATCTCTACAATATTGAAACAACTTGAGTTGTTGAGGGAGAGAAAGTGAGATCAGCTTCTCGTATTAATTTATTAGCTAAGGGCTTTCGCCTTTATTGGCCTCGTCAGAGCTTAGATTTATACGTGAGGGTTGCTTAGTGTTACAATTTCCATTTGGTAGATTGTATATGTCTTGTAATTTTCTTTATATAAGTCTTTTTATTGATATCAGTCGTTAGGGGTGGTTGATATCCTCTTGTCATTGTTGTAAACTGGTTGCTACTGTACCGTTTAACATGTTGTTGAGGGTAGGAGGGGGTTAATGTTAATTTTAAAATTAATGAAATACTCGAGATCTTGGAGCGTATCATTATTTAAAATCCAAGCAACCACCACAAAAAATCTAAGCTCTGACGAGGCCAATAAAGGCAAAAGCGCTTAGCTAATGAATTAATACGAGAAGCTAATCTCTCTTTCTCACCCTCAAAAACTCTAGGATGTATTCCTCAAAGCCCACTACCCCACATATGAAACAACTTAACGTATATAGAACGACAATTTACGAAAATTCGCTTATAGGATCATGCTGCATGACTGGAACTTTTTAATGCGAAAATGACAAGTTATTGTTCCTTTTATAGTGAATTATTATAAGGTGGCATAGATGAGTGAACTCTACATGTACCTATCACCTGATGTCCTGTAGTGGCCTTACATGACTCCGAAACCGGTCGACCGCTGTATAAAAACATCATTTCTGGAAGACTCTCAGTAAACTTCCACTCTCAACCCACATACAGTTCTAATTGGATCAGATCACTACCTACCAATACAATTTCTTTGACCTAGTGGTCAACTTTCAAAACAATGTAACATAATACAGTACGAGTATTTACGAAAGTTCGCTTATATGATCATGGTGTATGACTTGTGACAATCTTCCGATTGTCGTGATCAAAATTCTTGGATTTCTGTAGTATATTTCAATCTTTCGATGTAATTCTGGGACTCAGGTGAAATAATTAGAAAAAATTTTTAATCACTGGGATAATTTATTACGCTTTTCTTTATTTCGCCCCAAAAGAAAAATAATCAGGGGGGTTTTTTCTACCTAGCCAATGGGTTGATTAGTGTCTTCTATTCACTTCTCTTAAAGATGAAAGAAATGCCGCAGGAGAGAGAGAGTTATGAGGGATAGCAATGGATTAGGTATTAGTATAAACAATGGGAGTTTATATAATATTATTGCTATTAACGCAAAATGTAAGAGAGAGGTAGACTCACCGTTCTGAAGGTTGACCAACGATTAAGAGCAAGCGGACCGGTGCATGTTGGGGATACCGACGGGCACGCCGTTCCATTGAACGAATCACCGTAACAGTTTTCGATAGCTGTTACAGACTGGAACTTTGTCCTTTGCCATTCTGAATTTTCAACAGCGAATAAAGCCAGATAACTCTATACACATGGATGACATGATTTCCTAGGTTCGCGATTGTTATAAATTCAAGTAGGATTGTTCATTGCACCAGACTGTACTTACAATCTACGATTAGTGTTGTACAATCTACAATCTCTAGTGCAGTGAAGTTCTAGTAAACCTTTGTAGTACCTAAGATGATTATCGAGAACTTGACTTTGGAATGTTTGTATGTTCCAGTGCACGACCCCACGTGACGCCTATGCTTCCACCAGGCGAGGACGACGACGAGTTCTCCTGTTCCGATTCCAGCGATTACGAAGAGTGAAAAACATCCCGTTTTTATTTCGATTCCTTCTCCAGTAAAAGTCAAGTGAAGGAGTCTCATTTGTTCAGCACAGCTGTTTAAATGAATAAATTCTAGTAAGAACCTCGGTTTTTAATAACATTTTCAATATTCTCAAAGATTTTTAGCTTAAAACTGTTGCAATCAGTCCAGTATTTCTGAGAACAACAGTTTTCAATTAGAAACAGAAATTCGTTGTCGGACATGCTGAGTCGACCTAAATGTAACATTGTTGTCATTTTAAAAGTATGTTTATATGTTTATTAGTCGTGCACCGAATTTGAATGTCAAGACGAGACCGTTGGAATGACGATGAGAAACAAAGAAAAATTATCAACTTGCTTTCCTCAGCTGATTTGGCGTTAACTTTGGGACAACTAACATAAGATTGCCTCTGATTGAGGTGAACAAATGTTTGCAGAACTCTAATTTTTTGCCAAAAACCCCGTAATTTTTACAATTGATTAACATATTTTAGATATTTTTGTTTCTCCAAAAATTACTAAAGCTCATATGTACGGCGTTCAAAGCGTTTCTAAATCACGCCACATTCCGCCAGCTGAAGCCTATAAACACTCATTTTTTTGAACTTGTACAAAAAAATTTTTGTTTAATTCTTCAGAGTTCTAAAATTTTATTTTTCATTAACTCCTTGAAAAAGCCCCAGGGCTATTTTATTCACATAAAAAAGAGTTAATTTCATTCGACTTGAAATGTCCCGGAACGGATTTAAATGAAAAATCTTCCTAAAATTTCGTTGATAAATTTTTCGGCTTTTTGCAAACATCAGTCTTCACAATAAAATGGCTAATAATTGACCACTATGTATATTCACAGTTTGAATGAAAGAAACCGAATTCAATCGAGACTCGTTCTTTCAATCGAGTCATGTATGTTAATCACGTAACTAGTCCTATGTTATATTCGCGATCTGAATTTATCGAGTAGAAATGAGGTAATTCGTGTATATACTTACTTATTTGTTTTATTTTATTTTATTTTATTTTTTATTTATTTATTTTATTCTTTTTTGTTTATAAGATACTATAATATAATAATGGAATAGTGCCATACTATAATATAAGCTAATTTAATGTATGAAACAACGTACTTTATCTTATTGATGACAAAAGTTATATTTTTTGGAAGATTTGGGAAATGCCTTAAGAACTTTTTATTTGTATTGCTCAATTTTATATGTTATGGAGTTGCTCCAATTGTGAGATGGAGTCCCAAACATTATAATACATTTTGGCCAACAAATATTTGATTAAAAAAAGTATAAACGATTATTTGTGCTCTCTATTTCCTCTGTATCAGCGTATCAGCATTTTTATAGAATGATAAGCGTAAATCGATAGAGTGCTAGTGAAGATTAATTACATATCTAGTAGAGATAACATAGAAGAGATAACAGACTGATATCACAGAATGACATAGTTTGGAGAAAATAATAGGTTTGTTCGCAGTGCCGATTGGGGACGGTTGCCAACCGTTGGCAACCAGATTTGTGATTGGTTTAGTGCGCATGCGTGACCACCACACAATTTCAAATCGATGGTAAACAAATCCTCACTGTAAAACTCGTAAGTTAAAGTGTAAAACTTGGTTATAACGGAGTTGGGGAGATCTGCTATTATCACCATTCGATTCATCATGAAAAAATACGTAGAAACCGGTCCCAAACTCGTATTTTCTTAGGGGGTAATTTTTCACAAAAACCCTTGATTTTATAGGAAAAACCCATGTTTTTCAACAAACAATCATCATACGTTTCTCCCCCAATTATCAAAGTAAATGTAAAATTGACTAGACCGTTTAACAGCTGAGTTTTTCCAGTAGCAGGAATGAGAATTGTCCATGCCGTCTAGAGAGTTAAAAAGTACGTGGTTTTTCATTTAAAAGATTTTTTTTTTTTTTTTTGTACTTTGGGGTAGATTCATTACTGTGTTACCTGCATAATCTAGCACGTTAGTAGGTAGCCTATCCAAAAGGAGCATTTTCCAACGACATCCTCAACTTTCTGTTTACTCTAAAATCAAGGTAGTTATAGCCATTTTTGTAACGTGAGGTCGAAAACACACAAAACATTCTCAAAAATTGAATAACTCGAAAACAAAGCGTTTAAATAAAAATCTCCATAAGGAACTTCCGATCGGGAATCAGTTGCAGAATACGTGGGTGTTGTTTTCCAGATATGACGTGGGACACCCTGTATAATGTACATTCCTACATTACGTAATACATTCCTGGAAAATTCTCATAGACCTCTTGTAGGTAAGAAGGGGTACACACAGAGTCAACTAACCCACCTTCTCCAACCTATTAAAGTGAGATGATACACTCAGAAACAGCTGATTTACAATCCACAAACATCCACTGTTAATTAGTAATAGATTATGTTCTCTACCATAAGTGGGTAATTTAACAGTGGAAAATTGGGCTTATAGAAAAAAAATTCAGAATTACTTACCATAATATTATCATTATCATCAGTAACATATTCAAATTATAATGCGCATAAGAAACACGTTAAAAAATGTATTACATGCACAGGGCAGTCACACTGACGTAATGCTTGATTGGGGGGAGGGGGGTTCTACAAATTTTTCAACTACCTACCGAAATTCCCAACTGCCTTTTTTGTCCCCCTTTTTTCGAGGTGGTAAGTTGGTATATTTAACAAGTTCGACATTTTTTCGGACATCTACGACTTCAAAAACCACGATATGCCCATCGATAGATCAATATTTTGACTCCTGGTCAGCGGGCACATAGTTTGCCCAAATGGGCAAATATAAGGCCCTTCACACTACTATTAATACTCCGAAACACGATATATATGCTTCCGAGTGTGCAAGGCAGCGGAAGCTTTGGTTTCACTTTCGAAATGAATTAAAAAATTTTTTGCTCCAAATACAAAATTTGTACTTGCATTTTGCGATTCATGGCCTCCTGAACAAATTTGGTTTCGTGTCTGTCTGTCCGTCCGTCCGTCTGTCTGTCCACATTTCCTTGCTACGGCCATAACATCCTAAATTTCGATTGGATTTTAATGAAATTTCCTGCAATAGTGCGGGTTTAGCCCTAAATGGTGCTCTATTATTTTCATCATGATTAATTCGGCGGTACGCTCTGCGCGTGCGTGAGCGTTTGTCTTTCTATATTTCGCTGCCACTGCCTTAACATCCACAATTTTGATCGGATTTCAATGAAATTTGCAGGAATTGTGTGAATTCAGCTTTAGATGGTCTTACCAGTTTCATAATGATTGAATCAGTGTTACGCTGAGCGCATGCGTAAACGTAATTATCTTGTTGATGTCACGTTGAAGCCACGAGGAAGCTTCTGTGCCATGTCCTAGGCAGTGTATTCAACTATCATATTTAGCTATCATTTTTATATCTTCAAAGCGTATGATTTTTTAGCCAAATTTCATAAAGTTCAGTCCAGTAGTTTCGGAGAAAGGCTTCGGACGGCGCACAGTGTGGCCAATTAACCAAAAAACGGGAAAAAATTCATATCTTGAAAACGGTTCGTCGTATTGACTTGGGAATAGTTCAATTCAATTCAAGAAGGATAAATATATTAGATTAAAGTAAAACATATAATAGATAATCCTCAGTTATGAAAGCGAATTTTCACATGAAAAATTGCCTAAAACCTTCAACGATTGTGCTATAAAATGGCTAAAATTGCAAGTAAGGTAACAATTTGTTGTGCTATAATTAATAGTCTAAATATTCTATTCAGAGTAAAAATACAATTTTATGAATAAATTTGCAATTTTTTGTTTTAAATTTTCTACCAGATTTAAAGATTTTGTGTTTTCATTGAACTGTATTAAAATCCCATTCGCCTTTCTACTTGGGTGATGATAACGACAAAATATACAGGTACTGCAGGTGAAAAGGTCCCGTTAAATATAAAATCAATATTTTGGATAATAGAGGGGTTTATAAACTAAAATATTCTTGAGGCTACGAATATTGTGGTCAAGCAGGTAGGAAATTCTGGGAATGAATGGACGAGCATGAAGAGAATTTCAAAGAAAATAAGGGTGTCTCCATTTTCAATACAGCTTAAGGAATCCAACCAAAGTTACAATTTTGATTTGGCAGATAGACAGTTTGTAGAATTTCTTCATTTTCGTCCAAAGGGAAGTATATTGAATGCACTTGAAAAAGTCGAAATCGTCATAAGTGACAGATCTGGTAAATGTTCAAATGAGGTTATCCCTCGATATATTTCACCATTGATATGCAAAGCTTGGAATTATCCCTTTACGTTTGCTAAAACCAGATTGAGTAATACTTCCCCTTCCTTCACTTCATCTGATTAGCTATAGTCCCCCTTAACTTTGCTTGCACTTAATTGATTGTACCTTCCGGCCCTTTCCTTTCTCTCCATTAAGGGGATTCAATCTCCCTTAACCTGTGACTATATAAGCTGTGCCATTTCTAAAGTGTGTCAAATTATGGTTTTTACTGATGATGACCTAACCGTCGAAATCGATTCAACATTGTAATAATTTATTTTTCGTGGAAATAGACAACGTTTTTCATGTCCCACTGCTTTTTTATGTCTTTGAAGGCCTTCAGCGCCCCAGCCGAGAGTTGAAATGTGCTGTTAACAAGAGGCCAGATCCGTTCAGAGAACTTCGGAATAAATTTAGAATAATGTGAAAACATTCCGAGTGTTCTATTGAAGTTATTGTAAGATATTCGAGCAAAGTTTTAAGCCGATTGGGGCCTGGGCGTATTGCATGATAGGTTGTGGCGTGTCCGAGAATGTATACAGATGTTTTAGAGAAGGAGCTTTTCTCTTAATTTATTGATAGATTGTATTTTGAAGCTCCTTCCATGAATCACCTCAGATTGAGTCGTTCTCCTCCTGATTCCTTCAGCAGATGGTTAAATCATCTGCAAAGCTATGCAAACGAATCATTTGGGTCTTCCTTCCCTATAATTTCATCAATGACCCTTTGAAATCCAGCCACTCCGTAGGTGACTTCAAAGGGGATAAGGGTGAATTGGAAAAGCTTCCCACAAGCTTCGAATGCTGTATAGTACATTTCTTGAATAGGGATTGGCACCAGATGATAGGCGCTTCCAAGATCTATGGTACTAAGGACGGAATTATCTGCAGCCTTATTCACTATGTCACTTATTCTTGGAAGAGGGTATGCATCTAGTTGACTGAATCTATTAATTCAGCGTGAGTAGTTTATACACATTCTGCGCCTGTGATGTCCCTATCCTGTGACCAAAACCTAAGCCCTCTAAGGAGAAATACTATTCTCAATAGTACCATCAATGATTAACTTTTGAATCTCAACTTCAATAAACTGAGTATCCGTCACAAAATGGCCCTGAGACATTACTGCTATGAGCGAGATTCATTAGTGAGGTTTGGAAAAAGCTGTACTGACTCAACCTCACCAACAACCTTAGACACACGTTACGGTGATTTCGAGCCCCTCAATCGAACTATGGGTGATATTCTCGAGACTTGGACACTAGCGCATCCTTACATCGAGGCAAGGCGAAATCGAATTATTTCACCTTGTTGTCATGGTGACGAGTAAACATATGCGAAAATGCGCCATTAGTAGGCACAGCTGGACAACAGTTCAACATAGTCTCACCTAGTTCCGAGTCAATATTTTCATTATTTGTAATATGCAAGGTGATAAATTGTATGCCAATGACATCAAGTTATTATCAGGTGTTGACCTCAAACGCTACGAACGCAAGATTTAATCTGTGGGGTAGAGATCCATATGAAATGTGTGTTGGGGAGTTGACATACAAATGTTCTAGATGATCCAGACTTCAGCCGCAAAGATGTTGTGGATTACCTATCTAGTTTTAGAACTGTTCTTTGAATCAATTGAAACTAAAAATCTTTAGAGTACTGTGAAAGTGGTCTTGTGAAAGGATGTGTTATGAGAGCTCTGTTATGCGGGAATAGTAAGTTGTATCACATGAGGAAAGGTAAGTACCTAGAGGTAAGGTATACCTACATACTTTCCGTATATTATTACTTGTTCATGTAGGTACTTCATTGATCAAAACGAAAGTAGGTACCTAATTACCGTTTTTGTCCATAAAATTTGCGTGACTGCAAAACTCGGGCAATAACTGCACTGCCAATGCCGTCTTTGTGAATTCTTACCTTCAGAGGAATGCATTTCAAGGTTTCAAGGTTTCCTTGCAGCTGGTTTTTAATTCATGTTGCATATTCCCTGATTCGATATTTGACAAACTTGCTAATCAGCGGTTGTATTCGTCGGCAAAGCAACGACCCACCTACTTTGTTTAGGCACTTTAAACCAACAGCAAATCTGGTAGTACGTACGTACCTACCTAAGTAGTTTCGTTTCTTGGTGTAGCAACCACCTGTCTTGTTTATTTTGACAAACTATCAAATCTCTCCTTTTATTCATTCAATATAAGTTCCTCAGTTAAGCATAGTACTACGAACTTATAATAAAACGCTGATGAAGCTACCTTAGCAATGTACCTACACAGCAGTACAGACACCTGAGGAATTTTCAATCATCTTTTCTTTACTGTTTTTCTGGTTAATTAT
Source organism: Adelphocoris suturalis (assembly GCA_030762985.1). Classification (NCBI taxonomy): domain Eukaryota; kingdom Metazoa; phylum Arthropoda; class Insecta; order Hemiptera; family Miridae; genus Adelphocoris; species Adelphocoris suturalis. The sequence goes on along the minus strand of CM061045.1, from coordinate 76,108,813 downwards.
TCTCAAAGCCTAAACGAATGAAGTTCTTTAGTTTTCTGACACTGATTAACTACTATAGTTAGTAGGCTCCTTGTTCACGTTAGATTGGTATTGTTGACAGCAATCTACAATCAATTATTGCTCTGGCAGGCATGATTATTATAACATTTAGTCGAATTGAAACTTTGTATTGCTACAATAATATACTTTTTCAAAACAAAACTGTTGAAAAATGGTCTTATAACCACGAATTATGTTGACGTGAGACGGCAAACTTCTTGTCAGAAATAGGTTGGTTGAGTAGCGATTAATTGACGTAGGGCGGTATCATGGCCGACTTTGGCTAAAACGCGAACCTACTCCAGGCGTGACGTCACGAGAATATGGGCCATACCCAAGAATGTTGCAATAGTACTTTTCGACCAAAGATCAAGTCATCACAATGATTAGGTATTACAGAAAGTTCTACTTTGGGGTAAAAGTGTCCAAACGTCTGATGGCCGTTAGCTTTACATGTTCCTAGAATATTTACATGGTGGCTTAGGGCAGGTTTATCAATTATCTACATTAACCGCAGGATAGCTATACTTACCGAGTATAGCGCTATACTCCAGATAAAGAATGTGAGTCGTTTATCAATGCCGAATTACCTGGCAGATAAAATTATCTCTCAGATAAATTCTGTCTGGTAGATAGTGCCGTGTCCTGAGGCGACAAAATAAGGGCGATTTACACATGGAGCTACCACAGACTAGAGTAGGAACTGCATTTTCTTCATGGATCGACTAATAAAAAAACCGGATCTGACGTTATTTCCACAACGGTGTCCTTCATGTTATCAAGCTTGGCAAATAAGAAACCACCACATTTTTCTCGTTTGTTTGCTTGATTTCTAGAGGGAGAAATACATATACGAATAGCGATATTGCAACCTGAATTATTATGAATGAATTATTGTGATCAGAAAGTTGTGGACTTAATTTCATCTTCGGTTTATGTTAGAATGTAAAGAACGGTATCTTTGTCCAACCGAAACCTTAATAAAAATACGTACTCGTCCCATATTAGTAGGTGATCTACACGGGGTCTTACTAGGTAGATATGGTATTCTTTTCCATTCAACGAATTATGCTACGATAGTATCTTCGCCGTTGCTACTATTTGAAGACAAATCCCCAAATATGTCCATTGAAAGGCACAAAAATAAAGACAATCAAACTTGAGATTCAAATAAGATTTTTTGTAAATTATTAAACTTGTTCGAGGTTAGAGAGGTCTAGATATCTCATTAACCTCCAGTTATAATTGTTATCCAGCCGTCCAGGGACCAGATAAATCAAAACGCCAGATAGGGTTTAACTAGGGACGGATAAACACCCCCTATTGTGTTATCTAAAGATAACGCTATCCTTCAGATAAATCTCTCTTATTCATTGAATAATGTGATTGATATACCCGCCCTTAAAGATGCAAGACCTAATTTGGTAAAAAATTTATGAATATGTAATCCGAAATCCTTGCCTCTCTCCTCGTTTATTGGGCTGATATCACTATCAAAATCGATCATTCCACATATTTGACGAACCATTCACTAGAACAGTAGTTTTGACTTTGGGTATTCCTAAAGCACTAATAACAGAAGCTGTTATCGTGGGGGTTTTATCATTATTTTTTAATCGCCCACGTTGCGGGAGGGGCAGACAATCATCCAGTGTCCAACATTGTCAAATTAGTGGCATTTGTCTCTCAGAGCTGGGCGTTCCGATGGGGGTGTTCGCACCACAAAAATAACGGGATTTACTCTTTATTAACGCTGTTAAAGAGATCTGCTGTTTTTAAAGGGGTATGAACGTGTTTCAGAGCCTGGGCGAGAGTTGAAACAGCGCTTACTGATAGATTGGGTTCGCTGTATTTCTGTGCATGCACACCAGCAAGCTCTACAGCCCAGGCTTGTGAGTGGATTGGTGAATGTGAGTGGCGATTGGATTGGTTCAGTAATCTGCCAATAAATGAGCCACTGATGCACTCATTCCGGAACGTTTAAGCTGTAACAGCTCTATATTGGCAATCTGCACACATCAATTTCAAGGATTCCATATACCAATCAACAGATTCACTGGGTTACTGTTCCCAAATGGAAAGTAAGTTCCTGACCACTATCTGATGAAATGTTTTTACGAAAATTCCTTGAACGATTGTTGTTGCATCATTATAAGTTTGTGAATGACTCACGGAATCAAATATGTCAGATGAAACGTAGTTTATGAGAATTGAAAGCTTTCTCTTTTCGAAAAACTACACAAGACATTTCAAAATCGTTAATACCAGCGGCGCCAGAGCAAAGAGGCAGTTGGGTTGTCCGGGTTCAGATCCAACACGGGAGGCCGGAGTAAACTTTCAATGCACGATTTTTGTTTTGCATTTTTTCGATGAATAAATTGTGATATAAAAGAAGTAGGCCGATCTGTAGGCTTTATCAATCAAAAAACAAACATCCAATGAAATTATGAATGATTGAAAACTGTTCTGTAGAAAGGTACCTACACTCTGTTCGAGTCATCGCCCTCCCTACTAAGCATATGCACGATATGAATTCATCTGGCCGGAATACTTTAAATACCTACATATTCCATAGGCTTTGTTCAATTATGTAGGTATCTCTGTTTTCGATTCATTCAACTTTTTGCCGTTCAACATTCACACATTTTCAACATTCGGGGGCGTCTGCCCCCCAAACTGGAAACGTATGCCATTGTCATTTCCGTACTTTAAAAACCTTTCTTCTTTCACATATCAAAACGGACGTTACACTCTCTGACAATTATTAGCCAACACCAATATCCCATAAATGAACTATTACAGTCAATTGTCGATTTTCTGTTGCAACCAATAAATAAATATCGTGCATCATGTTTTCTCAGGTCGTATTGTTGCTCAATACCAGATTTCAGCTTCCTGCTTCTATAAGGAGAGAAATGAGCTCCCTACCTCAGTTGGCTGATCTGGGTGGTTCTTCACTTTTTTAATGGTACACAGCAGGCCCATAGAGTCTCCGTAGACTTATGACGTCATGATGGCTCGAGCTGAATTTTCAAGCGCGCAATCTAGGGGTAAAACATAATCCATGTTAAAATCAGCCATTTTTGAATAGCTCAATTTTTCGATCATTTTTTGAAATTTGATCCCCCCTCCTCCTCCATCATCTCGAAAATGTATCTCGTCGTCATTTCTGTATATTTTAACCTTTCCCCTTTCACATACCAAAAAATCGAACATTTCTGAATGATTTTATTTTTCGACAGTTTTTTCAACCTTCGGGGCACCTGCCCCCCCCCCTCTTCCGTCCCCTTCGCAATAGCCCCTGTTGATCTCAGTGCACCTCCTGAGTTTGAAGGCAGGAGCCGCCACTCACCAGCATACCATAAAAGTATGTTCGAGATCCGCTTCCTGAAGCTGAGATTGATTGCACACTGCAGAATTGATTTGACCAATCCGATGTAAACATGATCTACAAATCCCATGATTAAAGCGCAATCGGGCTACCGCCCTTGTCTCCAATCTGCTAACATCATAAATATAGAACCATGGTATGATTAAAAACCACTTTCGGATTAAACTCTCGGAATCTCTTTTTCTTTCTGATCATTGAACAATGAAGAAATTACTATCATTATTTGGTTTGTTGTACCTAACAGGTTTCTGTTTTGGGTCTGGTACCCAGCGAACCCAGATCGGATACTAAATGTCCTTGTGCTTACGAATCCCTCAATTGTCATGCATTTTTGTGGGGATAGAGGGGCTTAAGTGAGATCATGAATACATGGTAATCCCTCAGCGTGCGCAAATATGAAATTCATGCCACATCTATATCTTCTTCGATGGCCATAATAGGTACTTTATTAAAATTTCCTAATGTTTCAAAATGGATTTTAGTGCGTTTGAATAAATGGTAACTGTTCGTTTCGATCGTAAGAATAAAATCCTTGCAACACAGTTGCCTTAATGCTCAATGTCCATTAGATTTTGTTGAAATATTCGGGAATATGGAACAATACACAATCAAACTAATTACTTAGGTTAGCTCACGCATACAAAGGTTACCTAACTAATAAAAATATAATAAACCTAAATTTAATCATTTTCAGCGTTTTTATTGCTATTTGTTAAAACTAGAACTTTTTTTTTCGAACGGGCAATGCCCAATTCCGGATTTTTTTAAAGAACGTGGTTACGAAAGATATTATATCACAAAATAATAAATTGATTCTAAGTGACAAAATAATAACTTGATTCTACGAACAAAATAATATCATGTTTCCAATAATATGTATCTATGAATGGTATCATCTTTCCAATTAAATATATATGTCAATTAACTATAAATCATAACTTTGTTCTAATTCACTTCAAAACATCGCTTTTAAATGCAGCAAATCTGCAATTAAAAATGTCCACTTTTATATTGTTAGCCAGTCGCATTATCTGGGGAAGAGGGGAGTGATATGAATAGTTTGTCTTACAATGGGGCACCACGAAAGTTTCGACTATTTTACAATAGTGGAACACAAAAATCTAGCCTGGCCAGAAAGTGCGGATCATCGACAACCCCATGAAGGACCTTACAGATCAGGAGCAAGAGAAAGATCAGATAACTAGCTCTTCTCTTGTCATCGAGATCATACCAACTCAACAGTGTCCTGACGTCGTCGATCGGAATTGCGGATCCATTCATTGGGAGGATACTATTAATTTTAAATTTAAAGTAAACCATCCGAAGGAACTTGTGTTGAACACTTTCAACAGTCTGGAAGTGTACCTGATAATGAGGTGACCAGATTAGATTGGAGAACTCTAGCAAAGGACAAAAGGACAGACACGTGCCACATATAACAGTCTGAATGCATCTAAACTTTTGAAGTCCTGGGTGACTCGCCAGACGAATCCCAAGGCTCTATGAGCTTTCACAGAGATCTCCCCGATGTGTGGCACAAACGTCATTTCCGCATCCAATATAATACCCAGGTCTCGTACCTGAACCATCCGACTAAACGAACGATCTTCGATAGAGATGGAAACTGACAGGACTCGTCATTCTCGAAAAAGAGATGCACAAGTCTAGTCCAAATTGTAGGTCATGCCATTTGATATACACCATTACATATGTCTATCGAGTGCAGCCTGCAGAATCACATAATCCTCTTTATGATTTATACGAGCGAAAATTTTCAGGTCGTCCACAAACAACAATGTCTCTACTTCTTCCATCTCCCGATTGAGCTGGGGATTCATCTATAACTATATTAAAGAGGACCCAACCAAGATGCAAGCCCTGTGGGACTCTCCAGCTTGAAACCACTCAAGGTAACCGAACCAAAGTTGCAAAAACTGCATGCAATTTCCCAAATAGCTTGGAAAATTAGTTTATTGCTCACCCGCTGCCATGAACTGTTTGCATGATCAAAAATATCATTGGATCGTATTAATAATAAAATGAAGCATCAGTAGTCTACAAGACTCAGTAGAATTACGCAAGTTTCATAGAGGGAGAGGATGGGTATGGTTTTACATATGCGCAGTTGCTAACGATGATTGGAAATCAATGTAGTTTACAGGGATCGCCGAGAGGTCTTTCTTCAACTAACTTGAACTAACTTTAAAATTCAAAAAATTCTGAATTTTGCTGGAAATATTGAGAGTTGAACAGGTTACAAAGCAAGCTCATTCGCTACCATCGTTCAGAATACAAATCGATTCAGGGGACTACCTTAAGTAAATGATTCCTGAGTAAAAGATAATCGTAAAATCAAAAAATGTTCACCTTTAGACAAACGCATTGGCTATATCTAATACCACTACAATTAGATTTATAGAAGATCATCTAGGTCTTAACTCACTCAAACTGAGGAAAATGATCTAAATACGAACAATTTTTCAGCCTGCTTTATATTTAATATCAATGGACAACCTTAACGGGAACTAGGAAACTCATCAACAGGAAACTCATCAAAAAATCGTAGATCCCCATTTTTGATCAGTTTCCTACGTGTAGTGGAAACTCGTCAAATCTTCATGAACAAGCGACTCATCGAAAAATGGAATCCAAAAAATTTATCCGTTTAATTCAGTAATGAGTCAGTATAAATTTTTTTCTACTAGAATCCAGCACTGTCGAGACACTCCTCAAAAACTACCTTGAAGGAAACTCATCGAAAAGGAGCTGACGGGAAACTCGTCAAAAATGGTGGTAGTAGTAGACGGATATTGGTCTACTTTGGGTCAACTACCTGCCATTGTTACAGTTCAACTCAATACCAAACGATTTAGACAATATTCGTAGAAATGTTTTTAGTACAGTAGACCTACTGTACAGAACAAAGTGATACCTAACTTTCTCGTTTCTTTTAAATTATGATATTTTTGGAACAACTTCGGTCCGCGAATCGTTGACCCAAACGTAGGTATTTGTTATTTGTGAACTAGGGGCGGGCTATTTCCCCTTAAATGATGCAAGCTGAGATTTACTTTACTAATGCTGTACAAAAGCCGATTACCTATTCTAAGAAAATCACCAACCAAAGTACCATTCACAGTTGAGTTTACCTGGCCTGGGGTCTGAAGGCCTCCAAATCCGGTTACTTCCTTCACTTATAACGGTTAGGTCTGGCACACGGTGAAGCCTTCCGAAGTTTGGTTTGATGACTTTCCTTTCGATGAGTTTCCCCTTAGGAGCGTTTGACCAGTTTCCACAGGGGACAGGAAAGTCATCAAAAATAATTGTCAACTACTTTTTATCTACCAAATTTATATCTGATTTCTATTTGAAATTCTTTTTGACGACTTCCCCTTCCATTCAGTTTTGACCAGTGTCCCACCCACAGGAGAAACTCCTCAAAAAGCCTCGACCTTACTTTTTTGATGAGTTTCCGTTTGATGAGTTTGTAGGGACCCACCTTAACTCGACTGCGAATTAGAAATGGAATATTCCTGATAAGAATCGCATCACTTTGCACCCCGTTCCATGGAACCTCACACGTTACGAACAAGCGAAACCTTTCGTGCCATGATCTCGTGAGGGTTCGGCCACTTTCTGAAGGGAGAAAATCAAATCGCCTAATCAGGGATTCACCTCATCGGAGAGGTTAGAACCGTTGGAGAGCTGAAGGGCGCGGCGATGGGTGTAGGTGTGGGGGTAAGGAATCTCACTTTCATTAGCGTAGCGGCTCAGCCAGAGGTAGAGAAGAGGGGAAAGCTAGTTTGAAAATCTGCCATGAATAATGCATATTAGGGACGAGTAGCCTCTAAAACGGACCTGGTCATTGCGAGTTAACTGTTCGGTCAAGAGAAGTTGAAGGCCCCTACAGCCCACTTGATAAATATCTAATGGCCTTCACAACAACTTATTGGCAGCTTCACTATCTTCCCTTTTTCCAAATCAATGGCTTTTCACCTCATTCTACCAGTCTATTCAGAATGAAAGCACGTGCTCTGAGGTTTTATTAAGATTCGGACTCGAGAGAATCTGATTTTAAGCGAATGTTCAATAAAAATCAAGCTCACTGCACTGGCTCCAAAATTTTCAAAAATGACATTCTCCCAAATTTTCTTCGTGAAAATCCGTTTGAAGGCACCCTAAAACGATTCCTGGTTTTTAAAGCTATTTCATTCGTATCAACAGTTATACAGGTTGTAATCCAGACAGCAACTCTCCTTAGGGTAGGATTAAGGTAAAAATTCCGTTCTTTCGCAAACCACTTTTTGAGCACACCAATATGCTCAAATTTCAAAAACCGTGCTAAAAAATCACTAAAAACGGGAAAAAATGCTTAAAATTGATAGTTTTATTTTTTAGTAGATTATTGCCCATAAAATGTGTATCAATTGCGGGGGGAAAAAAACAGTCAAAACTTTATGCATAAAACTATGCTGAAAAATGTACTAGTGATTCATCAAAATATGCTTTAAAAAATCGATAAAAACTGTAAAATGTGGTAAAAATCCAAATATTTAGTTGAATATTATTTAGAAATAGTTTTTAATTTATTTATTAACCCGAATTTTTAAATTGGTGCAGTTTTAATTTAGGATTATCTATTAACAAACTTCGTTGGTATTGAGTATCTGGAACTAACAAGGTGTGATTAAAAAGTATAATATGTTGGAATATTATGTTTTAAGGACCATTTCCACGCAAAATAAGATAATCTAACAATTTTGCCAAAATTTCGCAATGCCTGGTTTGCCAAGATTTTACTCCTAGAAAATTCGGTTTCCCCAACCCTTCATATTTTGGTTGTAGTTCCATATGCTATAAATTTAAATCCCTGAATAGAAGTTTCTTAAAATATTAAAATGTGCAATGGAAGTGGGTTCTTTTGTAAACCTGACAATTTTCTCCATAAAATACATATGGCAGGCTGAATGAACTTGGTAAAACGAATAAAAGAGTATTCTAAACACCAAAGTCGTTTCGTACAGTAAATTCCAACATTTCGAACCTTATTTGGTGTCTTAGATTTGCATCTAGTATATATACTTATTATATTAATAAAGTATATAATGAAGTCAGAAACAACTAAAGGAAAAGATGACTACATGAATGTTTATTATCAAACAACCAACTGGTAACATGGAGAGAATTGTACTAGATTAATTATTTAATCATCACCGAAAACAAGGGAAAAAAAAATCGACACCAGTGTCTGAAGAGAAATCTGAATTATAGTTTTCTTCCATAGCCTCATACTCACTCTCCGTCTCAGGCTCACTTATATTTTCCCGGTCGAGTTCGCTGCCAGTCATCTTCTGATCAATAGGGATCTCTTGGTTTTGTCTCTCCAACTCTTTCAAGATGTCTTGGTCGGTAAAACGCATTTCATCGCTCATTATTGTAAATAGCGTTCAACACAAAAAAAAAAAAAAAAAAAAAAAAAAAAAAAAACTTGGGCACTCTACAAAGGTCAGAAAAACGCACCTGAGTTTGGTCGCGTCGGGTCATTTTCAGAAAGAAAATACAAACGTGAATGGTCGCGACGGGTCATTTTCAGAAAGAAAATACAAACGTGAATGGTCGCGACGGGTCAAAATGCGGAAAAAAAAACTCACAGACACCACGCACCAGGTCAAAAATCATACTGACGGGTAGCCGCCTACACCCTAGAAGATTAGAAGGAGGAGGGGAGGAGAAAGCATGACAAACATTTCTGGGATTCACAGAAATGTAGAGGATCGGGTCATATAGACCCGATGCGACCAAAGAAGGGTTAATTTTAATTTATTTATTAGTTTATTATTTATTTATTTTAATTATTTATAGCTATTATTTTCTATGCACACAAAGTCCAAAAAACTTCAAAACAATTCAATATAAATATAATTAAAACAAAAAATTACCCCAAGAAGTATCAAATCGAAGAAGAATAGAAATAATGTTATGGTATATAAATGTACTCATGATTGGGAATATAAACCAGTGAATGATAACTTAATGAATTTTTCTGGAATATTCTCGGCGATAGCAAATGATAAGAATGGAAAACAGATCTTAGAAATATGAAAGTAAGTAAATGAATGTTCGTCGTATTGACAGAAGTTGTTGCATCTTTCCGGTTGCTGAAGTTTCGTTTAGAGTCGGTAAGTTGTGAAATTTAATGTTTACTGATAGGAGGAACTGTATAATAACGTTTTTAGCGCATTTTCTTTTAAAAAATGAAAAATTAGCTATTGTGTTCACTTTTTCCGTTGATGTATGTATGTATGACTTCCCGACGTCCGATTTTGATGAAACTTGGTATGGATAAAGATGTCTTAGAAGCCGCTGACGCATTTTCTGCTGAATGTGCTCTAAAGCCGTTTCGTCTCCTATTCAACGCATGAAGCTGAAATTTGGAAGGGAGGCTCTTGGGAGAATGCTGAAGACGTCTGAGAGGTCAGTGATCAGCTGAGTGAGTCCCACAGCCATTTTGTCTCATATTCAACGCAGAAGCGAAATTTGAGAGGGAGGCTCAAGGGAGAATGCTGAAGGACCAAAACGTTACGTTCTTCATCATTAAAGTTCTCGGCCTGAAAAGCCGAAATTGATTCAGCAGGAAGCTGAAATTTGAGAGGGAGGCTCAAGTAAGAATACGTGAGACGCGTGAGAGGTCATCGATTAGCTGAGTGAGTTCCAAAGCTATTGGTCTCCTATTCACAGCAGAAAGCGTCTATTTCACGCGGGTCTCCGTACGAGAAAATGCTCTTTCATGTGACTCACATCGTGAGCACTAATGTGCTTATTTATATTACGATTAATCTCCAGAAAATATCCCTGTGAAAAGATGCCATGAAGTACTTGACTTGTCTGCCGAACTTATGGTTTTTCAGCTGTAAATACCTTCCTTTCACTCTTAGATTGTAAAGATAAAGAGGTCTCTTAAGAGTCAAGCAAAAAGGTTCTACTATTTGGAAAGAAATAAATGCTAGGTTTCTAGAGAAATATATCGAAATTATTCCAGATTGAATTTCGTATTGAATTTAATATCCTATAGCGAAGAGAGAATACTTACTTTGGGCAAAAACAAACAGCGAGTTACCACATCGAGTAGACAGAAATAGGGGAAGATCGGTCGAAGCGGAGACGCTCAAATTCTGGGGTTAGAGAACAGTTGTTATGAGTTTTAATGCTACAGGGAGTCCGACGATTGAAGGAAAAACCAATCCGAGACGTGATGTGAAAAGGAAAACCCGAATACGTGCCGGAATGAGAATTGCAAAGTTACATATCACGCATACTCACCAAACCTTCGATCCTCTTGGCTTCCCTCTATCGCATCGTACCGCCGCGCCGTCGTTCTCAACCACAACCCATCTTAATGATCTTGTCCAGGGACCCAATCTTATTCCATCATCCCGAGTCCTTACAGTTTCCCACACAACTGAGAATTTATCGTTAATGCTTTACGAATCAGAAACATGATTGTGTGTCAGTCCGACCGTTAACTGGTGTTTAAACATCGACCTCGACATCGACTTAAAAAATGTGAAAAATAAATGTCTACCAAGTCAGGTGTGGTGCGTAACTTCCTCTTATCCGTAACTTATTTATTATTTGCTATAATGAACCTTTGTAATGGATCAAGAAACGATTTTTTAACCCCACTCAAAATTTGATGGAATGATGTTTTAAGGTGCGTAAAATAAATAAAAAATTTGAAAATAATAATAACTTGAAGACAAAAAGTCGACCCTCCGCTTTCTGGCGGACCTCACGTTTTCTTATCATTTACGTACTTTTCGGAGGAATCCGTCGTCACTGGCAAGTATAGAATACCGGGAGCGATCACTTTCGATGCAAAGACATCATCATCACGCCTTCGAAACAGTACTGAAGTCAGTCAGTCTGTCGGTCACTTTACATATATAGGTGCGTGACGGGGAAACGCTCTCCAGAAGGAAGGAATCTCGACTCCTTTCAATACCGACAATACTCTTAGGAACCATTAAAACACCAACATTGACAAATTCCATCCACACATGACTGAAGCGGAGTTCACAAACTGACATGCACCTATAGACACCCCCACCCTTAAAAAAACATCAAATTGAGCATAACAAGTTAACTAAAAAATTCGTGAGTTAAAGTGTAAAACTCCGTTAGTGTTGCCATTCGATTCAGCGTGAAAAAATACGTAGAAACCGGCAACAAATTCAAATTTTTTAGAGGGTCATTTTTCACGAAAACCCTCGATTTCACAGAAAAAACCATGTTTTTCAACATACAAACATACTGTTCTCATTTATTCCGCAAAGTAAAATAAAAATTGATTATTCCGTTGGAAAGGTGAGATTTGGGCAAAGTTTTACCGTATTATGCCGTCCTGCGATTTCAAAAATAAAGATTTTCAAGTTTCAAACATTTTGTCAATTTGGTATGAATTTGTGACTACTAAATCCGCATATTTTCACGCGTTGGGTAGCCTGTCCAAAAGAAAATTTAAAGTTCTTTTCATCGGTATCATTTAATTTGAATTTACTCAATATGGGAGGGAGGTATAGCCGATTTTGTGATGTAACGTTGAAAACACGAAAAAAAATCTTAAATCGTGAATAACTCGAAAACATAGCCACTAAAAAACGCTGCAAATTATTTCACAAAGGTTTATTATTTTTTCAATTGAGTATGATCGTAGTTTTAGTTGGCTTGCGTACGTCATAAAGCCCGTCCAGACTCCTCGGCGTGTCCTATTTCGAGTTGCCACAATCTATACTTCTATAATTATATACGCATGTTTATATTTCTCGATTTGAGCTCCTATCTATTCAAATAGTTATTGCCTTAATAATATCATTATCTAAGTACGTACGAGAAGTCGAGAGGATATGTTATTAAATATGCGTAGGAAAAGCATTGGTATTAACACACAAATATGACCTAGAAAAAAAACATATATTCATGCCTCGAAGGAACGCCGTACCCACCTCATGGTGCCGCGGTGTATTATATGGGTATAACACGTAAAAGTAATAAATATCCATTCTCCTACACCCCTCTGCTACGCCCCTGGTCACCCCAGACACCACAAGGTGCCGCGGCGCCTCCTCTCACTCCACCCCCCGCTCACCGTCCCTCACCACCAACCGTGACCCCCTGCCAAGCGTGCCAGGTGTGCGTGCGTGCGTAAGTCTAACACTCAAAACCTCGAAAAAGACACTTTTTCACCCGGCCTATAGCATCTATGCGAGTAAAGCGATCGGGATGGTTAAACGTTAGGACCAACTAGACCCCAAATGGAGTCTATGTGCGAAAGAACGGGTTCTTTAAGTCAATTCTTAGGCCTTTTATGGCCCGGACGGCGGACGGCGAACGGCGAACGGCGGACGGCGGACGGACATTTCAAATTTGGATTCTACGCACCTTGGAACGTAAAGTGACAAAGTTTGAGGGGGGTTATAAAATTTTTTTTTTGCTATACGATCACATAGGCTTATTATTGGAAATAATAAACCAAAAGGAAGCCTACGGGGCAAATTAGTTGTAGAATCGACCCCTAGGAGGTTAGTAATCAAAAGTTAGAAAACCCTGTATAATAGTTGGACTAGTGAAGCTTTATATTTCATCTCATTAATTTCCAATTGGTGGATGCCTACGGGAACAATAGTGCAGATGTTTTATTAGTTGCATTCAATATCTCTCCACAGGTGCCTACATGTATAAAGGCAAATTGATGACTAAGTCATCCTTTCGCCCGACCCCCACGAAATTGCGTTACGCAAATTTGTTACGAAAATGAGATACCTACGCTAAAGGGCCCGTGAGACTAATTTCTTTCCTAGTCAACCTACAGTGCTAATATTTGAAATGGAGCTTCTTTGGGATATTTTGAATACAATTACAAAGTAAGGAGAAGCTCTGATCAGCTGAGGTAGTTCTGAGGCTAATGTCTTTCCTAATCGACCTATGGCCTTGAAATTTAAAAATAACCTCTTTGGGACACCTGGAAAATAAAGAGTTATAGAGGAGCCTAGGGGCCTCTGAGACTGATTCATTATTTAATCGACTTACTGAAATACGAGTAGGTACATTAATACTTTAATAAAGAATTTTATGTCTAAAGAAAAAATCGTTTCAAATCATTACAGAGCCTAAGCAAACCTTCTACATGTATGTTTTATTTGTTCTTGACATTCTACGCATCTTGAAACGTTAACCAAATATTTGATGGGGGGAGGGGGGGTTCCTCTTGGTCGATTACAAGGTATAGTTGTTGAAAATAAAGTATAAATACTGCTACGAAGAATTTTCATTGTTCCACAATGATCGTACGTTAGACACTTGAAACAAGCCAATCCTATCAAGTGTTGATGAGGAGGTACCAACTGACAGTGTAGTGTGTACCCATCCAGCTTTTGTTGAAAGAGTTACCTACCTCCAGGCAGTATTAGGTCAGGTTTCTCATCCTACGATATAAAATTGACCAACCATTACTCACCAATGAAAGAGTTGAGCGTCAACGCCTCAAAGCAAAACTTTAAACAATTACCTTCAGCACCGTTCTTAACAAAGCCCAACTTTGCCTTTCCTTTATTTTGATTTAAGAGGGATTCCCTCACACTTTAGTATCTGGGTAAACAATGTGTGCTTCAGAAACCATTGTTTCTTTCACGTGTCGAGGTTGGGCCTACACACCCCCTTCCACCAACTTTAACGTTATTTCATAACCCCAACTATCTTCTGGCAGATTAAGTTTGTGAAAGAAGCGCTCAGCTTGCGAGGAGTATAAGAAAAGACTTTACTCGTTTCCTTTGAATGGATGCCGAATATTATGTTCAGGCTCAACCTTTTGAAACATGAAAGAATGAACGGGTTATGCTTTAAGGCATGAATACTAGTATATTGTTATAAATCATTCTGTTGCAGTATTGATTGGTTATGATTTCTCGATGTGATATACAAGATTTATGAGCCGATGAAACGTAAACCAGTTCGTGGATAGAACACCGATTACTAAGATCCTAATACTCCAATTTCAAATAGCCAACGATTAAGTGATTGATTGTGACTAATTTGCCACAATAATATACGAGCGTAGCTTCCATCTGTCGATGTAGTTATCGAAATAGTTGAGTAAACCATCATCCGAAATTGTGTGTCCAAAACTCAACTGTTTTTCTGAGTCGCTGGGTCATATTCGTGGTACTGACAGAAATAAAGACAAAGTTGCTAAATTATATACATGGTGCCCCAAATGTTACCCCCCCCCTCCCTTTATCAGAATTTGTGACGTATCAATGTGGAACTTAGAGAGCGTTTTTGAGTACACTAAATTTTAAGCCAACAAAATCAGAAAAGAAATCCACAAGTTTTTGTATTACCCAACGGGATATGGATATCGAAGATTGTTTTTCCATTTTTTGCCGAGTGACACCTCATTTTAAATTTTTTCGTGCTGAACACAATGGTGAAACCAGAAATGCGAAATTATAATTTGTGCATATCTTTCGGGGGAGTCCATCTTCACTTACAAGTCGAGTACAGGGGGCGAGTGCTTTAGACATAAGGATAATTATCATCATCAGGACTTATCCTTTTCGGTAGGTAGTAGAAGTACGAAAATCGGAGCTTTTCTTCTTTTTTATAGTTTTTGCTTTGTTTTTTATGACAGGAAAGCATTTTTCATATGGTTCTCTCACAATTTTTATCGCTGTTTCGTTCATTTACTTGTTGTTGAAGACCGCCCTGGTAGTGAGAGTACAGATTGGCCCCTATTCGTATCTGAGAACGGTTCTGGCATACGTACCTAGAGACACCAGATTAACTGTCCCTAGGTACATGTATTGAGGTTTATGAACTGTCTGGTACATCAAAATACGATAAAAATGAGAAGCTTCATCCTGATCAACTGATTGAGCTAAATTCTCTTCTCTTCTCGTCGTCCTAGGAAGTTGAAATTTTCAAGAGACGAATGAAATTATGGGTCTCAATGCGTGGACAACAAATAAATATGGAATTTGATAAAGAGTTTAGAGGCTTAAAATAGTTTTCTGTGGAGATTTTCGTCAACTATCCCTAGTAATGGCGACAGCGATTCACAAACCCAAAAGAACGCGATTCAAAGCGAGGATCTACGGCAAGCTTTTCACTTTTACCTGCACTTTCCATTTCGCTTCCGAGACTGCAAGGCAGCGGAAGCTTTGTTTTCACTTTCGAAATGAAAAAAATTTTTTTGCTCCAAATCAAAATTTCCACTCGCATTTTGCGTTTCAGAGCCTTCTGAACAAATTTGGTTCCGTGTCTGTCTGTCTGTCCGTCCACATTTCCTTGTAACAGCCATAACTTCCACAATTTTGATCCGATTTTAACCAAATTTTCAGGGATCGTGCGGGTTAAGCTCTAGATGGTCCCCTATCAACTTCATCATGATCGAATCAACGGTAGCTTCTGCGCAGGCGCTAACGTGAATTCCTTGTGACGGTCATAACTCGGGCAATTGTGAACCATTCAGCTTCCAATTTCCCACCTTATTAGTTCCCTGATGCCAGAACCGGTCGTTTCTAGTTTTCTAGAATTTAATGGTGACGTACTGTGAAGGTCACGAGGAAGCTCATGTGCCATTTCCTTGGCAGTGTATTTTACCTACAATCAAGAAATCAGCATTTATTATTACAGCACTCAACAATTAATTCACTAGCTGGCTAACTCATTTGCATGCTTCAATAATTTAAGCTGCCAGGTTTTGACACCCCCCCCCCCCCCTCCTTCGTTTTAGCGATTAGATTCTGATTTTGTTGACGCGTAAAGTTGGAATAAAGGAACTTGGGCGTTTGATGATGTCAAGTGGCTTGTTGGGGACGGTTTGACGTCAAAATATAATCAGGAACTTTCTGTGGGTCAACTTCACAAATTGGCCAAGTTTAAAATTTACAATATTAGCCCGTCCTTATCGGGAGGAATACTGTTAGCATAGTTTGGTTCAGGTTGAGTTAATTGGTCTGTAGGAAGTTGACTGATGAGCCTAAGTGGGCTGCTTAATATTCCGGAGTGTAGTAGTGGGGGTTTTCAGATAGTTTAGTTTGGTAAGTAAGTGGACAGGGGGCTTCTCCTTAATTCCCGCAACATTAGCGTCGGTAGCGTCTCGTGTAAGGGTCTCGAGTAGGTACACAGGGCGGCAAGTTGGCCGGGGAAGGAGCCCGTCACCTCTCGGCCTTGGGTACACACCGGCCTGCCAACTTAGCTCGGTAACACCTTGAAGATCCCTTCCAGCCCTCGGGTTCCGCCCTGTCGTACGGAGATTATAATTCGACCCTTCGGTAGAAAGTTTGAGTAAACACTTCTTGGACACGGATCGCTTATTACTCCTTCCAGCTTCGGGGCTCAGCTTTCTGGAGCGCCGTTGATACCTAAACGATACTTAGCACCACGTTGGTTTTAGTTTGGACTTAGCAAAACTGGCTCCTTCAAAGACAGTGAGATGACGGATCAAACTCAAAGCATCCCTACTCCATGTATTCCCTCTATACACTAAGTAACTTCAGATACACGTTGCTAGGCAATGCTTCACGAAAACATACTTTACGGGTTTACATTACTTTCCCAAGAGGTTTCGATTTTCACTGGTGCCTAAGTACTTTTTTCGGAGGAACAACTGAGAGAGGAAACGACTGTATACAGGGTATTTTTCCACCACTGAGGTGTCAATTCCGCTGTTCTTTCCCAAGCAAAACGTTACTCCTAGGATAGTTTATATTTCTTTCACGCTGTTTTCGAGTATTTTTACATTTATGATTTTTTGTCGTGTTTTCCACCTTATGACTTCAAATTAATATATTTAAGGATCAAGATCTCGAAAACTTTCGAAATAAGTATAGTGTTTTGTTCGTTATTGATAGAGATTACTTCAAGGAATCGGATGAGCCCACCCAGATTGCTGTGCGTGCTCTCTAAGGGTTAGAACTTAGGCTAGAAAAAACATTGTTAACATGAGTTCCAATCAGAATAGGGCGAACATAGTAAAAATCGCCTTATAAACTAGGACAATTTTATCAAACGATATAATGCCAATGGAATTCACTCCACGAAATCGAATTGATTGTAACTCTTGTCACTTGTAGATGGACTAGTAAAGCGTAGGTAGGCGTTTTATTTTCTATCGTTAGTTTACAGTTTATGGGTGCCTACGTCTAATAAATACGTTTAATGACATTATAATAATAGGTAAAAATTACTATAAATAATTAAAGTAGTGGTGGAATTGTTGAGGTTCGATCAATGAAACAAGTGTTTGCCAACGTTTCGGAGAATTTATTGCTCCATCTTCAGGGCCTTAAAAATCAGATAAAAAGTTTTTATGAGTAAAGGTAGATTGATGAATTGAATTTATATAATGCAAATGATCTCTTGTGCTCTAAGAATAAAAACAGGGGACAAGTGATATACATTATGAGAATAGGCATATTGAAATACAAAATTAATAATACAATACAGGAAGTGTATATGAGGTTGAATAGAAAAACATGGATATTTTAAACTAATCAAAATTAGAGAAAAATAAATAAAAATATATGTATATGTATGTGTATGTGTGTATGTATGTATATCTATATATATATATATTTTCTCTAATTTCGATCAGTTTAAAATATCCATGTTTTTCTATTCAACCTCATATACACTTCCTGTATTGTATAATTAATTTTGTATTTCAATATGCCTATTCTCATAATGTATATCAATAATAACTACGTGTAATAATTATTGATCAGTGATCTTCGTTGAAGGGATATATAACAGAAATAATAAACCTTTATGTAATAATTCGCAGTGTTTTTCCTATCGAATCTCCAGGAGAGCATAGAATATTATTAATCGACATCTTCAAACAACTACGTGCTCTCAGATTCGTGCCAGTTTCTTGCCTATATATTCACTTTCACGCGGTGCGAATGAATGCCAAGAAAGTGCATATTGTATTGTCTTCGTTTCTTTTAGAAAAAAGGGGGAAATAGGTTGTCTTGAATCTCTCGAGGAAACGAATAGCGCCCTGTTGAAACGTACAGAAGAAAGCTATCAAGCAAATATGACTGTCGACATTCAACAATGAAGAGTTCCTGAGAATGTGAGCCGTTGATTAGGGAAGAGCACCCGCATTTGCCTGAGTAGTAGGTAGGAAGAGTTGTATTGTAGGGAATCATTCAGTCTCCCTTCAGCTGGCTTTCCTTGAGTGATTCATCCTAATTAGACCTCCTTTGTGCTCCCTCATTCAGCTAAAATACTCGCCCATTTCGCCCTCTCTGCGCCAGGTCTTCGTCACTTGACCTACCGAGTCAATGAGAGCGTAAATATACCATCATTTCCCTCAATGAGCTGTAGACATCCTGAATATGTTACAGAAGGGATTTGAATAGTAGATTTTTTTTAACTTTCCCCCGGTGAGGATGCATTTCTCCGACTGAAGTGGGTACTTCCATAAGTGCGCGTTACAAGAAAACTTCAATGGAACAAGGTTTGCTATCGAAGGTGGACATTTAGATTAAATGTAACTTCGAAACTGTCCGAACTTCGTCGTGTTGTGAACAAGGAGAGGATTGAGAGTCAATTAATCTTTTTAACGCTGAATATGTTAACTGTACAGAGTTAATATCACAAATGTAACCTATATTCGCACAGTCATACGCAGAGTGAATAATTTATTAATATTTTTTATCGAATTTTCAAAGAATTAAGTTTTCTTAAAGGATCAGAATTTCATGTCCACTGTTGAATTCAAGAAGAATAACTTCACTGACCTCTACTAACCCCCACACATTACAACCTACATCATCAATCCGCTGATGACGTCACACGCAAACTTCCCAACCGTGTTGCAGGTAAACTGAACTAAATGTAAATGCAATCAGTATCAATAGACTTTAACGGAAGATAGAATGAAACTTGACATTTTAGAACCCATTAGGATGGGCCAGTTACAAATGGTATTACTTATCGAAATAATAAGTAAAATAAAAATTAATTACAACTATTCGTTGTGCTTTCACTTGTTTATGGGGGTGGTTTATGATGTTCGTTCATTATAGCATATTTGTAGCACTGTTGTAAAATACTGTTGTGGAGGGTAGAGAGGTAGAGAATGAAGAGTGGAAATGAGGCTCACGAAAATGACGCACGTTAGATGTTATTTTGAAGTTTAGGCTTACACACAACAAAACATTAAGTCATATGATTTATCTCTGTGTATGAGTAAGTTCTCTTCGATATTATCAAAGTAACTACGCGATTTCATGTTGTGTATTCTCCCTCTGAGATATATCAATAACGTGGGAAGAAAAATGCGGGTACAGTTATAAGCCTGTTATGTACATTATACATTATATATCTAACCATACCAACCACGAATCCTACCGTAAAATACCGATCACGTTGTGTCAGGCGTTCTCTTACGATCCACAAAACACCTTACACATCATACGTGAGTAAGTACACTATATCTTTCACAACTTTACGCATCCTTGTCTGTTCCTTTAGGACTTCATAGAAAATTCACGCCGAAGGAATATGAGGAGGAGACGAAAATAGAGGTTAGGTCGCACTTCCATCAAATTGTGTTACGAGGGAATCCAGCGGGACCGTGTCTTATCTATCCGAGATGTTTGAGCAAGGTTGTTAAATATTTACCACATCTTCTAAGCCTCTATCAAAGTTAACCGTATAGGCTTTCCAATAATTTAGTTTCGCCGCACGACGCAGTGTAGAGCAACCAAATCAAAAGATAAGAAGAGCAAGAGCATTTAACATTATGTAAACTAGTTTAAATAACTACCATCCTCTATTACTTCAAGTGAATCCATTACTTCCGAAAAGTGTACTACGTTCTCGAACGGTTAAGAGCTGACGAGGATAGAATCCAAGTAGGTACCTAAACCAAGAAGGCCCGTTCCAGGGCCGAATTTTTAGACTTTTGCGTCTAAAAAGAGAAAACTTCAAAAAATATCCAGCTCGAGAATAAACATAATTTTCCCAAGATTTACGCGCTCAATATACTTAAATTGCTAAAATTCCATCTGGCAAGAGAAATGGCAGGGTAAAGCCACAGGTCTGCGGGCTATCCTTCAGGAGTTGTGCCCGGTAGGCCCTTTCGTGACCCAACTTCGAAGGAGGAACCGAATAATGGTCAATCGGGTAGCCGCTGGCCATACCCGTCTTACTCATGGTCACCTGCTTTCCGCAGAAGCTCGAGATGTTGTCTGTGGGAGGTGTGGAGATGATCTGTCGATCCGCCTCTTCCTGGAGGACTGACAAGACTATATGGACCTCCAAGTCCAGCATAGGCCCTCTGTATTGGTTAACGTTCTATCTGGACCAGACAAGGTCCAGTTCTTGTTATTGTGCCTGAGAGCCATTGGCCTCCTTCACAAACTGTGTTATATGATCAGTGATACATGTATGTGCATCTAGTCATAGTATTATTTCACATTGCTGATGATATATAGTAATCTGTATTTAGTTATAAGCCTATTCATTATCTAGTATCAGTTGTATTATTTTATTATTTGGGTTTTATCTGCTGAAGGGGTTAAACAGCGGTCATCGCTGTGCCCCTTGTTGCAGAGTGCGGTGATGCCTTCCTCCGCGAAGTGTTGTTATTGTTGTTTCCCTCTCTCCAACCTGCCAGTGGAGCCCATGATGACATTCGTTCAGTGACGAAGTCCAACATATCCCCCCTTAGAATCGTGACACTGCCCCCTTAGACGCCTTCTTCAATGCCGCTAATGATCCACCTAATTGAGTTTCGGCTTAAATCAATAAATTAATAAAATACATTTAAACAATTTGTTTACTTAAATACTATTGGTATGCCTATCTGAAACCAAAATACTTGTAACATATTGTTAACCCAACAATAGAAGCGTCTATGAAAACGTTTCATATTGCTAGCTGCTATCTGAGAGATATCTTTTATTAAAATTTATGTTTGAGTAGAAATTCGAAGTTTGTTAACTAACACCAAGTGCGTAGAACAGTAGTTCTTAACAGGCAGGTCGGAACCCACTGGTGGGTCGGGAAGAGGTTCCAGCTGGGTCGCAATGTCCTTGAAACTTTCCACCCCGAATTATCATTTACGTACCTTTCGGAGGAATCCGTCATCATTAGCACAGTTCTTTGTCGCTTACAAGTGTCGGTGCTATGAGATAACTGTCTTATTCAGCAGGTACGCCTGTTGTGGTCCATCCAGAGCTAGATGTAAACCCATAAACAGTTGGATAGCGTGATGATTATTTGTGCGAGGAAACGTTCCCCACCCTCCTCTCCCTGAAATCGAAGGAGGGAAATCGGCTGCACGCCAATGATGACATGATAGTTATTACTCGTGAAATACATTACGATGTAAATTGACGATTAATGAGTAACACAAATAGCACCTTTTTAAACTCGAAACAATCATATATTCCTCTAAATTGAAACAAAATAAACCCAGATTTCACATAAAGTTAATCAAAAGTAGGTGTAAGAGTAACAAAAGTTGATACATGGATGCTTGCACACCGTCTCACTGTTCCTAGTGTCGACATTTGTCGCGAACGGTTTGTTGTACAGCTCGCGAGTTGAGTTGTGTCGTGTAAATTGTAGATACCTTATTTATTTATTATTTTAGTGGGTACCTACCTAATAAAAACTCATAATTCCTATGGATTATTTTAAAACACATTTTACTGTCGAAATAATTATTAATATTGGCTGAGATGTGTAAAAGAGGGTGAATTGGTGAAGATATAAGACTCTTGGTTCGCGAGTTTCAAAAATTTCAACAGCTGGATACCGGTGGAATTTATTTTTTTAAGAGTTTTAAGCGTAGAAGATTTAGGAGTAGGAGAGTACAGACGAAAGATCAACTGAAACAATTTATAGTTTAATATTCACTAAAATGGTAGACTCACTTTTTCATTCTTGAAAACTCCTTTTAAACTGTTATAATAAATTTTCTCATCCCGTAGCCACAACCACGAAGTCATCACCGAGCTGTTCCATCAGCCACAATTTATCAAAATTATGTACAATTATTTATTACATATATATCAATGTTATTTTAAAATTTAGTCTATTTCATCCAATTCAAACACAAAAATTGCACCGCACTGTGTAGTCATATAGGGTTTTGAACACTCAGATATCATTCAGAGAAAGAAGGTGTTACAAAATAAATGGCTGCGTCGTAAGTTGGCATAATTCAATAAACATCTGACCACGTTCGCAATAAAAAAAAAACCGGACATTCCATAATGAGGTTCCCTGTAGAGAATACGCAGTATTGATATTGAGGAGATTCATGATTATTGAAGCTTGTTAGGTATTCATTGCATTTACCATGATGTGATCTCAGCCTGACCGTCGTTCTGCACGACGATTTGGAAACATTATTTCCTCTGAACCATGGAAATGATGC
The DNA here is from genome assembly GCA_030762985.1 of Adelphocoris suturalis. Taxonomy (NCBI): domain Eukaryota; kingdom Metazoa; phylum Arthropoda; class Insecta; order Hemiptera; family Miridae; genus Adelphocoris; species Adelphocoris suturalis. The sequence continues at coordinate 76,085,924 of CM061045.1, read as the reverse complement.
TATAACCGGTTGTAGAGCCGTATATTATGATCCTTTTACTGACATTTTGTTTTTCACGCCACTTATCTGAACTGAATAAAGGGATTTATGTCTCTATAAGGGATAGCGATGTTGATTATTTCTCCTTCTATCGCACCACGCTTTACTAAATAATCTACACTCTCGTTCCCTTTAAAACCGATGTGTGACTTGATCCATACAAATTCCAGGACTACATCGTTACTGTGAAAACTATGTTCATACTTCATGATTTCGGCTATTATGTGATTACCTGCACGCATAAGATTACGTGATTTCAAAGCCAGTAGGAAACTCATACTGTCTGAGAAAATGACCCATTTGCTGCTGTTCATATTAGATTCATTAATATTTTTCATAGCCTGGAGTATGACTACTATAACCACAGTATACCTTGTATTGAGGTAACGTATACATCCTCTCAATTCCATCATTTGGTACATAGAATGCACATCCAACTAAGTTGCCATTCTTGGATCCATCTGTTAATAGCAGTATGGATGGTGCAATAAATCAAATGACAAAACTGACAAAAATATTGGTAGCTAGGGGTCAAACATTCCAGCCGTGACCGTAGAGGATAACAAAAAAAATTCCGTGCGCGATCTATCAGATCGCCCGCTACTATCGCAGGGTTACGTAATGAATGCATCACAGGGACATCCCTTTTGCGGACTGCCAAATTTAAATCCATGAATGTGAAAACAATGCTTTTGATACCGCAGGTAGATTGAGAATTATTCACCAAGCGTGAAATTGAGTCCTGTACCACATATGATGCCTTAGAAAATGCAGCAACAGAATGGAGAAGTGAACTACGAAAAATGTTCAAAGAACAATAGAAAAAGAAAATCAGTCAACAACAACGGCCGAAGGGAACCGGATCCCGTCCGCCTCTCGCCCTCCGCCATACAAATTTGCAGTTCGAAAATTGAACGAGGCAGAGCAAACTTGATAGGTAATACGTTTTATCAAAACATTTAGCCAGCTAAGGTAAATAATCCACGGGATAGCGTAACCCCCCAGACCATAATCTACCAATCCGATGTTTATATTTATTATTTATTTGAATCCCATTGCTAATTGACTTGCAAAGAGCTTATCCGATGGCTCATTCTAATTCATTCTTACCTCAAAAAACGCCACATTGCTGTACATTTGTTTAACGTCAGGTGCGATCGATGTTGAGAGTTGTGCTCTGCTAATACAATAAACGTATTTCATCCTTTAAGTGGCAATAAATTTAAATCTTTCACTATCCAACAAGTCCTCTCCTTACCAATATATATTGGTATCCCCACAATAATGCATTCCATCAATTATGAACAGCTTACATAGATGACAACAATCTAACATTGTACGTGAAATAAGTGTAATTGTACTAGTAAATAAACGGTTAATGGCCGGAGAGACCAAGCCTGGATTTAGGATGTTAAAAATGTTGAGCTGTTTGAGAGGATCTTCTTGTGTAGGATGTTGGAAACTCTGAGATGGTCTCCCAGATTGATTGGGCGGTTGATCCAGTCGATAAGATCCTCCTGTATAGGGTGTCAAAATGGTTGAGCTGGTTGATAATGTAAGCAGGTTCAAGCTGGGGGAAAAGGGGAGAAGTGACTATGACCCAAGGGAGACATAAAGTGTCTATGACTGTGTCTTAAAAAAAGGGCAACAGTGATGAAATAATCAATATCCCACCGCTGCCAGCATTCATGTAAGCAGGCTCCAAGCAAGGGGAAAAGAGGAGATGTTAAACGATACCTAAGAGTAGACACGAAATGTCTGTCCATGACTTGAAACAAATAGCAACAATGATAAGACCTAAATCCCACCTTTGCCACCACCTACTGTAAGCAGGTTCACACTTAGGGGGGAAATGTCCAATGATTTAAAGGGAACGAATTTACAGGGAGGCAAATTATTACTAAAAGGTCCGTGACTACGGGGATTTTACCGGACACTAACTGTATTGTGGAAAGATGCTGCCACTGAAGGTGGGAGTAGTCTGGCCGCAATATAGCTGCTTGAGGGGCGGACTACCACGGGAACGCTTGGAAAGCTTATGTGGGACACATATGTGACCACTTGTGTTGATGACACGAATTTGTCAGCAATGAATGTCTTCGGCCCACCGTGACCACTGTATCAATAGGGAGGCCCGTTGTTATAAATAAGACGTTGCAGTCCCTATCAAACTAGAAATGTTGGTGAATGTGGGAGATAATGAAATGAAATGGAGGGGGAGACACGAATGTATTTTCGTGATTCTGGTAGCTGACAAGAAATAAGGCTGCAAGAAACACATAAAGATCAAGGGGTAAGTAACAGTAACAATGTTTGCAATTACCGTGACGACTTAGCGGGCTTCACGAAGTTCTCGAGGTCCACGTGACTTATCTACTAAATTATGACTCTTGCATTACTCAGAATGAGCCGCGAGTTGAAGACTCTTCTATTGTGTTTCTGATACCTTGAAAATTACAAAAGAAATTGTCAATATTAGTTTTATTTTAGAACCTAAACTTGTCCCTGACCAAACAGGAATGACTATGCAAGTCCACTGTACAGGCTATACTAAGGGGGAGTCAGGGTTAAGTCTTCAATAAGCATAAACTGACTTTAGTATGGACATTTATTGACTTTAGAAATTGGTAAAAGAACAAGTTTCACTTTGTGACTACAATCAGATAATTTGTGACTAAACTTTCAATACTTTGGGATAATCGTACCTCTACAAGGCTAACTGTTACTATGACGTTTATGTACAATGTTATGATTCAAATTAACTCTAGATTTAAGGTTTTTGATAAAAATGACTATTTGTGACTGTGTTAATGAAAACACTTTCGTAACACAACGTGAAACAGGAGACAACAGGAATTACAGACGTGGCTATGTTCATACAAGACTTAAGACTCTACAAAACGAGAAAATGACTCGTACAGGATGAAAGATGCGATACCGTAAAACGTGTCTACTGACAGAAAAATAACCACACCAATGCAGCAAAACAGTGCCCTCAGGCAAAACAATCTTCCATAATAATAAACAACATACAACACACAGAAGAACGCAAAACAATGTCCACAGACAAAAACGTGTCCCAGAATGAAAAAGTGGCTCCTTGAGCTAAACGTGCCCTAGGCCAGAAAATAGTGTCTCAACACAACAACAATTACAATATATGTATGAATAAAGGCAAATAATGACTATAATTGAAAATAATGTTTTTCAGAAAATGTGACTCTTGTGACGTCTTGAGATACCGTGCCTTTTGGCCAACAATAATGACTTTCAATGCAAATTAGATCCACTCAAACAAAAACATAACTTTGATTGAAGAAAAGATGACTTTTTGAAAACGTGGCTTCGCCAGAAAACAAGCCTTTTGACCAAGAATAATGACTTTCAACGTGACTAAGATCTATACAAGTAAGAAAATTACTTCATTCCATAAAAAAATGACTTTGGGTTTAAACGTGTCTCTAATGTAGAAACGAGACTATTAGACGAAAAAGTTTCAACTGACTGACTGGTTAAAAATTACTATGAAGTTAGGGCATTGTGGATCCTATGTGCTCGAAAGCATCAATAACTGAAACAAGACTTTCATGTCTCTCTGAATAAGAATATGACTATGCGTCTATGATGAAGATGGACATGAAAATAAAACGTGGCTACGTACAATGACTCTATATGTACAACAATGCCTAGCAAGAACATTGGCCTATAGGAATATGACTTATACAACTACTCACTGTAGACGCAGGGCAATCATGCATTTCTGGCTACCTATCAGCATCATTCTCCCTACCTACCTATCTGTAGTTGGCCTTCACTTTTTACGATTATCTTTGGAACTGAACTTTTTGGCAAGGGGTTATGTTAGCTTCACCTTCCTTACTCCTAGTCAGCTCACATACATACCTATCTTTATCTTTTCTCATTCAGACAGTGGCCTCATAGGAAGGAAAACCAATATTTGTACATACAAATACGTATCCAAAGTTACCTCACATGCAATAAACTAGGTAAACTTATTTATCTTTATTTCATTTATCATTCCAAGTCAAAAATATCACTAATCTAGTCACTAATTCTCATAGTGCATTCCTATTTATCCATTAAAAATACGGTCCACTCAATATATAAACTTGCTAAACTTTGTAGGGCATGCTAGTATATCTGCACTATCATTGCCTATGATAGCACGTTGCACAAACACTACCAAATAGCACAGCAACATGTATTGGATGGGGTTGGCACTTTAACCATCGCAATAGGCTGTTAGTCCTCCACAAAACAATAATAAATGAGTATATGGTAACAAAAATAACTATAACTTGAGAAAAATGGTAATATGATTGAAGGTGCATGGAACAAGAAGGCAATAGAATCCATAATCGTATTGAACAAAGACGAAAAATGATATAAAACTATGTATCCAACCTAAGAAAATAATCATATTTACCAAACTAACTTTTGACATTTTAATTTGATTTTTGCACAATATGGATTTACCTCTTCGATACTTTTACCTCTAACCCGACGTTATTATGCCACAACTTGAAAATTAAATTATTATATATATTACATTTCTGTGCATAAAAAAACACTTGCATGATTTAATTTTCAAGTTGTGGCATAATAACGTCGGGTTAGAGGTAAAAGTATCGAAGAGGTAAATCCATATTGTGCAAAAATCAAATTAAAATGTCAAAAGTTAGTTTGGTAAATATGATTATTTTCTTAGGTTGGATACATAGTTTGATGATATTGATCACCAATAATAACAACAGTTAAATAATCATAATATTCTGCATTTGATTTTCCCACGTGTTGAATTTGTGACTTGGGTACTTTTACCTCTAACTCCACGATAATTTCCTGGGTTTAAATCCAAATGGAAAAGGTTTAAATCCAAATGGAAAAGGTTTAAATCTAAGTGGAAAAGGTCTAAATCTAAATGGAAAAGGTTTAAATCTAAATGGAAAAGGTCTAAACCTAAATGGAAAAGGTTTAAACCAAAATGGAAAAGGACTAAACCTAAATGGAAAAGGTTTAAACCAAAATGGAAAAGGACTAAACCTAAATGGAAAAGGACTAAATGAGCCTCTATATAGCCTCTATATAGGTAGAAAACCAGCCAACCTGCGAGTTAGGAGGTTGCTGCATAAAGTGGTTATAATTTTGAGGTTAATTTACCTAGTTATTCGACAAGTTAAACAAAATAAGAATTTAAAGTGGATATGCCAGTGCGTTAGGTGTTTGGATAATACTCCAAGAAAATCATTTATGACCATCGAAAATTAAGGTAAACGCAAACAACGAGGGTCTTTGAAAATAATTACTGTAAATTTTGTCACGTGTGACCCGGGTTTCCAATTCGTGGTTCCAAGCCTTAGTTACATGGGACTCACTGGGCACTATTGGGATCCCAGGACTACTGAATACACAACAACTTGACGGGGGGCAAGCTCTTAGATGACTGAAGCTGACTGAAGAGTCGAGCCGAAAGGGAGCTAGTCGTATCAAAGATGGCACCCTCTCCCACTTCTCTTCTGGGTTGACTGGTGGGGGAAATTAAATGTCAAAGTTATGTTTTGGTGGGTTCCCCACCAGGGTGGCTTGTCGTGATCAGGGAGGCCCTGGGGCAATGGCTCCATTTTATCAGATGTCGTTGGAGATGGGGAACAATCCCTCTCTTGTAAGGGGTGTTGTTAGTGCCGGGGACGCTGTAGGCGCCTGGCTATAATAAGATTCAAGACCTTCCTGCATAGGAAGTTGAAAAGGTTGAGCTGGTAGAAAAGATCCTCTGTTTTGGTGGTTGATCGATTCAACAAAACCCTCCTGCGTAAGAGGTTAAAATGATTGAGCTGGCTAACAAAACCGTAAACCCTCTTGTGAGGATGTTAAAAAGGGTGAGTTGGTCGACAAGATCTTCCGTCTTGGGCTGATTGGGTGGTTGATGTAGTCCACAAGATCCTCCTGCGTAGGATGTTAGAATAGTTGAGCTGGTCAACAAGATCCTCCGTCTTGGGGTTATTGGGCGGTTGATCTATTCGACAAGACCCTCCTGCGTAGGATGTTGAAAAGTTTGAACTGGTAGACAAGATCCTCTTCTTGGGGTGATTGGGCTGTTGATCTAGTCCCCAAGACCCTCCTGGTAGGATGTTGGAATGGTTGAGCTGGTCGAACCGATCCTACCTCTAAAGCTCTGGATTATTTAGATAGGAACTGTCACTTCAGCTCACACTAACCAAACAACTGTGTACTCTCGATATTATAGGCGTTTCTCCCAAACCAACTCATTGGTACTGGTTAATCCCTCAGCCTTTCGAAAAATGAACTCAACTACTAAATTTAGCTGCTTCCGTTCTCTGGTGACAGCTATTGAAAGTCGATATGTCAAGTCACCAGGTTTTATGGCACTCGCGTTGGTTTTTAGGATGTTTCTGAGTGGCGAGAGGCTCATATTCCTTTTTGTCTGAGGAGAAATGTGACAAAACTCAACCGCGAGAAGAAAAATAAATCAAAAAGTCATGGGAACGCCTGAGAACACAAAGACCGACATGTTTAGATTTTTTTTTTTTTTTTCAATTAAGTATTATTTTTTAAATTTAATTATCTTCACTAAGGTATTCTGAGGTAGAGGGCTGCAGTGTAAACTATTACAGATTTATAAGCATACAGAAGTGATTATGCTACAAATGAATGTATCAATACTAAAATCAATCAATTATTTTTAGTCTGAAAATTTATGAAAATTGGATGATAATTGAGAATTTATGTGGGTTGCAAGGATTTCTTTTTCGTCCACGCGTCGTCCTACTATTGATCTGTCAATAATGAAATTTACAGAGAATTTTGTGGTGGTTATTCCTCAACCGAAATGAAATGAGGCGTTGACATACGCTGAAAAATGTCGAATAGCACGTATAAGTAGGAATTGAGTTGAATAATCCTCTATTAGAATGCCATTAAACTTTATTCATGTAAAATAAAAATCTGCTTTTTTCTAATTTTGATAATTTAGATGTTGAAATACATCACCAGAATATCAGCTTCTACAGGTGATCTATTGACTAAAATCATCATGTATTATTTCCCTTATAGGTTCTTCACATACAGCTGAGAAGTCACCTATTTAGCTAAGACTAATGGCTTTTCCTAAGAACTTTCGTACTTACTGTATTATGTTTTTAGATTGGATTGAATAATATTCTTTCCATCAGAAGGCGTTCTCGGTTTAATGTTCGCGATAGATGGGAGAAAAACTTAGTTTCAAAAAGTTCTGGCTATAACTCTTTTCAGTTTTGTGTGCGGGGCTATCGCCGCCGAAGCTGGGTTGATTTCTGACATGTTTACCCGAACCCCTTTTCCCAACTGTAAACAAACATATCAATTATGATTTGCGCCGGCTCGGGAGCCACGTTCTAATTTCGAATGACTCCCTTCGGCCATTAGATTTATAACTTTGCTTTTGAGCTCGTCACTGGTCAACACAACTTTCTTGGAGGTTTCCTCTGCAAACAACCCATCGAGTTCGTGAGACTCTTCAATGGGCGTCTTTGCACGCCTTTTCTCCCTTCTACATACTTGCAAAGTATTTCATTTTCCCGCTCCCAGTAAACAATAACGTAGGATCGGCATTTTCGGAAAGGAGGGAACTAATATATTTCCATGTCTTTCTGTGGCGTTTATACGGAGAGAAAGACAAAGTACTCAGACATGCAGCATGGATAATAGAGCGAATTGTCAATGAAAAGTTGTAGATTAAATTAAATTAGTCACTTAAATTCTTTAAATTCTGATCATCGAGGCCAACCATCTCCTGAATAAAACTGATGGGACAGCAGTATGATAACATTGCAGAAGATAGTTTATACAGAATCGGGCTCTCTACTCGCACATCAAACTAAAAATAGTGGTACCTATCTATACTGCTGCCACTGGACATCATAAGGATTCCTAGACCTTCTTATCGCATGATCGCATCTGCCGCCAATCATTGCATCCTACACCTTGGAATAAGACTTTCGATTCATGGAGAATCTATAAAAGATAAAATGCCCCATAGATTAAATGCTCAGTATCACTTCAAAGCTGTTCATCGATGGTTCATATCTCATATTTGCATTCTCCATCATATAATATTAAAATCAAAACTTTTTTTAAACCAAAATATCAATTTCTCCAAATTCTCCAAAATAGCATGGGTTCGTTTGAGACAGATCCATGACTTCCAGCTTGCTTGAGTTCCAGAAGTTCATCTACAGGCATTTCATAAGGGGCAGCAAGTGGATCTCATTTCCACCGACTTCTCGAAGCCCTTTGATCGTCCCTCACACCGAGCTATCCTGTCAGTTTTAAGCTCACTTGGGGTATTTGGCTGCCTGCTTGAATGTATGAGAAATTACCTGGTCGACCGATCAATGCTGGTTCAACTGCGAGATGTGATCTCAAGTCCCTTTTACGCCACATGAGATGTACCACAGGGATCACACATGGGTCCATTACTCTTTCTACTCGTAATCAATGAAGTGCACGTAGTGCAATTTCTTCTGTTTGCAAACGATCTCAAATTGCACCGCATAATCGTGACCCCCTTGGAATGTGAAACGCTGAAAGCTTCTCATGATGCTCCCCTTCGTTGGTGCCCTTCAAGTGGCCTGGACCTTAGCCCTTCAAAGTGCTCGGTTATGATCTTCCACCATACCCGTGATTCTTATTTTCACCCATATAGTATTGGAAATGCTTCTTGAAGCGGGTTACATGTCTGCTTGACTTGGGTGTGCATCTCGACTGCCGTTTGTCATTTGCCCACCACAACTCCACCTGTTTGAGTCGAACAATGCGTGTTTTGGTGTTCGTCAAGCGAACACGTCTGAGTTTGACATTGTACCGGCAATAACGACCCTCTGCAAGGCACTAGTACTCCTGATCTTGAAGTAAGCCTCGGTCGTGTGGAACCCCTATTATCAATATCATACAGCCCAGATTGAGCAAGTATCATCAGGTGCATAACCTATGAACTCCATGTTCTCCATCATGAAGTCGATTACGACAGCTTGAATGAGAGGTGTGGCCTTTTGAATCCAGCATCGAGGAGACTTCCTGCGGATGCCGGATTCTTACATAGGTTAGTCCTGGGGGAAATGGACGCGCCTTAGCTTCTCTTCCAAATAAACTTCCTTGTCCCATGTCAAGGCTCACTTTTAGGAAATATATTTTGGATTCCTTTCTCTCCCACCAACTACTCATATAATCACCCATTGTCCAGATTGCCGCGAGTGTTGAACTATGCCATGCAGGAGTGCTCAGATATAGACATTTTTTGCCAATCAGTGTCTGTAGTTGAAAAAAAAAAAAAAAAAAAAATTGTTCGCAGCTTGATAGCTTAATATTGTAGATACATTGACAACTTACATTGTACATCTCTTTCTTTTTCCTGCTAGTATTGTTTTCTTTTAATCACTTAGTATTAGGCTTGCCCGTATTAATAATAATAATGAATAAATAAATATAAATCTCATCACCAAACATCAAGAAACCGTTGATTGCACGAGGCTGCTTGCCTCCGAGAAATGGGTGTGTATCATTTCGACAACTTGTACGAGCTGACTTTCCCATAGAAATTGCGCAACGACCTCCTCAACATGTTCCTCAAATTATTGGAATGAAATCAGCTCAATTCCATCAATTAATGGAATCTGTCAGACCACCTAGGGCTACACGAAATAAACCCGACCCGACGAAACGATTACAGCGGAATCCCTGACTTTCGAGGAAAGCTGGGACTCTTCTACCAGTTCACTGACAGATGTCAAGTACACTCCTGTTCCAATTCAGTAATAAATGTCAATCTACTCGTTTTCGGTGTTGACGATTTAAATAGTTATGCGAACAAGGTAATATAAAAACGCAGCAAATTATTTCACAAAGGTATATTATTTTTTCAATTGAGTATGATCGTAGTTTTAGTTGGCTTGCGTACGTCATAAGGCCCGTCCAGACTCCTCGGCGTAACCTATTTCGAGTCGCCACAACCTATACTTCTATAATTATATACGCATGTTTATATTTCTCGATTTGAGCTCCTATCTATTCAAATAGTGATTGCCTTAATAATATCATTATCTAAGTACGTACGAAAAGTCGAGAGGATATGTTATTAAATATGCGTAGGAAAAGCATTGGTATTAACACACAAATATGACCTAGAAAAAAACATATATTCATGCCTCGAAGGAACGCTGTACCCACCTCATGGTGCCGTGGTGTATTATATGGGTATAACACTTAAAAGTAATAAATATCCATTCTCCAGCCACCACAAGGTGCCGCGGCGCCTCCTCTCACTCCACCCCCCGCTCACCCCCCTCACCACCCACCGTGACCCCCTGCCAAGCGTGCCAGGCGTGCGTCTAACACGTCTAAACTCAAAGCCTTGAAAAAGACACTTTTTCGCCCGTTTTTGGCCCATAGCATCTATGCGAGTAAAGCGATCAGGATGGTTAAACGTTAGGACCAACTAGACCCCAAATGGAGTCTATGTGCGAAAGAACGGGTTTTTTAAGTAAATTCTTAGGCCTTTTATGGCCCGGACGGCGAACGGCGGACGGCGGACGGACATTTCAAATTTGGATTCTACGCACCTTGAAACGTAAAGTGACAAGGTTTGAGGGGGGGTTATAAAAATTTTTTGCTACACGATCACATAGGCTTATTATTGGAAATAATAAACCAATAACGTCAGCGTTAAAATAAAAGAAAAAGCAGCCACGGATATTTCAAATGCACCCCTCGAAACGTGAATGAAATAAAATGTTCCAGTCATGCAGCATGATTATATGAGCGTATTTTCTAAAATTACCTATCGTATTATAATATGTTGAATTGTATTGAAATCTGAGTAATTTGAGTGCAAACAATGGTAAAAAAAAAAAACTGTATGTCAAAAAACTCATACTAAATAAAATTCGGTGATTCAAAAAAGATTTCGACTTCTATGCTACCCAACAAACTCACCCGTTTTGGAGTGCTTGATTTTTTATTTTTTTTTTATTTTTTAAATATTTATTTATTGTTATTATTTTTTTCCTCAAAAAAGGAATAACTATGCCAGTCCTAAAGAAAGTTATCGTCTGGAATTATATATATATATATATATATATATATATATATATATATATAGTTTTGATGAAAAATGAAAACACTCGCGTGTAATATTATTTTGAGGAGTTACAGAAGGTAAAAAGATAGGAAACACTTAAATAAACTTACAAAATTGAGAGAATATTTCGCTGTGTCAGCGTCTATTTCTGTGTCAGCGAATATTTCGCTGTGACTAGAGCTGACGACGCTGACACAGCGAAATATTCTCTCAATTTTGTAAGTTTATTTAAGTGTTTCCTATCTTTTTCCAACCTTCTGTAACTCCTCAAATTATATATATATATATATATATATATATATATATATATATATATATATATATATATATATATATATATATATATATATATATATATCACGAATGTGGGAGGTTGTTTTCAGAAAACTTTGGTTTGAATCAACAAATTAAATTAAAAAATGAAGAAATAAGTAAGCCACGAGTTGACTATGTGGGCTTGGAGGTAGAGACGAGAGCCTCGGTGAGGAAGGAAAGCTGAGCTCTGCATCATTTCTTTGATACGCAGTAATTTTTATGTTGAGTCGGCGGTTCCCTGGGTCTGTCCAGCGATATAGTGCTGATGTGTCAGTCCTGTTATCGATGAGATAGTTCCTCCTCCTCAAGTATGTCGAACATAATCCGCAGAGATGGGATTTGATCAATGTTTCGGGGTTAAACTTCTCAAGAAACTATCAGACACAGCCAAAGACCGATAGCTGCAGCAATAGGAAAGAGCTAATCGATGGGTACTTTGAGCTAACCGACACCCAGGCCTAAAATTTGAACGATCACATCAAGAAGACTGCAATAACATCCACGGATACAATTATTCGTGATGCAACCGGAGAGAGATCAAAGATCAACAAAGTAGAAGATAGTCGCAAAATAAAAAAAAGCAAGATAAATTTATTGTATTAGGTACCTACTGAATTACTATTGTTCTATATTATGTGGACAAGATTCAGTCGAAATGTCAGATCTTCTTTCTCTTTCAATCTGTGAAATCTTTGGATTTGCTGTCGTTTTGGGTGGAGGGAATTATTACCGATTTTTTCAAGCGCGGCCCACGCAACAAAACTCTATCGATTTTCGTGATCCTTATTTTGTTTCATTGAGAATTCGATATAGTTTTGGAAAGCATGTCAGGAGTTTCAAACTTCATCAAGAGAGGGGGTGAATGGAGGGGGTAACACTGATGAATCATGATGTTTTAACTGTTCTCGTCCGATTTTCGTGACTCTTTGTTTTTCAACTTTAAATTTGGTCTAGTTTTGGAAAATGTAACTGGAGTTTCTAATTTCATGATGGAAGGGGGTGAATGGAGGAGGTAATACTGATGAATCATGATGTTTTAACTACTCTCGTCCGATTTTCGTGATTCTTTTTTTTTTTTTTTTTTCAACTTTCAATTTGGTCTAGATTTGGAATATTTAACAGGAGTTTTAAATTTCATGATGTTAGGGGGTAATAACGATAAATCATGATTTTTTTATTATCATTTTCATCAGACTTTTCGTGACTGTTTTTTATTGTTTGTTCGATCCAGATTTTGGTCCAGTTATGCAACCTCGGAAGTTTCAAATTTACCGTCGGTGAAGGGGTTAAATGGTGGGATGGGGGGGGGGGGGGGGGGGGGGGGGATTTCCGAGAAATCATTATACCTTATTTCTCCTTCTCTCTCTCTCTCTTATTTTAATGCTAATCAAAATTATGTGCAATCCAATTATAGGGACGTCCCTATAATTCACACATTACTTACCAATATGTTTTTAATCTGCCTTCCCAGCTCATATTCTCCGGTTTTTTCCCCATTTAATCTAGAAACCCTGTGTTTAGGGCGTTGTCACCACATTCAAATGTCTGTTCAATTTCGGAGCGCTCTAAGGACACTGCGAATCGCGGAAAGAGAGTGCATTGATAATATTACGTTGTTTTGAGCCCGAATCGTGGATAGAATCATGACGGCGATTGTCGGGAATTTAATCCTCGATCTCATAAACTACGTAAGATACGTAACATCTGACGTTACCATTGGATTCAGCGCATAAAAAAAGAAAAAAAAACTGAGCGGGTACATATACACTATGTACAGGATATCCCACGGAAAGGTTACGCCCCCCTTTAATTCCCCTGAATTCAGCGTAAGAAATTGGAACCAACGCCATCCTTCATAATTTTTTACGTAGATTTCAGGGGAAATACTTTCGCGCGTGCCACTTGCGCCAGAAATGGTGGCGCATATGACATAAAATTTGTTTTTTCAAAAGGGAACCCTCTTTTTTATTGCAGATTATGATTCTAAGCAAAAATTTCATGAATTTAAGACCCCTCGCTCAATTTTTTGACCTCGCGCAACCCGTTCCTCGAGCGCGCAAAGCTGTCCAACTTCCAAAATTCCGCAAAACATGGATTCTGGTAAACCCAAAGTGTAATAGGTACATGTTTTTTTTTTTTTTTTTTTTTTTTTTTTTGCTAATTTATATGGGGCTAACAGTTTCTTGATTTTATTCGATTCAAGTGGAATAATGGCCGAAATTGGGTTATTTTGCCTGAAATAATCATCTATTTAGGCGTGTGTTCGCACATGAAATTTCATAATTTTCCATTCCCTTTCCCTACTCCTTTCTCAACCGAGCTAGGGACCGCATGTAGCGGAGTTAAAGAAAAAAAAAACGAACACTTCCTTAAAAAAAATTAAGTACCATCTGGTGGGAGGAAACATGCAAAAATTGCCTTCAAACGGAAATTTTGAGCAACCACTTTGAAGTCCTATTTTTTAAGTTTTTCCCCCACCAGATGGTACTTTTAATTTTTTTAAAGGAAGTGTTCGTTTTTATTTTCTTTTAACTCCGCCATATCCGGTCCCCAGCCGTGTGAGAAAAGAGGAGGAAAAGGGAATGGAAAATTATTAAATTTCTTGTGCAAACACACAACTACACACACTGACCCACATATTCCATGAACATTTCATTAACCAGTCATGCAGCATGATCGCATGATCGAATTTTCGTAAATTATCGTATTGTATAATGTTAAATTGTTTTGAAATTTGAGTGCAAGTAAATTGTAACTAATAATTTTATGGGAAAAAACGTTTCTGAATAATGATTTCCTATTCAAAAAGAGGTTTTGAATTTTTAGTTTTTTTTTTTTTTTTTTTTGCAATTTTTATCGATTTATTAACATATTTTAATGACTTTTAAGTACATTTTTCATCATAATTGTGTACATAAATTTTTGAATGTTCTGTTTTATAGTTACGTATAGTTGAATATTCTATTTTATGAGCAATATTCTACCAAAAAATATAAATTTAACGATATTTAGCCGTTTTTAGCCATTTTTTAAAGTGATTTTTTAGTACATTTTTTGAAATTTGACCAAATTTATGTGATCAAAAAGTGCTGGCTCATCCTTTCATTTGGAAAGCTTGATTTTTTGGTGCAAGAACGGATTTTTTATCTCAATCCTAAGTAGAGTTGTCGTCAGGAATGACACATTAATATATAAATAAACACACACACAAAATAAAAAGTGGGGAGGATACCCAGGTTTACCCGACGCCGGCTCTAGGGATTAGGGAAGTTGCAGGACGAGGAGGAAGAATGGGATGAAAGGAAGTGCCCCTATAGAATGACCACCAGTTCAAGTAAGAACCCCTCAGGACGCGGGTGGTGATACCACGGAGTACTCTTGCAGAGATGCCCAACTCGAGTAACTCCGTGGCGCTTTTCCCGTACCACACCCCGCGCCATGACAAGGTCGCAGCCATGACCTTGATGTTATTAGGTGCCATCTGTCGCAGATCATTTCTATCATATTTACTTTTCTTAACCCACCAGGTCTGCTCCATGTCCACGCTGCCACTGACAACCTGGACATCCAGGATAATGGCAGACCCATCGGGCTTGACAGCAACGATATCCGGCTTCTTGCCCCGGTCACTCGGCATGTGATATCGTCTCTCTCTCTCTCAACAGCCCAATCGCTGGATGACAGAGCGCCTGCTATCTGCTTGGCAACCGCATCATGACGGAGAATGCGGCCACCGTGAGTACGAGGACACTGCTGTACTACATGATACAGGTTCTCATTTTTACCCCGACAGGCACGGCAAAGGGTATCCACTGTCCCGCGACTACTCCTCGAACACCTCACCGAGGTGGCCAATGTGGCCACCCGGACGGCATGAAAATGGCGGTAGTCGCGGGCCCCAATGCCCTCTGAAGCCCATTCCACCCACTGGGAAGAAATGGGGGATTCAGAGCACTGTCGGAGTTCTTTGCCATCTACTGACTCATGCAGTGCAGCAGCGAACTCAGCAGATGAGCTGGGTTTGGGAGCAGTTGGTGTTGCTCGGTCGCACCACAACAACTGCTGCTTGACAAAGTCAAGGTCAGCAGCAGTGCGAGCGACCTCCCAGCTCGAGCCCCTAAGGGCAAGCAGGCGCTGGCGGCGTAAAGATGGTATGCTAGCTGAGAGAGAGACAATACCGAGCCCACCGGCCTTGACCGGCGGATGGACATAGGCACTTGGGACACCAGGTGGAAAGCCTAGCCAAGAGCGCACAGCAGAGCGAACTTCATGATCTAACTCAAGCAGCCTCCTCGCAGTAAGCCTACCAAAGACTAGCCCATAGGTCAGCTTTGGCAGTAAGTACGTGCGAAGGAGGCACAGCTTCTGCTGTGGCTACAATGGAGCCTCGGTGATACGAGCTAGTGCCCCACTAAGGTCCACACGGCTTGCGGCAATGGTGGCCACACCCATGAAGTCAACTCCAAGGTACCGCCAAACCTCCAGCACAAATCGGGTGGGGATGGGTGACTGTCCTATGAAAAAACACTCTTCATCCACCACCTTTACCTGATGCTGGAGACCCGACGGGACCAAGGAGACTGACCCACACTTATCTGGGTTAACCACCAAACCACACCTGGCTAGCTGCTCAGCAAAGGCACGGGTTTCGGCGAGTAGGATTACATCATCGGCAAAAGCCAGTGCACCTACTCGCACCCCAGGGGCGAGATCGAACCCTATTTCAGCTGGCAGCTTACCCAAGGCCGTGTCCCAAGGTTAAAGAGGAGTGGCGACAGAGGATCCCCCTGACGTACCCCGCGCCCAATGAAAACATCCCCTGTTATCTCACCTCGGGCCTCGAGGACCGTCACGCCTTCGTGGTACAGGCGAGCAACGTACTCAATTAAACGAGTAGGTGCCCCGACACCACGAAGACAATCGGTCACACACCCACACACACACACACACACACACACACACACACACACACACACACATATATATATATATATATATATATATATATATATATATATATATATATATATATATATATATATATATATTTGTGTGTGTGTATGAAAAAGCGTTAAACTCTAGTATTCGTTTCAGAATGCCTCAAAACGGATTTCAATGAAGAAATGTTTCAAAAATTTTGATTTTAAAATTTTCCGAGCCATTGCAATAGCATCATTTTTTACGAAAATTAAAAGATGATTTTTTCAAGCTAAAAAACCAAATTTCGGCCATTATTCTGCTAAAATCGAATCAAATCAAGAAACGGATAGCACCATATGAATCAGCGTTGAAAAATAATGAAAATTCATGTACCACACATGGGGTTTACCAGAATCCATGTTTTGAGCAAATTTGGTAGTTAGGCAACTTTGCGCTCTCGCGGAACGGGTTCCGCGCGGTCAAAATAATCGACTGAGGGAACGTAAATTCATTAATGTTGCGTAGACTCCAAATCTACAGTAAAACAGAGGGGTTCCCATTTGAAAAAAAAAAAAAAAAATTTCATTTGCACCACTTCTGGCGCAAGTGGCGCGCGCGAAAGTATTTTTCCTGAGATCTACGTAAAAAATTATGAAGAATGGCGTTGGTCCCAATTTTTACGCTGAATTCAGGGGAAATGAAGGGGGGCGTAACCTTTCCGTGGGATACCCTTTATATAGTGTACATTGTACATAAGATACCCTGTATGTAATGGGATACCCGTACAGTTTTTTTTTTCTTTCTTTCTATCTTTCTTTTTTTTATTATGCGTTGAATCCAATGGTAACGTCAGATTTTAGTATCTTACGTAGTTTATGAGATTGAGGATTAAATTCCCGACAATCGCCGGCATGATTCTGTCCACGATTCGGGCTCCAAGCATCGTAACATTACCAATGCACTCTCTTTCCGCGATTCGCAGTGTCCTTAGAGCGCTCCGAAATTGAACAGACATTTGAATGTGGTGACAACGCCTTCAACACAGGGTTTCCAGATTAAATGGGGAAAAAACCGGAGAATATGAGCTGGGAAGGCAGATTAAAAACATATTGGTAAGTAATGCATGAATTACAGGGACGACCCTATGAATGGATTGTATATAATTTTGGTTAGCATTAACATACGCGAGAGAAAGAGAGGGAGAAATAAAGTATAATGATTTCTCGAAAATCCCCCTCCCACCTCCCAGCATTCAACCCCTTCACCGACAGTAAATTTGAAACTTCCGAGGTTGCATCTGGACGAACAAACAATAAAGTCTGATTAATATAATAAAAATATCACGGTTTATCGTTATTACTCTCTCCATTCACCCCCTACCATCATGAAATTTCAAACTCCTGCTAAATATCCAAATCTAGACCAAATTGAAAGTTGAACAAAAAATAAAAGAATTACGAAAATCGGACGAGAATAGTTAAAACATCGCGATTCATCAATATTACCCCCTCCACTCACCCCCCTCTCTTGATGAAGTTTGAAACTCCTGACATGCTTTCCAAAACTATATTGAATTTCCAATGAAACAAAATAAGAATCACGAAAATCGGAAGAGATTTGTAGCGTGGGCAGCGCTTGAAAAAATCGGTGATAATTCCCTCCACCCCCCACGTCGACAGCAAATCCGAAATTTCCTAGGTTTGTTGCACAACTAAACTGAAATTGGAATCGAACAAAATGAGAATCACGAAAATCAGTTGAAAATTGTGACCTGGGCAGCGTCGACAAAATTTGACGCACACACACACCTATCGTCTTTTTCACGGATGCGGTCTTAGAATGGCCTGAAACGGATTTGTATTTGGTTTTTTTCTTTTTTCTCGTGCTTGGGTTGTCTCCTACCCACCTGGATCAATTCCAACAGGTCGTCCCTTTCAAATAAGAAGCCTTGCCTGTATTGTCCTAAAAATTCAATTTAAAACCATACAGTAAAAAGTTCCACGAATTTCGCCCAATTATTAATACACATATCTTATAAGAATTTTCTACCTGATATAAATGTTCTATATGTTCCAATAAATAGTGATTTTTACAATAATTTTAGTAAGTAATTTTTGTTAAAATTTGATGTGTTGTTTTAAATACATGATTTATGTACCGATAGTTTCAACCCGTACATACCTGTTTATTCTTCTTCCTTATTACCTACCTACTATGATAGTTTTGTACATATCATAGTCAATCGGCTTCATAATAATTGCTATCCATTATTTGGAAACCACTAAAGGCGCGCAACTTTAACGATTTTAACCTTGTAGCTAAATAGAGCAAAAAGAACATGGATTCAAATTTGAAATCATCTCCTGAAAGTTCAGTTGTGTTCTTAGGGAGCAGCGATCAGTTCCTGTCCATGCAACAGCAAATTGAACTTCGCCCACATCATTGATTCATCAAAAATTGTTTTCAAGAATTCTTCAATGCCTTCGGTACCAGGACAAGATGAACATTGATTCTTGCCTGAAATCCCAATAGAAGGTAAGTAGCATGGTTCGTCTGGTTCAGCACACATGATTTTTTTCAGACACTCTTCGTATGAATGCAGGCTCATGTCGGTTTCACGCGTGAGAGTTGCAATTTGTCCTGCAGCCAGCATGAGTTTAACATTCTCATGGTATACACATACACAAACAGAATGTGTACCAGCTCCGCCAGCAAAAACACACTGTTTTGGTCGCAGAGTGAAGAATTTAGTGAGCCCCACCTTCATATCAGGATTTTCTTTTTTGAACTTCTCGAACAGTTCTTCTACGTTACAAAGAAGAAGTTGCTTTTGAATGTGTTTTCTTGTTCCGTCGGCTTGTTTGACGGAGACGTAGTCTTTTTTTCCTGGCATCATCCGGCTATTTTCTTCATCAAGATAGAATAGTTTGATTTTATCCTCGATCTCTGGCAGGAGTTTTCTACCCTCTCGGAGATTTGGCGAAGTAAAGACCCCAAACTGCTTGACTAGTTCCTTGGCTCTATTAGCGAATTTCCAAGATGTCTCAAATTCGGTAGCTAGCTTATTGGTGGTCCAAGATTTTGGTGCCATCGTCAGTATCGTTATTTTATCACTCTTTGACGTTGAAGGTTCCCTGAATTTTTGCTTCATCTGCTCCAATATCTCCAAATCAGGAGAAACGTGTTCAGGCACTTGTAATTCATAAGGAATGAATTCGTCCTCGTCCATCGCTTCGGACTGGTCCGTAGAAGTCTGAGTGGATGTGGCATTTCCTTCAAAAGGAATTGCTGGAGGAGGGTCCTCTGCTCCAAGCTGTTTCCTGCAAGAAGTACACAACACAAGATCCGTTGGTAAGTTCCACTTTTCAGCTGAAACACCGGAAATCACTCTCAAGCCACTTGTTTTCACATTATGGTCTTTCAATTTTAACGGGTTGGAATAACGATTTCGGAAGTATTGAGCCATTACGCGGTGTTAACGTTGACAAGTGATCTATTATACTGAAGGTTTTTAGCCAAGAAGCCTCCCCCAGATGAAGACGGATACACAACCAAAACACGTCGAAGCAGATTCGTGAGAGTAAACATCGAAAGTACAAAGGAAGAAAAAAGATTTTTTCCTTCTAGGTTGTTATTCTGTTTTTCAGTTCTACGTTGACATCGTTTGAACTTTGATACGTGCACACTCATTTGGCAAAAGGTTTGATTCATTCTGTAAAAGGTTTAATTAAATCGGCTAATGCTATATATGTATATATATTTGATTTTAAAAATTTCCGAGCCATTGCAATAGTTCATTTTCTACGAAAATTCTCTAAAAGCGCTTTGTGTCCTATTTTGTGAATTTTGGGGTTTTCGCTTATATTACCTATTCAGCGATCTGTAGCGGCGGAACAAGTTGGTATTAAACACAAACTTTATGAGTAAATTTTTTTTTTTTTTGAAAAATTTGTCTACTTTAACTTGTACGGAGTAGTGAAAACGCATAGGCACATCCCGAAATGAGTATTCCCGAACAAAGAGTCGAAATGTCGATGTTATTTGCGATTTTAATCATATTCCGGGCAAATTATTTTTATGCAAACCTCAGATTCGTGTTCAGCAACCCAAAAACATGAGGTGTGAAGACGCACTGTACGTAGAAATATGTTAAAACTTTCTTGGTCAATAACCAGAATGACCAGAAAGAAAATCTTGGATTGTAAACTGTCAAATATTGACAGATTTGAGAGGGGGGGGGATTAAAATTATTACTTAGAATAAGTAAAGAATATCTCTGTACAATCAATTATTGCGGAGCAACAGAGAAGATCTGGGGTACCCAACTCGTTATATAATTTGCTTAGGAATTTGATTGGCATTTTCGTGTGTAGGTAAATTGATATAGTTCGGAGATGATTGTCGTTCGATATACGTTTTGGGCACCCCAGATCTCCCCCAAGAGAAATGGCAGCAGAATGAATATATATACCGCACTAACTACCGGTAATCGTCGTGTCGGGAATGACCATCGGTATCCTTGACAATATTCTGAAACAATTTTCTTTGATTTTTTTTATTTCTGGTACTAAGACGGAACGAAATATATGTCGTTGATATTTATGTACAAGAATATTTCCATGATATAAGTAATAAAATCTATCATTACACTATCTAAATAATATAAACCTAATTGAAGAAAAGTACGGTCGAAATGAGTGCACGGTAAAGTCAGAGTCTCGGTCAGGCTGATCCGATTATGATTTCTTCATATGTTTACGATTTTAGTTCATTTCCACGAAAGAACTAGCATGATGAAGGATGTAGGTGCTAGCTGAAAGATAAATTGGAGAGGCCTTGACCATAAACAAGGCGGAAATGCCAAAATGCACCTTTTAACCGAGCGCTGTGCTATCACCAGAACTCTATGATTTAACAAAGTAGTACGGCTTGCTCTCGCTAGAATGCGCGGCCTCAAAACACAATTTTGTGTCTTCCGCGTTTTCCCTCCAACCGAAGGTAGGAAAGCTGAACATTCGAACATTCGTGAGCTGAGGAGTTTGAAAAAATGTCTGCCAAGTAGGGTGAAGAATTAGTTGAAGAACAAAGTACGAGTCGAAATGATTGATGAATCGACGGTATAAGAAATTAACGTTAGCGCATGCGCACAGACAACTATTATTCCAAATTATCTCCAATTTTACGCTACTGCCATATACAAAATCAAATTGCATGAGCCTGTGAAGAGTCGCAAACATTAGTTAGGTAGCAGGTACCTACGTCCCGACTCCTCTACGACTAAATTTTCGAGGGTCTTTCCATTTTTAAGGCCAATTCAAAACATCGACTCATCGCAAAGCTTCTTCTACCAAATTCAAATGTTACAGATGCGGCGATGTCATCCCACATAGATTGTAATAGGTTACAGTTTTCCATTGTCTTGTTTATTTAAGTAACCCAGGGGTGCCCACAGGGGGGGGGGGGGGGGGTTAGAAAAATTAGTATTTTTTAAATTTTTTTATTAACAAGTAATAAGATTTATAGGTACTAACAATTTGCTAGCGTCAGCTGTTTTCAATTCGAATTACTTTATTGGATGGTTCTTTTCTTTCTTGGATGGAATTACTAGTTGGTTCTTTCTGCAGAGGAAGATGTGATGGAGTCTATATCTAATGAGGAAATAATTGATGCATTTTCTTTATCATCAGCACAAAGAAAAAAACTGCTCTGTCGATTGTAGGCAAACCTAATAACCCATATAACTAATAACGTTAAATATAATATACTTTGGCTTGTTTAGCTATAGTAGCCTAAATGGTGTATTTTGAGCAATGTATATAGTTACTGTAGATAATTGAAATTCTACATATACCTACTTATTGTACTTGTTTTACTGTCAATTAAAAATTAATTACTTACATTTGTAAAACAAGAAATACAACATTCTTTATCACATCAGTGCATCATTTACATTACCTATTTAATAAATATTTTAGTTGGGGGGGGGGGGGGGGGTTCCAAGCTATCTAATCGTTATGACGGTGAACGTTGGCAACCCTAAGTTCGCCTTTCTGGAACTTACCAACACACGTATTGGGAAGTTCGCCCTTCTGGTCAATAAAAACTTTGGAGGCGAATTTCTCAAATCGCAATTTTGAAGTTCGCCCTTCTGGTTCTAAGCGCCTCAATTTCACTAAACGAAGTTGGTCAAAGTATTACGAACCGGTGAATAGCTGGATACACCTTAAAATTCGGCTGCACTTACTATGCCTGAAACAGGTAGGTATACCACCCCTAAGATCCTACACAGTAGTTCCAGGAATAGAGTTTTGATCACTTTTTGCCAATCGGAACCACTCTGCAACATCAATGGAGGAAGTATAGAGCCGCCATTTCTTGATATGGGCCAGTGAAATTACAGTATAGAAAACTGTTAGGTTCTCCGGTGTGCCATCTGCTGACTGAAACATGAGATCTCACCCACACCACAGCCATCTTCACTTGTAATGCCAATCCTAACAATTGAACACAAACAGCAACGAGGCCATAAAACAGAACATAACTAATTTGCTTCCTGCTCTTTTTAAGGCCTTTGAACGTTGTCTTCTGAATCAAATTATTACCTACCTCTGTTTACTACATTTGCAAATTCGCTTGCTAATCCAAAATTGTCTCAGCTTATTCCCTAATCGTCTCATTTTTTGTAAATGTCACCCATATTGGCATCCAATGTCACTGTCTCCTCTCATGCTTGCAAGCGGTATTAGCTATCCAGTATTAATAAACAAGTAGATCAGTGCTCACGAGGTGATTGACATGATAGTGCATTTTCTTGTAAGGAGATCCGCGTGAAATAGACGCTTCCTGCATTGAATAGGAGACAAAAGGGCTTTGGAGCTCACTCGGCTGATCGATGACCTCTCCTGCGTCTTCAGTATTCTCCCTTGAGCCTACCTCACAAATTTCAGCTTCGGCTGTTTAGGCCGAGAACTTTAATGATGAAAAAAGTAAACATTTTGGTGCTTCAGCATTCTCCCTTGAGCCTCTCTCTCAAATTTCAGCTTCCTGTGTTGAATAGGAGACAAAATGGCCTTGGAGCGCACTCATCTGATTTATGACCTCTCAGTCGTCTTCAGCATTCACCCTTGAGCCTCCCTTTCAAATTTCAGCTTCGGCTGTTAAGGCCGAGAAATTAATGATTGAGAAAGTAACGTTTTGGTGCTTCAGCTTTCTCCCTTGACACTCCCTCTCAAATTTCAGCTTCCTGAGTTGAATAGGAGACATAATGGCTTTGGAGCACACTCAGCTGATCATGCGTCAGCTCCAGATACATCTTTAACCTCGCCATGTTACAGATTACATCCATACCAAGTTTCATCAAAATCGGACATCGGGAAGTGGCATTTTAAACGATTTTAAGAGGACGTACATACAACGGACAAAGTGAACACAATAGCTCAATTTTCCTTTTTTTAAAATAAAATGCGCTAAAAAGGGAAAAAATTGCTAAAACCTCATGATTTGTTCCTATAGCAAAATATTTTTCAGATTTACATTGTAAATATTGTTTAATGAGAGTTATTATACCGTTTTTACAGTAACAGTGTTCACATTTAAGGTACACTTGTAATAAAACGTCAAAAAGAGATAGGTAAAGGAAATATTTTTCATGATGTCACGACCGGAACTTTTTACAGAGTTATTTGTTTAACATTTTCTTAATTCCTTGCTTCCTGATACATTCAGGGATCCCTCTCGGCACTGAATTCAAAAAATTTGTCGATTAAAGTGGCCTAACGCATGGGCTACAAAGAATTTATTCAAAACTGTTAAGGTGCTGGATTAACACTACAAGGTCTTGAGATTTCCTGATTATGCTGGTGTTATGTGGGACGCTGCCTACTCATTTTCCCAGGAATTTCGTTACACGAGTTGTTCACTAGTACCATTGCTTAGGGTAGGTACCTATATAATGTGTCAACTGACGATGGTTGGAGTGCCTGATTAGATTACGTAAGCTAAAAGGGATAATTTCAAGTTTGTTACTTAGATCATTGACCTTCATAGAACGCATATCTAATATGGGAATATAAACATTCGTGTAAACTCCCAAAAGTTATCACAATGCTTCCAATACCTTGGTTGACTTGAAGGCAAATTAAAGTTCCAGCCATGCAACATGATAGGATCTTTGTAAATCTTCGTACTATATTACACTAAATTGCTTTAAAAATTTGAGCTTTAGAGTAAAAAGAAATATTTTTAACAACAAATTTTAAGGCAAAACTCGTTCTAAATAATATTCAAAAAAACATTTTGGGAAATTTTCTGGTAATACTCCGAGTGCAACACCTCAATTTTCCACCTAGATACTAGGTCAAGATTTCTATAATTTTTGGTAAGTAATAAGTACCCTTGAACAATAATCTGGAGTATCCAACAAATGAACAGGGTTTTTAATGCTAAATTTGATAAGGAAACTAGGTACAGTATAAGGGTGAAATGAAACTCAATTGTTTAGCTAAAGATTCAATTTATTTTCCTCACTTTGGTTCATTACAATTTCACAATTGTTAAAAATCACTTCATCAACTAAAGTAGGCTGAGATTCAATGACATGCTTGTTTCAGGTTCGAAGTTGGGCTTCCTAGAACTTCAATTTAGCTTTGATGCAAATCAATGTATATCTGTCTTTCAAACTTTACAGCGTTCATTTAGTAAGTTTCGATTTTCAATCTAGAAAAATATGCATAACCTAAAGAAAGAAAAAAACATTTAAACAGATATTCATTGAGACTAGAAGCTTTTTCTTAAATTATTTCAAACCATAAGCTAAAGGATTCAAACAACTTTTCCACAAGCAGGTTCAGAATGTTTGAGGAGATATAGTAGAGACGGGGAAACACTCAAAAGTGCAACAAAGAGGAAGCAAGGGTAGTTCTACAAGTGTTTTAAGAAATTCATTGAAACTCCCATAGAAAATCTATCAGTTTCATATTTTTTTATTTTTTTTCTTTCTTTTTTTTAGACTAAGTTGATAATCAAGTTCTACATTAAACCTAAATATATATGTAAAATGGGTTTATTGCTTTGTACAGTTTAAATAAAGTTGAACAAAACTCTAAAGGAATTCGTTCGTTAACTACAGCTTCCAAAAATATAAGATCATCATGGGTGAATCAATAATTCTAAACTGGAACATCATGGAAGATTTAAACAGAATACCAGCAAAGTGATCCTAAACCTTAAAATAATAATAACGTTTTATGATACATTCTATATACATGAAGTTTCGTGTGTTTTATCATTCTGCTCATGAAACCATATTATGAATCACATTGCCAATCAAGAGTACAAATGCTGCTATGATTTAGGTACTCTGTTCAACCAATCTAATTTTATGTAGGTACGTAATTCGGAAGTGAATTATTTGGTAGGTACATAATAATCCACAAAGTAACAGCTATTCATTACTATCTTTGTTAGTTGTATATGCCCAAGTTTTCATTCTGAAACTATAATTGAACAACAAATAATTTTAGACTCTCGAATGTGTGGTAAATGAAAAGCTGCAGATCATTTACCTTGTTACTATGGAGTATAGCACATTTTGGTAACTGCAAGTTTTTCCCGAAAGGTTTAGAAAGTAAACAAAAACTGTACAATGAAACTTACGTTTCTCATCACTTCAATCCGCTCTTTTGAATTAAATATATGATACAAAACTAACTTCCTATACATTTTCTAATATCATGCTTTGGATAATCTGAGTCTATAACATTGTTGTACAATGTGCACTAATTAGGAAAATAAAAGAATTATAATAAAAATAATCTTGCTTTTTTGAGTATCATACGTAACCCAACTCCACGATTTTCGTTTAAGTCTATCTTGATCTATTAGTAGGTATAATGTTGGAAATCTTGTCAGCCCTACTCCATAAAAGCCAAACTATTTTTAAGTGTACATCTCGTTTCTAATATCAATGCTAATTTAGCAAGTACGTTTCGTCTAATCTATGCTCTTTCCATCATCACTCCTTATCTAGGTATTAGAAATTACAAAAAAACTAGACTATTCAAGATAAAAAACAGTATTTAGCCGGCACTGACTTTTGGAAGAAGCATTTACGATATAGTTTTTGAGTACTCACATATACGTATTAATAAACCGTTAGTAATAATAATAATCAATGTATTTACAATGCCTAATTAATCTCCCTTAAACTAAGTCCTAAAGAGTTTCTACAAAATTATATTTCCAACAAATATAAAATCGATTAACTTTTGTGATGTCAAAAATAATATATGCTGGTACATGACTGGAAACATCTTGTATGAAGAAAACAACTAAGAAAATATAAGATACAAATAAACAATAGTATTTTGTGGATGGTAATGATTTTGTTCACACAGTAGTAAAAAAAAAAAAAAGGAATCAAATACTAAATCTTGTACAATGCAACAGGATAACCACAATGGATTCAGGAGGACATGGTTGAACGTGATCCAGGATGATGAACAGAACTAATTATTTTGCTAATGTCATTTCAGAAGATGTATGCTAGCAATAATATATGTGTTGATCTCAGTCATACCTTGTACACATCATGTAAATTTAAATCTCGACAGCTGAGATAAATTTTGATTGATAAAAATGAGCAACATTTTGAAACAATGAAATTATATATTTTTAAATAAAATGTAGGTCCTGCAGGTAGTAGGTATCAACTGCATTAGTTATCACAAGAACAACTTCACACACGAAGAACTTATCTAATACTTTGGAATGAAAAAGAAATTAGCCAAACAAACAATCTACCAACTCATTCTGATTCGAAATGCAAGATCCTTTATATACTAGGTAACCGAATGATTCGTATTATTTATTTCATTCGAGTGCCAAATCAATCTTTTTCTCGTTGTCTTCTTCATTAAATTGTTTGTTTTGTTATTCTTTAGAAACTTGAAACCCATTTGAGAAGAAACGATACCACCTAAAGGTAAAAATGTTGAATGATATAATTAGCAACAGCAAACATCCAGTCTCTTTCTAAATAGGTATTTTCTGTATTCTTTAAAGTAGGTGGCACCTACGTGTGCTGGGGTAAAGGTTGTTGTGAGATCAAGATCATTCAACAGTTCAAGCTTAAGACTTATTGGCATTTGAGACAAGTTTTTTTTAATATATATAAATGCAAATAACAATGATACAAATAAAATGCAGGTGGGTGAGAATAGGATACTCATATTTTCAACACTGCAAGCTGAAGCAACTGCTGCTTTAGGTTGTAGCAGATGGGGTATGAATAAAATACAACTATAGTTGGTAATTTACAACTTTTAGTACCTACCCATATGATAAAAAAATGATGGTGTTTTCATGGTGGTGATGAAAGGGGAGGGTGTTTTATCAGTGACGCTTACACACATTACAATATGTATGAAGAGTAACTTTACAGAAGACGGGGCATGTAACACATTACTTACAATACACTCCTGAACAATAATTAATGCTTTCCAAATTGTTTATCAGGAGTTTCCCGATGCAATGTCCCTTCTCTTTCAAATCGTGTGTAAACAGCAAATGAGTATACAATGAAAATGACTTCAGTTAGCAATGAATTAAAGGATTAATAGCAGCAGAATTGAATGGATTTTAGAGTTTTTACCGCCATCCAGGGTTAAAACTTGTCAGTGCTAAATAGGAATTTCCTTAAAGTGGGATATCATCCTAAAAGCAGTATAATACCCTAAGGCACAATATAAACAGATAAATGTCACCAAAATCAATTCTATAACTACAAGCAGCACCATACAGACACAATATCCCAAATAGATTAATGGCAATTGAACACTAAAGCATTCACTACAAGCTGCTTGGCACCATAATTGTGACCTTCAATGGTCCCCACCTCTGTACATCAGTCGATGTTATCTTAGGTTATAATACCATATTAATACAAATGTAAGTTTGGTACCTACATCCCGAAATATGCTTTGATCAGAGTAGAGCACAGGAAGTAATGTTGAGAGAAAAAGCAGACTGACAAGCCTTCATTGCGATATAAATACTGAACAGCTACCAAAGGGACCACTAAATAATGTTATTAGTAACATAAATTTGTTGCAGCTAATTATTAAATTTCACCAGAGAATAAAAATCAATCGATGAAAGGTAATGAGTGAACACACTTGGTTCAATATTTTCCAACTACCAACTTGTAAACACCAAGACACATACACACTTCAAGTCACTCTCTCTTTTTGGCTTACCAACATTAACATTCAAAACTCAGTAATAAAACTTATGCGTATTCGTGAATTCCAAGACTATTCCCATTCTAATAGTTTTTCTTGAGATTTCATCACACATTCTATTGTTTAGTTTTTCAAACTCTTTCTGAACAATTATCTCGCTACACGAACCAGTATGAAGATTCTTCTCTATTTTCAAATTTTTTTAAAAATTGAGTTGGTACTTCTTTATGGACAAAAAGGCTGTCCTTTGAACTCATTCTCGTTAATGCAATTACTGATTATCACGTGATGCTCGAGAATTATTTTCGTCGAGTATTCGGTGTTAGATGTCATTTTAAATTACACATACCTACATATAAAGAAATGGAAAGGTTTCAAAATTCAAGGTCAGTCCGACTTAGCACTCCAAGTAACAAAGTTATAGAGGAATGTTTCTAAAATATGTTTGGACCCGTTGCAACTGCTTGATTTTCTACAAACATTCGCTAAAACGTCACAACTATCCCTATGTTACCTTCACGCTATGTCACCTCCTAATTCTTTCATGCTTTCTTTATTGGCTCTACTGAACAACTAGTTTTCTTTCAAATCATCATAACTTGATCGTTCTCTAGATTGCACATGATTATTATAAGTAAGTGGGTAGGTAATGAAAAATAGTAGGATTGTTAGAAAATCATATGTGTTTCAAAATAATTATTTGGCGTGGCAAACACTGCATGCCTGCCATAATAATAGTTAGCCATCTTGAACCCATGAACTGCTGAACAGCACCTGTTTTCATGACCGAATACAGCGTGGGCATACCTATACAAAGAGCCTAATTCATTGGGGAAACTAACAGAATAATTAAGACGAAGTTGAATACAGTTTAGAAACTAAAAGTTCACAATATAGCACAAAAATTCATAATTATAACCGTGGTTCTGAGAGTTAATAAGTCTGACAACTAAGTGGGGATATAGACAGAGACCACAAATGGGAGCTCATTGAGTTTGAGTTATTATGGTCTGGTTGTTCACCCAAGTTGATATCATCATTGGAAAGATTTGATCTAGGTGCTTGATAAATAAACATTTTGTCAATAATACTTGAAACCATTTTTTGGAACATTTTGTCTTTTTCTCACTACATCACGAAGACATAGTATGGTTATCCCAAGAGAAAGAAAAATTTAAGGAGTATTATTTTATAATATTGGCAGCCCATCAGTCATTTCGATAACTTTACCTAAAGTTTGAGTTCTGAGAACCTAACGTAAAAAATGAGTATCTGCAATCAAAGCGGTAAATAGGTGTAAAAGTTTTAACTCTCCAGAATTGATTCAAGGAAGGACAATCTTGACTGGTTACACAGGGAAGGACGCGCATATTAACGCTGGACTAATCTAACTATGCTTTGGGAAGTATACAACTATTGGTGCATATAAAGGTTCACCTCATCTAGACAATCGCATTCCGCAGGTACACTGTTTATTCGAATTAATTGTATTTCTCGAGAATTCAAGGACATTCAAATGAAAAGTATTGAGAGGTAATCCAGGAAAAGTGCTTTCCTTGACCCTATTTTTATAGTCGAAGAAAATGAGAACCAGGCACCAATAATTGACCAATGAAAGAAGGATGATTTCCTTCTTCCCAGAAACATATGGCCTTGAAGAAACAAAGGTTAGAGTTCTAATAGTTAAAGCAACAGAAACTGTTCCAGAATTCATCATGGAGACAAAAATGTTCATTTGCCTGTGGCTTTGCGCGCCAGATCATGCAAAAAATGTTCTGAGCCTTTTTACCCATGCTGAGAAACAACCAACTTGCGCCTCTTCGTCGAATAAAAGTGCGATACAGGAACTCCTCTCTTCATAAAAAATTAAAAACACACAATCAAACATAACCTGTCTCATCCTACTCACTCCTCCTAGCTCCTCTCATTCTAAAGCAAAAAAATTGTACAACAAAAATAAAAAAATGGCCTGTGGGATTTACTAAACTTTGTTTAACTTTCCACTCCAAAAAAAAAAAATAAATAAATAAATAAATAAATAATAATAATAAAATAAAATAAAATAAATAATAATAATAAAAATCTCAATGGGAGAATGGGTTTTAGCAACTTGAATATAGTTCAAAGTTACAATGACGCGCCTAACATTACTTGTATGCTGGTCGTAAAAAACCTCAACTCCAAGAAATTTCTATTTATACGTATATCATTCTCATTCTACTAGCATAGAATTATCGAACCTTAAGAAAATGAACATCATTCATACATTCAGAATAACATCATATCGAGATAGAGACTATGCTGGAATGAGAAGTCTAACTGTAAACTTGCATTATGCGTTTTATGCGCTGACATTATTAAACAAGTTTTTAATTTTGGGGTAATAAAGGCTTCATATGAGTTAATGTACAGAGTTCTACCATTTAACGCTTACCTACTTTAGATAGGTACACTAAACACCAAGCATGATTCCACTCTGTAGTGATTCCAATGTTTTTATCAACTACTTCGGAAAGTTACGGTAATAATAATGTTGTGGTTTAACCTTTTCCTGCATGAATTATCTTTTGATATATCAACAAAATAAACCACACCTTCATCCAACGACTTGTATAGTCATGTATACCAATCATATCATATTCGGGACGCATAAAACTATCTAATACATCATTGAGCTTGGTGTGTGGAAGCCAGGTGATTAGGTACAGTCTGTGATAATCAAAAATCACCTTTAAGATGAATTTTGGATCTATTTATTTTTAATTTGGTCTCATTAACAGCAGCAACCAGAATCCTTTTTTGATCTCACATATTGAATATGTATAAAGAAAACAAGAAGGATTGATTTTAGCTCATTAGAGCATCAAGTATGAGCTTTTAATGTTCATTCAAATGATTTCATATCCAAGCAGTTTGAAAATGTAGCAGGCAAAACGCAGCAGTTTCTGGATCACGATGGGATAGCGATAGGGTTTGATTCTCTAGGTTTTAGGGCCTCTCATAACATCAACCAGAAATTTGTTTTACGTTAATAACTTCTAGAGAATTGGTGCCCATAATTTGAATTACGTGCTCTACTGTCTCCCCTCTACTGATTTTCGGCATTAATTCACCCTTGAATTTTACAATATGAAAATATGACTGGTATCTAATCATATCAATATGCTGAGCACTGACTTTTAAAGGTTGCCATGATTTTGTGAGAAAGCATAGTTACGTTTACTTTGAAAGAACATATAAGATTTATACTACCTAATATTTTGGAATATTCAAATCAAAACAAATGATTAACCCAAAATATCAACTATACCCCATCATAGTAGTGAGTAGAATCAACATTGTACAGTAAGCACCTGTAGATACCTGTCATAGGGAAGCTGGAATTCGTCAAGAGCCATCTAACAATTTTTCCGCATTTGAGAAGAATTTCAGTTTGGAATTTTTTCATTTCACAATAAGTTTCGAGTTATCCACTTAATGGCGAATGACATATAATTAAATATCATCCAAAGTGTGATTTAACAAAGTTTTCAGAAAAATGTATTGTAAATAGAAAGTAATGATAAAGTAAAAACGTTTCTGTATGAAATTTGTTTTAGTGGGAAAAAATATGAATAAAATGATTGAATTAAATTGCAAATTTACCAAGCATTGAACCAGACATTCTAGCATTCATCTATGTTAGGGTGCAGTACCTACCTACAAACGGTTACAAGATAGAGGATTTTGTGGGCTTCCCAACTTTTCAGATAATAATGTTTCTTGTCATTAGGACCCAATGACACATTTTACTGAGGGCTATTTGAATAACTTTGTATATTTCTAAATGGAAGTTGAAGTTGGTTTTATTATAGGATTTCTGACCAACTAAACTCTTTCACAATAATTAGTTGAAGAACTAAGTCGTTACATTCCATCTGATGCTATCTAAGTTCCTTTCCCCAGCACATATATGGATCAGATACAGTTGTATCATGGAAGATTATGAACGAAATAGATTATAAAATTCTGAGATAAAAAAATTAATCAATGACTCGACAATGTTCCCGATTCGTTAGAAACAAAATAAGTAATCTAGTTGTGAGCAGGCCAAAATGATACTTACGATCCTGATTAAACCTTAGTGAAGTCACTCATCATTTACCAATTAGGTGCATACTAGATGTAAGCCATAATGTAAGTAGAATGAGTGTGGATTGTTCGCAATAACAGAATGAGAATAAAATGAGTTCGGTTACAAATAATCGGTATTTATGTAATTAGGAAGCTTGCCAGTTTGCTAGGTATGCTGATTCGATTGATTTATACATATTTTTGTATTTTGCCTTTAATTGACCAGTCATATTGTAGTTTGTATTTGGAACCTCTGATGAGAGAATAATTCACATCACTGAAGCCTCACACATACACACACACACAGACGAATACCTATTTCTAAATTCACTTTTGTTAATCTACTTACAGTTCATTGAACGGACAACATGATCAACTTCGTTTTCAAAATCTTGGAAATTGTTACAGAAATATTGCCTCCTTGATAGGTACATCATTTTCCATTGCAACGTAATTAAACATGTCACCCTCATCACACATGTCAATATTAATTGTCCAATAATTTATCTTTGACTCCTAGTGTGCATCACATATTATCACAAGTCTTCAAATAGAGTGTAAATCATTATTAATCTTGATGACAGTAATGATAACATCAGCAATCCAGTAGTTAGATTAAACAAATCGCATAGAAGGCCAATCAATAGCATTTTTACAGATGACTTGGCATTTCGTGAATCAGAAGGTAGCAATGATACAGTTAAAACTTTAAAGTCAAGAGTTTTAGATACAATTACATTGCATTTTTATTCAAGAGCCTAATCAAGTATAAAATCTGTACACATTGAAAGAATTCAGAAACCAATACGAACTTATCAGTCTTGTTTACCACCTATATTTTAGAAACTATTCATGGATAGAATAATATATTTTGTATATACCTAGTAACTATGTTTAAATACTATTTGCAAAAAAGTCAACATATCTCTATAACTGCCCTGTTCAATATTAAACATTATCTATGCATAAAAAAGGAAAAATTCAAAAAGCATTCTATCGTAATTTTCGAATAATTTGGTAGACACCAGTGCTTATCACATGACAGAGAGCTATCAATAAATTAACACTGCTTCCACACTGCTATCTAAGTTAACAATTATGTAAATATATAATTTTCTATATATACATTTTACATACCTCTAAAGTAGTATAAATGGTTTGCAATGTATCAATAGAATTAATGCTTTCTCTACTGGACGAGTTGCACACAACAAAAGCGGCCATGCATAAATAAAGTATAAAGTAATATTAATATCAAACACTGTTTGATGATAAAATCTATGTACAGAATTGTGCATTTACATGAAGTTGAGTTATAGATTAGCGTGATAGTTAATTTTCCAAAAATATTAATCATTGATCTCAGGATGCATTTTATCCTTAATTTTTTCTTCTTTTTTGTGTAGCGCGAATTCTATATTTATATTTATATATATATGTAAGGATTACGACCATGTTCGGGTCTGTACATATTGTGATTTACATGAATGACTCTAAGGCATTTCCATACAAACATAATTCTGGCAAAAGGCAAATGGAATTTTGAATATTTTATGATAATGTTAATAATACATATGCAACATTGTTCAATTTCCATGTTTCACCTTTATTTTCTTAGTGTTTTTCTTCCTTTTCAGTTCATAATAAAAATCAATTAGGTACCTTTGCCCAGTTGTCATACAGTTCAGACATCCATTACTTCATAATTCCTTTCACTAGTTCAGTCAACCTACAGATGGGGGAATAAGTAATCGTTGGACAACAGAAACATATGATAATATAAGAGGAGTACCTAGGTACCCACATAATTAGGTGGGTATACATGATTTCCTGCATGTTCCATAAGTAATATAATTGTAAGAGAACTTTATTAGTTTGATGGTGATAAGAATAATCATCATCATTCATCATGATTTCCATAAATTGACAAAACGTTCAAGGAAGGATGAAGTAAATAAAAACAATTCAAAAATATATTAAAAATTGTTAACTTCATTTTCTTAAAGACAAATCATTAAACACAATTTAGCAATATTGAAAAAACCTTGGATCACAGCATTTTTTATTTTTTTTTCCTTTTTTCAAAACGTGCATGTTAATCAGTGTCTAGAATGACATTACATACCGATAAGAATCAACAGCGTACAAAATGCTGTAAAAAATGAGGGAAAAATAACATAGCCACAATGGCTTACCACATTATCTAGTTACATACTAACTGTCAAATTCAACAAGAAGGCAATGTGACTCACTATTAGCGGTCAGCTGACAACTAAGTCTTCCACAGGAGTTGCCCATCAATTTACAAAGAATTGCAATTATTCCAGTTTTGTAAAAAATATTGTTCCAAAGATTAAAACAGAGTATACTAAGGATCATTAGATGTTTTAGATGCTGGCTCATTTATTACAGAATTGTCATTTCAGATGAATCTAGGGAGAAGTTGATACCATTAGCTATTTTCAAGTTTATAATAATCATATGCAGTCAATATTCAAAACCCTGAGCTAATATATTATACCATTTCCCCTTTCTATCAATAAGTGACTTATGTGACAGATAATTTGAAGACTAACATCAATTGATGTAAGCATTGTGGTTACTCCCCAGTCAAAAAATGTTTTCACAGTGAAAGCACTAGAACCCGCAAAGTAAATCCTGAGTTTGATGGCAATGTTTCAAGTAGATGAAAAACGTAGTACCTAGTTATATTTATAAAGTTGAATTGAAAGAAGAAGTTGAAAATGTAATAATGTTGGTAATTTATAATTGTCCTTACCCATGGTAAATTATCAGTTCGAAAGAAAATTATAAATGAACAAAAAGGAATAGTAAAACTTTGGACAGATATTTGAAATCTTCTTGGTGCACATTTCCATGTCAGTGTAATAGTTAGGCACCAGAGTATTCAGAAATCACGAATTGCGATTATTCAAAAACTGCTAACCCCAAAAAAAAAAAAAAAAAAAAAAAAAAAAAAAAAAAATGAGACATTCTAGTTTGGCTACTCTTTATCAAACTGTAATTGAGAAAATCCTACTACTACATCAACATCACTAGGTATAACTAAAAAAAAAAAAAAAAAAAGATTTTGTTCAAATCATTTTTAGAAGTTTAAAATTACTATAGCATCTCCTTACTCCAATTCGTATAATATTTTATATCAAAGTTGGTGATTTTGAAATCACTCATTCATTATATCTATAAATCTTTGTTTTCGTTTTGTACTTTGTAATTTTTGTTAGTCCTGTTCAAACATTATCATCCTTGAAACGTTAATCACTCAGGAGTTAAGTAATATTAAGGAAAAGTGAGGGGAGAACTAGCCTGAAATCATGATGTGGCGGAATTACAAATATTTTCGAAATTGGAAAATTGGAGAAACCATTAGAGGCTCTATTTGTCATTAATGGACCGTATTAAGTCGTTTATAAAACTTGTTTCAGCCCCTTGTACATTGTACTTCAGATAAAACACAACCCAGTATTTCTCGCTGCCTACATCTCAACTTCTGGAGGAGGGGATTCTCTTTTATAACCGGGAACCGCCATTAACTGAATAGTAATTTTCCATGTTTTCTCTCCAAACTGGAAACCCAGGACTTTGATAGACTGTTGCCTATTTCTCACAAGAAACCCAGGGAAAATAGTTCCTTCAGGTAACACTCTGGACAAAAATAGCAAATAGCAAATGTACTGATGAGATGCGTGGAATCTTCTTGAACTGATTGAAATGTTGTTGTTTAGAGAATGTGCTTCGCCCTCTCAAACTACAGAGCAGGAATAACCTGAAATTCGTAGTTCAAATAGTAAATAATTGCATGTACTTTATGAAAAATTAAATTCTATTCATCAATGTTAAGTCGACATTGATCCTTACTTATAAATATTGCAGAAATCTCTTGCACCAGTAGATTGTCACTACGGAACGCATGTGATTGATAGATTATTACTGACACCATAACCCTACTCTTATAACCAATATCCTTTCATAAATTGTGTCTTCACTTTAGAAATAAGGATATAGTTAGTCTCTTAGAAATTTGGAATTATATATGCCCTTAAGAATTTTTTATAATGTGAGTAGTATCAGTGATCAACAGTATTGGCACAGTAGAAGAAACCAACTGAATAGAAACGGTTTAATACTTGAAACTATGTGATTGCTTAGTTATTTTGTTGTAGTTGAAATGATTTTAGCCCACCATAAAAGTCGACTACATTATGAATCTTACAGCATTACTTCTACCTATTATTATGAGACACTTGTGCCCGAGAGGAAAAATTTGTACATGGGAACATCATTCCAACAAGGAACACCAATTCAGGCTGGTGATATCCCATTCACACGTTTAACATATCATTCGTCTCGACATTTCATCAATACTCCAGTAATAGAATACACTCCACCCCGAGACATCATCATTCCGTTTAAAGCTAGCTATATTTTCTATTAACATAAACCATTGCACTCATTCCTACCAACTATGTACAGAAAATTTTCTTGTAAACATCAAACGGGGAATCTAATGACTACTATATAAATGTTGGAGGACCTCAAGATCCTCCAAAATTCATTTAGAAATCAGTCAATAACTCGAAATACTCAATATCCATCAGTCAGCACTACAAGAAATTACACACTTTCCCCAATTTTCACCTATATAGCTTTTCTACAGTTTAAATGGAGCAATTTTCGAATAATCATATAACTACAATTGCACTGTATTAAATTAGACCTTATGCCTACCTTCGAATGTCACCTTTGATACACCAAGAGTTTATACAATTATAAAATCAGGGCAAATAAGCCCTGTGACTACTGTAATGGAAGATAAATTGATCTCCAAAATAAAAATTCCCCCTTTTCCCCCCACCACCATTTTTCATTTTTAAGAGGTTTCAGGAAAAAATTGGTTATATGTTTATCTGTGTGTCCACCTTACCAAAGCACAACTGCCACAGTTTGCATCCTGTTGTCACGTATTTTATCTGAATAACAAAGTTAGACTTTAGATGGTACCAACTAACGAATTTCCCATAATCTGTTGCCGGTTTCATTAAAATTTGGACGTTAGTTGGAAACTGACGTATTTAGGTGATCATTTATAAATTTCACTACACACAGAATAATCTTAATCAATTAAATCTGAAATTCTTAAATCATACGAAATTATCGTATTTTGAATGACTATTAACAGTGTAAATTTACGAACAAAGAAACAATACCTAACTAATATGAATCAAATACCTTGCCCATCGCAAAACATAAATAACACTTCTGCATTGAAATGGCTCACTGGCCAGCAAAGTCATGATTAGTGATTAATCTTCACGAAGGCAGCTCATATCTTTATAAAGTTGAGTTCTATCACTGATATAGAATGGTCCAATAAAAAATACACCGACTTTTAACTTTTCAAACCAAAAACACTGTTGATTACTGGTAGAAGGAGGGAACTAGATAGGTACCAAACATAGTTGAAATCGCACAATGCTGTACATCAATAAAGGGTAACTTGGAGCCCAGCATCCATTGAGATAATTTAAAATGTGCTACACATTTTGAGCCAGCACCTAGATCCAAGAACTAGAATAAAAGTTTTGTTTGTATTAAAAAGTGAAAGACAAGAAATTTTTGCAAGTCTTTGATAAATTGTGATGAAAACAACGATCGTTTTGGCACTTTTCTTGTGGTCCGGGGTTCATGCCCTGTATATATAGCTGCAAGGTTGAGGCGGGTGAGGAGGAGTTTGAGGCGGTGAAGGGCTGGATGATGGAGGCGATGGGGAGGAACTGGAGGGTGGGCTGGTGGCCAGTGGGTGCCTACGGCCGGCCCTAGATCGCCCTGGCAGGCTTCTCCCACCCTCCCCACCTGTCTCTCAGAGGTAAACTTTCTTCACAGAACGAGTTGTACCGAAACCATCACGATATCCCATGCCTGCACAATCATTCTGCAACAAAACAGGCCAATTATTGTAGGAACAGAAATTATCAACATTTGAACTAGTTTAATCATTCATTTTAATCCATTTTAACCTTCAGTCAGATAAAATTGCAATTAAGTAAGATAAAGTTGCAATCAACTTGACATTTCACCAAATTATCAGTTGTGCTCTCTCCAAGACTTTCTGTACCAATGGTATGTTATGAACGAATAAAATAAGTCACAGTGATTGATGAATCTCACCTAGTTTATTTTATGTAGTACACGAAAACCAATTTAGAAAATAAATCCCAATGCTGATGAAAATTATTGTTGAAATTCAACAATGATTGCAAAACTACATTATACAATTATGAATGTTCTCAAATATTCGAGAAATTTTCAATGTATTGAAGGCTATTTTTCTCAAAATTTTGTCAGAAACTAAATTTTTCATTTTTCAGAAAACTAAATTTTTTTCTGCTCCGTGATGAAGGATTGCATGGGATTATGGTTTAAAAAACTCGATCAGAATGTTTGAGTGCAAATGGTAAAATAAACTTTCACAGTTTCCTATTCACCTCATTAAAGCATGCAAACGACTCACTAAGTTGCAGAGGTAGGACCACTACACAGCCAGAAATTTCGGACTCATCATTTCTGAATATGAAAACAAAAGAAGGTCAGGACATGTTTTCAAATGCTAGGTTGCCACTGCATCTTCATAGAGTCAAATCTGAGAACGAAACTCGTTTGCGATATTTATTGTAGTGCTTGCAGTGCCTACGTTAGGAAAATAATTCCGATAAAACTGATTTGGGGATATCAAGATGAATGTAGTAGCTATAAAAGCAATGTTCACAACTCAGTGTTACACTCTTTACAAATACTTGCTATGTACTCCTGGAAACTTAGTACTCGTCGGAACTTGATTATTCAAGTCATAGTAACTAAATAAGAGAAAAAAAGAGTTGCTTTCGAAAATTAATTCCTTCTGACTGGTGCAAGTTGGAATGCATTCAATGTGAATCTGAAAAATACCTATTAAAATGATCCAACTAAGTTTAACTAGCACCTTTCAGAAGGCAATTATTCAATTATACTTTTGTTAAATCCAATTCCCTATTAATACCAGACCAATGAAAGCTTATTAGCTCTTAGAGTCTTCATAGTATACAGCACTTAGCAAAAGTAAAATATCAGTTTCGTTTATCTTGATTGAATTTTGGGATTGGATAATGATCAGCGAAGCAGGTTAAGTGACTCAGGAAAGAGCCAATCGTATGAGTGAATAATGATGATTTGACTCAGAGTTGGGAGAAAGTTGAATGCTAAGTCAGTGAATATGATCAGTATGGTGAGAACGAAAAGAGATATAATTTCAACCTTCATGTCAAGAAATCGGTCTGTGAGACTTCTATGTGAGAGAAGTAGGTGGGGAATGGGGTGTGCTACCACAGGACCGAGCTCACCTCTCCAGCACGATTTAGATGAGGATGCGTTATACTCATAATCATCATAAGATAAATTTGAAACCTTATCAGACCGTGGCCTGATACTCCTGAATACACCTATTGTCACAGAGATTGTGTTCCCCAATTCATAACTTATAGATTCAAATTTCGGATCCATTTCTACAACATCAAATTTTAAGCAGAATCTTTGGAATGCAGCATTATAATTACCTAGTCACAACTACATAAAGAAGCCTTTTTGGAAATAATTGTCTCATTTGAAGGATTGAATCACTTAAACTGATGCTTATTTATTAAGGGAGGGATTTATACTCATCACTCAACTCCATATGAACCCTTAAATGTGTGGATAAGTTGTGTTGCACATGTGGGCACTACTCTAGTGTTGTGGGCTACCTAAGTGTAGTGTTGAGTTGACACTCTTATGTATTGAGTCAGTGCGAAGTAATAATTCCAACTTGGCTGTAAGTCGAGCTTGCTCTTGGTAATTGTGAGTTAAAAGTCTGTGAAGTGCGCAATTCAATATTAATTACCTAATACTAAATAAAATGTGTTCTTGATGAAGAAAAAAAAAAAACTTCTACTTTTTGGTTGTTATGAAATTGGATTATTATGGGATTACTAACACTGAGAAATCGGACAACGAATATGAAGGGTTTCTCCTGACCAAACCCTTACATTAGGGACCAAAAAAACCCAATGGAATATTATGATGACATTCAATTGCAGAGGGGATACTACTGCTTTAGGAAAGGAAGAGGGTGTTATTGTTCTCTGTTGGCCCTAAAAATTATGCAACACTCGAAATCAAACTCCCACAACCACATGAATTACAATGGTATGCACGAACCTCCGAATGGACGAACCAGAAATGCATGCAACAAGCCCCTCTCCAAAACATCCACCCAGTGTCACTAAAAATTCAACTGTAGTTGCAAAGTGAAATAGAAATGGTTCTGCATGAATTTGAATGTCCGAAGATAGTCAAGCTCAGGATCAGTTTTGGAAATTTGCATTCCATCATTCAGCATATTGCAAGACATTGTCTTATTTAGTTCAAAATAAGTCATTGTCTTACAATACCCTAAACGAGCTAACATTATCAGAAAACCAAGAACCCTCCTACGTTTCATTCTAAGCTCAACACTCGGCAATTGACTAAGGTGTCTAACTTGATAGGAGTAGAAATAACTTGAAGATATCCATAAAAATAACAGATTATTTAGGTTATGGGGTTAGATCACCCTCTGGTTCAACTCCAAAGTATCATATAGTAAATAGAATTCATGTTATATTAAACCAAATTAATATACAAACCCCAACCCTGTACCCAGTTTGTTGTTTGGTGGCCATGATGATTTCTGAGTACATCCATTCTCATTTCTGGGAGTGGTGATTTCTATGCAACTTCCTTGATGACTTCCATGATGATATGCCCCCCCCAGGTACCCTTCAGTTGGGTGTGGGAGGAAAAAAACTGTGACTTTTGAACTAAGATCTTGTTTATAGAAAGAGCTAAGTTCGAGAAAAACGAACATGAAGCCTTACCCAGAGTCCAATCAAAGCTAGAATGCTATGTGAAGTGGAAACAGTTCTGAATCCTGAATCGGAATAGCCATGGACACAAATAAGTGAGCAAATCAAGCAACAAACTTTCCACCTGTCACAAAGCAAAAGATCATGGAGAATAAGAAGAAGAAGAAGGAAAAACTGCCACAAATGACCCTTCTGGTTGAGGTGCGGCTTAAACTTTAATAAAGATGTGACAACGAACCAATCAGTAAAATACATACGAGTACTGTGGGAAAAAATTATTTTTGGTGGTGTCATTTTTGAAGACTCACAAATTGATGAAGAAAAATCAATAAACTTTTCTTTCCTGAATATAATCGGTAGGAAACATGAGTTAAAAATGTGAATGTAGTGAAGGAACTGAAGAGAATACTGAGGATACATCAAGTAAT
Source organism: Adelphocoris suturalis (assembly GCA_030762985.1). Lineage (NCBI taxonomy): Eukaryota > Metazoa > Arthropoda > Insecta > Hemiptera > Miridae > Adelphocoris > Adelphocoris suturalis. Next base: position 76,043,782 of record CM061045.1, on the reverse strand, counting down.
GAAGATAACTCACAGGTTGTTTCAAATTTCACGGGCTATGAAAGAGAAGAAGAAATTCGGAAAAGAGAAAGAGACAAAGCACTTTCAATAAAACATAATGATTAAGCCTTAGCAAGCTCCACAAATGCTTTGAAAATATGGAAAAAGTATAATTCATGAGGATGAATTTAAGCTGTGCAGTAACTTATAGGGCGCATCATATATTCCACTATTTCATCTTAACATAAATTTTGCATAACCTCACGCCCTGCTGAGAATTTTACCAGTTCATGGTCAGGGCAATAAATGAATTGTCACTCTTGACAATGATTCATAAGAATCAACAGAACAATCCCTAGTTTGCTTGTTATGAGATTTTAATTTGAAAACAATAATAAGTACCTAGATAAAGTACAGGAGTCTATACTAACTTGATAGTAGATAATTTTGGAAACCATATAAATATCCATCATTTCCTAAGACTCGTCAGAATTTCTTCATCAGTTTTGCAGAAAAAAAAAAAAAAAAAATCAGCTAAATTGATAATCATAGGCATTTCTCATCCCAAACCATAAGTGAACCCAACACTAAAAATAATTATGTGATCTTCGTAATGTGAATTATTTTTACTACTCCAGCAAATTAACTTCATAATGAGCCATTCTGATTTTCAGTGTAATTAGGTTATTATGGGTGATTATATCTATTGAGGTAACAGAACAAGATTTTGTTTCAGTTGGAATAATTTTCAGTCTACTTGTGACTGAATTGGGCGTTTTCTGTTAGAAATCTACAGCTCCAGCAATAGACAAACAAAACTACTATGTACCTTCATTGAGAGGTAGGCATTACAGATAGTAGAGGCCTTGATATGTGTGATACAGGTTTCTTTTGAAACTAATGCACCGCCCTCCCCCTCCCCGAAGCATCACAATCGTAAAGTTGTAAAATTGGGTCCGAAATCATAAATATCTATTCTCAATATCGTTCAAACTCGTAGCTAATTTTAGATGCTAAGGAACCTTGACACGTGAATCCATGGGTGCTGAAGTCAATCAGACAAACCTGACAAACTTGTGGAAGTTTGAAGGTACCCAAGTAAAATCTTCCTGAACTCGAATGTCGGCCATATTCGCTGAATTTGAGTGTGCCTTAACAAGTTGCACACCAGAAAGTGCCATTTGTAAAATAACATAGTCACCACAGGTTTGATTTGTAAAGGAGGAATTTGAACTGCTACGTTATGGTACATTAATTTCAAGGTATAAGCTTTAGGATCCAGTAGTCAAACCCTATAATGTATCCATCATCAAGTCAATCGAGGTTGACACATATCGCACTGTTGCAGTTTGACTAGCTTCAGTAAACATACACGTTTTGTTAGTGGTCATCTCAAGTTTCTGCTAGGAAGGTATGATCTCAAATTATAACATAAATCTATCATTTGGTTTACCCTGTTCCTGCGATAGTAACAATCCTGCAGCAGGTATAATTTCCAAATCATATATAAGCAGTGCCTCTCTAAATGATCCAGAATATCAAACTCCTTGATGAAGAACGTTCATTTAACTTGTTTTCAAATTGAAACCACAGTCACAATGACCTCAAACATATGGCAGTGGAAGGAGTTGAAGTCCATCTTTGTTATAACAAGGAGGCGATGGAAATTGAGTGGTTACCCCTTCAAAGGGTAGAGGCAATTAACCTGCTACACCCAGAAGATATCCTGAAAGCTGAATAGCACAGGAACTATCCCAAGATGCTGCATTTCCAAGAATCGAGAAGGAGGAACTACCCATATCCATCATACTCCCAGGGCTTTCAAAAAGCAGGTGTAAAAGGGAGGGGGGGGGGGGTGAAAGGGGGCTCCAAGTAGGCAGGGCATGGGTATGTGTTAATTGAAAAGTTGAAGGGATATTACCCATTTTGCATATTGTAGGGAGGGGGGGGGGGGGGTTAGGGGCACCAGGACAGTAAATTATATAGGGGTTTAGAGGGGGTGGTTCGAAACTAAGCTCTGCTAACATATAACAAGGAGGTAATGGGAATGGAGTCTTTACCCGTTCAAAGGGTGGAGGCAATTAACCTGTACATTAAGAGGATTTCCTGAAAGGTGAATAGCCCAGGAACTATCCCAAGTTGCGGCATTTGCAATAATCCAGAAGGAGGAACTCCCCATATCCATCACATTGTCTAGCATCCAAATCAACCAAGGATGGCATACTCCAAGAAAACTTCCCCAGGATGTCCAACTGATCGATCTCAAAATCCATGCAATAAGTCTTTCCATCTGGGAGATACAAATTTAAAACTGAAATATAACATTTTGGGCCAAGTTCTCTCACTGACATACATTTTGTTCAATAGAAGAGTGTCAGTCTAGATCTAGATGTGTCTCTTTTAAAGAAATTTTCCAGAAAAATACCCAATTATATACTACAAGACTTCTAATAAAATGCTTTGAAGGGCATTGTGCGATTTGTATGAAGACTAAACACAATTGACATCGATTATATAATTGTGTATTGAATTAGGATGAGGGGAGTTTAGATTAGGACTGTGCGTAGGAAGGTACTTCAAGCTATTGGGGGAATGATCCATCACAATATTCTTAGACTCCAAAAAAAAAACCTAACTCTCTAAGACCAATAACTAATTAGCAGTTTGCCAACTAGTACAACCCAATAAATAATACAGATACACATTCAAATGTTGTTCATGCTTCTAGTAAAAACCCACAGAATACACTTGCTCCAGGAATATATCAACAAAACTGATTAAGAGACTTAAATTATTTTATTAGACACACACAGGTGCGTGAACCCCTTTTGGTTATGTAGGTATCTGACCTTACTCCTACTCCAATGAGCACTACATCGAGATTGCGAATTAGTGTTTTTCGTTTAACAGGAACTATGGGTACTGGGCAGGTGATATTACTATAATTGCGCAATTTTCCGTTTCTTGGTGTTACATACGAGCTTCTTTATGTTGATACTGTTACTCTGATTAGGCCCATACAGATTTTACTAAACATTATTGTATGTTCCTACAAAATATGATATAACAGTTCCTGATAATAACTCTAGGATGAAAAACTTTGTTATAATTTATTTGTGGCATCACTGGTAATCTTTATACGGCAGAAACTAATCATGTTGGTAAGAAAGTGATAGAGAAAGCAATATTTCATGGTTCAACACAAACCTTGGCAGTATCCCGTTGTGATCTCAGTGTACCAAAATGATCTCTATTTGGTCTGGCATACGGAGGATTGTAACTATCATTGAACTGAAAAAGATTTTCATTTTTCCTAAGAGTAGCTTTTGGTGAATTCATATTTTTATTGGGAGGCACCAAAACTGGCTCAGCATATGTAACTTCTTCTTGAGGAAGTAATTTTGGTTCTGCAGGCATTCTCCTGAAAAAATGAAACATGAAATCAGTAAACACATGAATGAACTAGATGGACAGGAAATCAAATGTTTGAATTAGTCAAAATAGTTATGTTAACCATATAAGATTGGAATATTTTGCCACATACTAACATGATCATTACATCTGCAGTTCTAATGGATTTTTTCCAAGAAGGTTCCAGCAACTTCAAGGTAGGATGGTTTAAGGGCACCCAGACGTCACCCCTGCCCCACCCTAAATAGAGCACGTTTTACAGCTATATCCCCCCCACCCCAACTATCTCAGTGATTTTATTTTATTTTGTTCGTCCGGTTCTGAATTTAAATTGACATGGGTGATTTGGTCAAATACATGATTGATATGTATTTAGGAATAAATGCCTCAGTTTTCCAACTTGAGAGCTGACCTAGAGCAGTAGTAATCAACATTTCATAAAACCACTACAATAGTTGTATGGCTCAAATCTTTTCTGCAAATAGGAATACTAGTTCTGAAGAAAAAGGTTGGCGAGTGTAAAAAAAGAAGAAAAAAAAAAAAACGTGATTTTACAGGAGAGAAGAAAGTTTCACATTTGCATGATCACCGAATTGTCGTAAAATTATTGTATACATTTATGTTGAATTGTTTGAAAGCACTTCAGGAGTAATGAAATTTTCAAATATGAATTTTATGGCAAAAAAACTAGTTTTAAATAATATTCAGCAATTAAAGAAATCGATATGAGGACAATAATTTTTTTTTTTTTCAAGAGTCAATGATTTACTTAGTTCTTACTTATTTATGAAGAAAAATAACTCTGAGAGAAGTTGTTTTTCTGAAAACGTGCCAGAAAAGGAGACTCAAGAAAAAGCAACTTGACATCACTGAAATTTTGAGATTGACACAAAAGTGTCTTTTTTACTAGCAAAAAAAAAAAAAAAACCCCTCAAGTTTGAACAGCTGAGCTACGGTTTTGAAGAAAGGCAGGACAACCTCGCATACCGAGTGATGACAACTTAATTACAGAAATGAAGCCAGCACTATGAAGGAAAAATTACTCATCTAAAAACGAGACAAGTTGAGTATTTCTGTAGCAAATACAATAAATTACAAGGCATAGTCGAGACATTTCTGAAAAGAGTTGTTGTTATTCATACTTCGAAAAGGTGAGTGGTTTTTGCGTCAAAATGCCCATTTTCTAGAAATGTCTAAAGCAATTTTCAACGTTTGGTAACTAGAATTTTCAACTTTTGAATTTAGCACTGGGAAGAAACATCAAAATTAGTAAGAATACATTGGAACACCATTTTTGAAAATATTCAAGTTGAGTTGTTCTTCATTCACACGCCAGTATGTAACAATTTATAATAATACAGCGATGGGTAGGTCTCCAGCATATTACTTGAGGCAAACTGTGGAACGAACAAGTATGGGATTCCCCACTAACTCACTTCTCATGCTCCACCTCTGACATGGAGGGATATATGAGGAGATGCGATGCGAGATAACAATCTGACACAAAATTCAAATCCATCTTTTAGTACGGCCTATGCATCACCTCAGCTTTCTTCACCAGACCTGTCTCCCACATGCCTGGGTACCCTTTACCAGCCTCCAAAGTAGTACCTACTTTGGTACTCATGCCTACTGTCACAGATGAGTCACAATACGACTCCAGATTGTCACAGACCAAGCACTCCTGACGGAAACTAGTGTGACGAACCTCAACGAGTAGCAAAGTTCTATGATTGTTCTATGGTTGCTGTAGTCCTCCGTGGTGTAGTGGACAGCGTATCAGTCTACTAAGTCAAGGAACCCGAGTTTGATCCCAAGTTTGGATCATAATATTTTCGCATTTGAATTCAACCTCCGAAACATATTTTTAAACGCTATTATTTTAAATATTTTAAGTCATATTTTAAAACGTCATTTTGATTTATTTGTCTAACTAATCTGTATTTCGCTAAGGGATTGACTACTTGATGTTATGTATTTTTGAGATGCGAGCTTGTGAGCATCCAGACCACCAAACTACACAAATCATTCTGATCTATTGGTCCAACTAATCTACAGGGTGAACACACTTAAGGTGGCACAAACGAGTAGAGTCGATTCTAGAGCTCATTTCCGACAAAAAGTGCTCCTTCGACTTTTTTTAGAGGCTTTGTTTCCGAGTTATTCACGATTTAAGATTTTTTTAGTGTTTTCTATCTTACATCACTAAAATGGCCATATCTCCCCTAATTTGCAATGTAATCTTAAAAACAGATACATCTTTGGAAAGAACGGTAAATTTCCTATCTCCCTAAGGTATTTGAAGTCTTTTTACTACAGGTCACGTAAGCGAAAAAATAAACTGAACACGAGAATTTCTCACGTTTTGAAAATTTCTGTTATTTTAAGGCGCGTTAAGTATTTTAAAAAAAATATCAAAAACCGTACGGGTTGCAGGAAAAACTTGCTCCAAATCTCAGCTTTCCAATGGTAGGTATAATTGATTTTTATTTTACTTTGTTAATCGGGGGAAAAAAATAGGTTTGTATGTTTAAAAACGTGGTTTTTTCTATGAAATCAAGGGTTTTCGTGTAAAATGACCCTCTAAGAAAATACAAGTTTGGGGTCAGTATCTACGTATTTTTTCACGCTGAATCGAATGGTAACACTCGTAGATCTCCCCAACTCCGTTACAACCGAGTTTTACACTTTAACTAACAATTTTTCCCCTTATAAACACACATAAAATTGAGCATAACAAATGAACTAAAAACTGGTTTGAGTTTAAGTGTAAAACTTGGTTGTAACGGAGTTGGAGAGATCTGCGGAGTTGGACAGACCCTCGGTTGTCGTTCCTCTAGCTTGAGATAGCCTTCAAAGGGGTCCGAATAATGTCTCAATGAGCAAAGTTCTCAAAAACACTGCCCTTACTTCCCTACAAAGCGTCATAATAATGCGGACCTTAATAAACTGGACCTCATTGCACCATATGTCGACATTAAGAGAAGGCTGAGCTCTATCTACAAAACCTCTAAAATGCTTCACTCGCCAGTGCCCACTAACTGAAGGACCTCTTTTGCACTTGCTGCAAAATATCCAATGGGCGATTTCATGCCCAAATTCCGGCTATGAGCTTTGCCTCTCGACATCGAAACCATGCACACCCCTTGGTTGAATCTTAATTTTTCTTTCTTTCAGTTATTTTCCCAGTATCTTGATACTACGGAAATGGCCAAAGTGGCAGACTTCATGCATGAACTGTAAGGCCTTCCTTGTCAACACAGTGGAGCATTAAAACTTCAAAGCAGCCAGATCTTCACAAGTCCCTGGACTACGATATACCAGGCCCTACGATGTAAACTACGGATAAAACAGTCACATTGAACATAGGTCACACTTAAACTTGACAGGTGCAAACCAGAAATAGAAGACTACATTGACCTAAAATAGGCCAACATTGTTTCCACTGAATGTACAACCGTTTTCCACATTTCCGCTCCTTCTGGGTCTGCTAAGAATCCCAGCTAAGAGAGAAAGTCGGGTGGAACGATCGACATATGGCAGATTCCATCCTGACCCAACATGGGAAACCTCAATAACCCCCTTCCAACACAAAAAAATATATAAGGAGACATGAGAAACCAATGAGACATATAATTCAAATCCATTTTCTAGTATTTTCACTTAAAACTAGTAATAGGCAGCAGAAGTTTTTATTTGCCAGACAATAAATTGTATGACAATGATCAATTAGTAAATCAAGAAAAGCTCTCTCTTACCTATCACTCTGACCACAGGAAAAAATGAGACAAAGTACACATGCCCATTAATTTTTTGAATTTTCAATCGAAATTATTAGTGTTCTCAGATATCCAAAGGAATATCTGAAAACAGTAATACCTCAACAGAAGTTGAAAATAGGTGGGGCGCATAGTGGTCCGAACCAGGAGTTGAGAGCAGAAATTAGCATCTTTCAATTTCCATCAACGTAATTACTTACTGTTTTTCACATGGGACTATCTGACAACAGTAATGGTTCTGATAGGAATATCAATTCTGATGCAGTCATTATTCATAAAATTATTTGGCTGGTGTACTGTGCCTCATTTTTCCCTTGTAAATAAATAAACATAAATAAATTCTTGACAACTTTTCAAGACGAATTTCATCAAAGTGAGCACTCGCAAACACTTGCACTCTTTTGCACTGTTTTCTATACATACTTGATTGGATCTGTTATTCAACATTAGTAAATGTATAGTTACCAAAAAAATAGTTATTAGTTAAAATTATTTTGTGTTTACTTCACTTAGAAGCAGCCATTCTGAGTGGACAGGAGGAACAGGCGAAAACTGGTGATCGTTCAGCATAATACTGATGTAATAAAATTTACCATCCACACTCTGGTAGTTCATCAATTAAGAGGTAGCCCTGGGCTACTTTCTGAACATAGGAGTTGCTTTTGACAACACCACCTATGCCTCATAACAAGGAGGTGATGTAAATGTAGTAGTTACTCTTTCAAAGAGGAGAGGCGATTAACCTGCTACACCCAGAGGATATCCTGAAGGTTGAATAAACCTCAGGGATATCCCCAGCTGTAGTATTTTCAAGAATCGAGAAGGAGGAACCACTCCTATCCATCACAGCCTTCATGGAAAGAGCCGCTAGGAAGGAGGAGATCCGTGTCCAAACCATCCAATGGATTAAGGCTATACTGGTTGGCTGGGTCATCTCAGTGCAGTGAAACTATCCCTGAACTAACTGATTGAGGATGCCCACAAGAAGGGGATCCCCTATACTCTGGTTGCTGGTGGTCTATGAGGTCACAACCCAAACATCATAGTGAGAGGTGAGTTTGACTCATCACTCATCATTGTCAGACATTTTACAGAATATCCTCAAAATCGCCCAGCAATTGTGTTCAAATGAAGGGCTTCATTTGAATCCCAAGAAAACCATTGAAGGTAGTTCACTCCACTAATTGAAGGAAATTACTATCAACACCCCATTCAACTTCAAGGACAGAGGATCTCATTCTCAGATGAAGTGAAGTATCTAAGGTGACACTTGATAAGAAACTAATGTGGGACAAGCATTTGCAGTACTGCTTCGATGGAGACGAGAACTTTGTGGTCCCGTCTCAGAATGCTTAGCAAAACGTGGCGGTTTCCCCCCCAAGATGATGTTATGGCCCTTGGTCACACATGCATCTGATGTATGGTGGCCAAAAACTCGCCAATCTATAATGCACGTGGAGCTTAACAACACCAAAGGCTAGCATGAATTGGCTTTACAGGGTCCATGAACTCAACTCTCATAGCAGCACAATACATTCTCTTATACCTCACCCCTCTGCCCATTTATGGGCACAGGATGTCCTTCCCGTGAACCATCAGAATGCTGCAACTAGGTTGGTTCAGCCTCTCTTTTTGTAAAGTTAGTTACTTGGAAATACATTACGATAAAAACAGAATCAGTGACTTTGTCAGTTCCCAATGCTATATTGGAAAAAACGAACTTCAACCTATGATAATCCATTTCACTGTATACCATGAAATTCGGCAATATCCCGTATTGTAAATAAATCATTGTGAACTCTCGAAAAGAGGCTTGCCTGAATGTGATGTAGAAAAGACTTTCTATGTGAGAAACATGTTCCAAACCCCTTTTCTTTTGCTAAAAGTATTTAGTTTTTCTCACCTAATAAAATTTAAAAATAACTTCTTTCCAGATAGAAACTCCTTTTAATGACCAATTGTCGACAAAATACTTCTAAAAAGGATATAGGAAAAACCCTTTTTGATAAAAAAGTAAGTATCAACTAATATGCATGTTTACTCAATTCTTTATGATGTTACCTCCAATGGATTTAAAATTAAATTCATTGGGTAATACATCCATAAGTTCATTTTATGAATTTTAATGTATAATAACACTTTGCGACAAGTACGACATAGATGTGACCTTTATATTCGTATAATAACATTGGTAAACTCAACATTTGTTCCTAAACTTCATGATACTTACATGTTAACATTTTGCCGTTGTTCAAAATACTCATATTCTGTATCAGGATATGGTAAATTGTCATCGTCATCTTTATGGCATTTTCGACCACAGAGGTATCCTGAAACGAAGCCAACTAACAAAGCAGCTAGTGATGCGGCAACCACTGACATTGCCATAGTTTCAACAGTGTAGTGTAGTGCAGAACTGTCCGCAGCGCTCACTTCAGGTCCTACAAATGAGAAATAATCGTTACAAATGAAACATATTAGTGCATAGAGCAAAACACATAGCAGTAAACGGGTTTGATGTATGTGCCTAAAGTATAAAATTAATTCGCATGAATTTTACCATTTGAACATTACACAAAATTTAAAATGAAGTAATCTTGAAATATCTTCAAAATAAGGATTCAAACTGTTGAACATAAATTTCCTTGGAAAAGGATAATTTTAACACTAAAACTGGAAACAAGAAGAAACAAATTGACGTCATTTAGTGAGGATCAAATTGTTAACGTGGGGAGTGGTTTGAAAACACACAATTGTACAGTGATCACTGCATTACATGGCCCTCCCTTATGATAGAGAAAAAATTCTTCAGACTATTTTCTGTACAAACCCAAAGACCCAAAGTGCACAACTAGGCCGATACCTGAGTTGAACAAATAAAAAACAGCTATAACAGATTAAGGTCGCAACCAATTCTAGTCCAGAGCAAACAACATGGTTGAAATTAAATGACAAAAATCTATTTTTCCATCCTTGAAACAATTTCAAAACATTTTTTTAAAGGCTTGCCTCCTCTCCTCTTACATTGCGAATTTGAAAAATGTGGCGATGTAGTGCTCAACTGGACAGTTTTAAACATTGAGAGGAAAAAATATATGGCAATTAGGTTATGGGCAGCACGCACAAGTATCAGTTGGAAAGCCTTTTTGGGCATTAATAACCCACCGCACACGAGGAGGATTAAAGAGAAGTTTGAATTTAAATAATTAACAGTTCCTTTTACTGAGGTCATCTCTTCAATCGGTCATTGGCTGTCGCTGTGGCTTCACTCTGTATCACATAGAAAGCCATTTTTTCATGGCGGAAAATTTTGTGACTTTACTGGACATTAAAAAACAGTTTAGATTTTTAAAAAAGAAGCACGTGAGTTTCATAAATATTTTTAAATATCCTACATTTGTCATTTATGTAAAACTCTAGCTTTTTGTGATAAGACAACTAGACAGATTTACACGTTGAACAAGAAACAACAATGTCAATCAATTGACAATAGGAGTTTTTTTTTCATTACAAACCCCTCAAAGGCAGAGGGGGCAGGCATACCACCAACGAGAAACGAAAAACTGAATTAACTAGTGGAGGATACTCAGATTAACCCGACGCCGTCCTTAGGAAAAGGAAGTTGAGAAAGGTGGAGGAGAAAGATGGGGATGAAAGGAAGTGTGACAATTAAACAACCACCAGTTAAGGTGCAACCGTGTGACCCCTGAAGGACATGGGTGGGAAGTACCAGGTAAGTCCAACAACACGGTTGAGGTAGGATATTATTCGCAGCCACTCCTTTTAGCCTCGCTTGCCGAAAGTAACAAAAACATGGTTTTCTCACAAACCCCGTTTCTGGGTGTTCAGAAACTGATTCGTATGTACCTTGTTCTTCCTTGTCACAGCTGAATGCCCTACAAACGAAAAACTCCTGGCTTTTGCTTTCATCATCAGACCAATTCCAAAAACATAAGGACACCCCCACATTAACGGATGTCTTGAAACTACCCTACACGATTTGGGTACCCTGTTTCGTTCATTTTTATTTGGATGATACTACCAATGTACCAAGAAGGGCTGGCAAGTCACCTGATCGTTTAACTACCGTAGAGGTGAATAGTCAAATGCTGCCAACACATCAGAATGTCAAGAACCATAAAACAAAAAAATACTACAGCAGTTTAAGCCACATACCTGAAAGTTGTGAATGACAAACAGGAAGAATGAGAGTCGTTCATAAATTTATCATCTACGTTTTTCCAAATTAAATTTAAATTCTATCATGAGAATTTCAAAATAAACTAGGCTCTTCTACTATAGTTTCTAACGAGATGTTTAAAATTGCTTGCAGAGCATGGGTGCTTACATCATTGCACTCTCCTGTTTAGTGTGATATCACAGATGCAGCAAAAACGGTATTCCTCAAGGGCAATAGATAAGCGAATTTGCAAGTTTTTGGGTAATTGCCAACGTGTTTTTGTTTTTGTTGTTATGTGTTCTTCTTTCCTTTTCGTCCCATCGTGGGCTCACTTATGTTTTGCCTTCAGAATGAAACCAGTTTAATTTTCTCCACCTTTGCTTGGATTTGGGAGAAGGTGGCATTTGCAGTGGATGGGAGCATATGAAATAAATTATGTTTGATAAAAGGCTGACTGCGCAAAATTGTGTCTTTGGCCTCTGTCCAAACTCTGGTCCACTGGATGGCCAGCCTATGAGAGAGTGGTTGGTGTCTAAGCCTTCAAGATGGAATCTACTGACAGTAATATGAAATCAATAAAAATATTCTCAGCCGTGGAAATCTCCTGAAATCATTTCTGAAATCTGGATTGAATCTAACACCATAATTTATCATCTTGGCATATATCTCTGATTACATAGGTACTTTGGGACTACGACCATTTTTATCATTGATTTTTTTTTTTTTTTTAATCAGAACCTTGCATACAAGTCGATTATGGTATGTACATCTTAGAAAATAGTTTTTTTTTTTGTTTTTTAATGGGTACAAGCCTCTAGTCACGGAAAGTTTTTTTTACACCTACTGAGTTCTTCATGTAGGTATATTCAAGTCGATCCCTGGTCATGATTCACTACTTTTTCAATAAACTCATATTTTTAAACAATTCCATAGCAGTTTTCATCCCACAGTCAAAATAGTTCAAACAGTTTGTGGCCCACAGGGGGAATCCACGAGACAAACCTGCATCGGTTCTTATTACACTAAGCCTTGAAGGCTTCATGCCCAAGTGAACAAAGATTCATTTCCAACACAAATGTTTAGTGCGCTTAATCACTCCACTCCTTTCAACAGACAATTTCAACAAGGTTATTGCATTATTTACAAAGAATGACGGGCCTTTCAAAACTTAAAAGCCACTTTTTTTCTAATTAAGAATGTTCGCATACCGATATAATGATTATCATCTTCTTGGACGATGTTGATGACAGTTCCATCTCCAATATCCTTACTGGTGTCAATATCCACTTTTGGGACATTGGAAGACAAGCCACTGACGCTACTTGCGTCTTTTCCTTGCATTTTCCCAGCTGGAATAGAAATGAATAAATACTTTTAATTGATTAGCTCAACATTTCTTTTCTTTATTCTATTATCACTGCTGTTACTTGAATAATATTCAAAATCACAAACAAATGTATGAAATATAGAATGCAAATGGGGAAGGCTCCATCAACTGACAACATAATGATAATGATCTATTAACCTCTTAATTCGTCTTGGTACAGGCAATTAACCTTCCAGGACTCGTTGGGGAGGGGAGGGGGCTGTTTCCTTTGTTTAAATGCTACCATGATATGTATGAAGCAGTGTAAGATCTTTGACCGTCCATCTACCTTCTAGTATACACACATGAAACGCAGACATTACAGTAGTTTACCCATTACAGTGTCAACACAGGCTGATAGCGACACTCGGACTCCAACCCTGAATGATTATATTTTGTATTTATAATTTGTGATGGAGTGGAAAACATAGCGGAAGCTGTAGATTATTCTGGGATTAACAGTCAAATGATTTTCAAAACTTTAACTTTAGTTGAATTATAAGAGTTATTTGCTTGAATGAAGGATGCAACAGACAGCACATTTTTAACCCAACATATTCACAATTTTTATCCAGGTTTCTTACTTTATATAGGTTATATTAACGTTATCAAGTTGGAAATATTTGTTACCAAGTGGTTCATGGGTTTGGAAGTAAGAAAAGGGGTTTAGGAAACGGGGGAAGAAAAAAAAACTATAGGTCACGCTCAGGTCTCCCTATGAGTCATTAGGATTGTTTCCACTGCTGCAACGAACAGGTTCAAGCCAAGCTGCACTTTCGAAGTGAAGAAGGATTAAGAAAAAGCCCCCCCCCAGTTCATATTCGGATAACCTGTGTTTCCGTTGCCCAAGGAACATGATCCAAACATGAACTTTCTGCTCCGCCAGAAGACCAGGTGCAACTTGTTCCCCCCATGCACTCTTTGGAACTTTGGTTTACCCGATTTATCCTTCCTTAACCTGATAGCTACCGAGCGATCACGTGCCCGTCTCCCGCTGCAGCCCGAGACACTGTGGTGCCATCTCACCCTCCAGCCCAAGCTTTTTCAGCCTTTTCCCGACGGTTTCGCGCTGCGTTGTCCCCTCTATTTTCGCCAATCCAGTCATACTTCATGTTACATTTAGGCAAGCAAATTGTTCACTTGATGTTTTTCTTTGAAATACAAGTTTTTTTTTTTCTTTGTGTGGATTAAGTTTCATCATAACTCATAACCAAACAATGTTTCGCTAGTTACATTGTCTTTTTTGTTTATATATTTCTATTTTCAACATCTGAATATAATCATTAAGATTACGATTCAGCTTATGAATAAACGGAATGCACTATAGTTGTTTATTGTTTATGCAAAGGAGAATAAGTGTGTTTCCCATCCATCTTTCGCATTTCTTTCTGATTTCTAATGTTTACTTTCTGATCTTTCTGCGATCTTCCGAGTGACACTACAAGGCCGATTATGACGTCAACGATGTCTCTTGGATACCCAAGTAAACACTATCTAAAAAATAAGTTCATTAGCCTCGCAGATAGATGGCAGACGAGTTCAGATCGCGTGATGGTGCGGCTCGCGCGTAAACACAGCCCTGGGACCAGGGGCTCTATCGGAGTTTTGCGCTTAAACACGGCCGTGGGAGTGATCAGGTTAAACTTGTATAACCTTACACAGAACAACAGCAGAAGGTCGGATGTCGGAGGGCACAATAGCAAGGGTTTGTTTGAAGGTCCCACTAATGTGACTCCATTTACCGACATGGACCCATAGGACTAGTGACCCAAACATGTCCTCGAGCGTTTTTACTGCCATATGAACTGAACATCCATGGAGGTGACCTTGCTCTACACTGAACCTGTTCCTGATCAGCAGTGGAAACAAACCTATTGTGTCACCCAACAGAGCGTGAGACCTGGAGAGTTAACCTCCATTCTCTCAAGAACAATGGTGTTTACTAGCAGTAAATATAGGTAGTTAGGTAGGTACTAAAGTCTTCATAAATTACACAACACAAGATGTTACCTAAGATAAGGATCCCACATTTCGTTCTCATCACTAGAATGGAGTATATGGTTGGAGTATATTACATTTATTTGAATGATAGCTAACAGCCATCAGGTACAGTAGAGCATCAATTATCCGAATATTGGTCATTCCGATGAACGGTTACTTGGACGTCTGCTAAGTACATTATGTAATAAAAAATACTGTACTTGAGAATTTCGATGTTTTAAGCTTCCCACGCAATGTTTATAACTTCACCCTGAATAGCACTTGTTGCAGTTCAGGTTTTAGCTGCTCGGAGCGCCAGTATTCTCTTGTCAACACAATCTAAATAATACTGTAATATCCGATTTCTTTAATAAATGAAAAGTGTTAAATTCTATTTGTTGTTTGATCTATATAAAATGATTCATTTTCAGTACAGTATATACAGGGTGGTCCTTAATGAACGTAACACCCTTCCAATTTCATTGGTTGTGGAGAAATCAAAAAACTTGTCGAAGTAACCTCCCCTTATTCTTTTGCAAAGAATTCAAAAATTGCAGTTTGAAGCGTCGCGCATGGGCGCAAATGCGCGCTGCGCGCACCAACTTTGTTTTTTCAAATAGAACCCCCCAATTTTTATTGCAGATTCGCATTCTACATCAAATTTCATGAACATTTTACTTCGACAACTTTTTTTTTCCACTGCGCGAAACGGGCGCCAGGAGCGTTCAAAGTTGCTAAAGTCATCAAAATTGCGCAAAACATGGATTATGGTAAACCCCAAGTGTGACTTTGCATTGTTTTTAAGCGCTGATTCACGTGGTGCTGTCAGTTTTTAGATTTAGCTCAGTTTTTTCAGTATTAATAAAATAGACGAGCCGCCTTATAGGGGTTGCGAAAGGGCGAGGGAAAATTTGTAATATCCGGATTGTCAATAATCCGGACTCTACAATGCAAAGTCACACTTGGGGTTTACCATAATCAATTTTGATGACTTTAGCAACTTTGAACGAGTGGAAAAAAAAAGTTGTCGAAGTAAAATGTTCATGAAATTTGATGTAGAATGTGAATCTCTACTGTACAAGCAAAAAATTTTTGAATTGTTTGCATATTACTTCGACAAGTTTTTTGATTTCTCCACAACCAACGAAATTGAAAGGGTGGTACGTTCATTAAGGACCACCCTGTATACAGTAAAAATAGACGAGCTATAGGATTTGTAATATCCGGATTGTCAATAATCCGGACTCTACGGTGCATCAATTAGTCCAGACAATCGATGCTCTACTGTACAAGCAATAAATATTTAAAATGTTAGATAAATATATGAAAACAACAATTACTCGAAGGGCAGGAAGTGTGAACTCCATGTTGAATATTTTGATAGAATATTTTATCGTCACTCCATCTAGGTGCTCCAACAGATTTGCATTTCCCACTGAGTCTATCCCAGGCACAGTAAGGATCTTGCAATGCAACACATTCACTGAAATCAAAGATAAGGTAGCTTCAGTATAAATTCACAACAGAATAGCCTAGCCCCATGGTGCAGATACAGATTTATATGATACCTAATAATCTATATTATTGGCGAGTTCGATGAAGAAAAGCCAATACAAAACTGCCGACATCAAACATTTATTTTCACAATAATTTCAATGTAAATAATTCGCCCAATGCATTGTAGTCAGACATGGAAGAAATTTACTTACTGTAAAAATATTTTACTTATCAGGATAAGGAGTAACATATAAATCAGGATTTTTGACACTTTACTTGTTCTTAAAAACAAAATGATTTTACTGCAGGCAATCAATACCAATAGGTACATACTGAATACAACCCAGCGTAATCGACTTCATCGCGATCCTAGGTAAGACGTTACAATGAAACAGTTTTAACTTGATATTAACAAGCAAAAAGTGTGAAATCAGAAACTACGAACAAGTAGTTTCACTGAGAAACCGCGAGCAAACTGGTTGGTTCGTGATATTATCCATGCTGATGCTTTCTTTTACGTTTTACAGATTTTCAACAGTTTCATCTTTCACTCTATGTATATATACTATGATAAGAGTATATATGAGATTGTATATGCTGCATTCAATTAGCAGTAAACTACATTTAAAAAATGATGATCGATGAATAAGCATGATTTTGTGAAACGCTCTAAATAACATCTAAAACTTCACACATATATTATAGAAATGATTTCTGTTTCATTTTCACATACATTTTCAGTACAGATAAATTTCATTCATGACTCAACTCACCTACAGCCAGAATTAACTTTGTCACACCGATGAAGTTTCAGGGATAAAACTTCCAGATCAGACACGACGATCAACCTGCCTTCAGATAAGGAATCTGTACGCACTATTTGGATATTTCTGACACTAACGTTTTGTGGGAAAACCTGTATTTCTTCAATCACAACAGGTGTTACCCTTTGAATCGAATCTGCAGATTCAGCGTTGACAGTCTTCAATACTTTACCATTATCTGGGGGAAAAATGAAGCAATAAATATTTATCACAATATATTCCACAAAATATTCGCTTAAATTATTTGAATTTTAGAAAAGGTTATTTGAGCAATAAACCATGATAGAAAATGTCTCGTCTCTGATGAACTGCCAGAAAATGTGTACTATGAGTAGGTAGTGCATTTAATACTTTGGGTTTCAGGTAATGTTTCTCTCGCTGCATGTCTAAGTCAATCCACTCATTACATAAGCACCATTTCTATTCCAAACTGAAGGAGACGATAGGATCACATTTTTTAGCTATTGGTCTTCCACGTTAGTATCCCAATTAAATATATTCCTGACAGCGAGTGGTTATTTCTCTATAATCTAATAATTTTACAGAACCGCACCACTAGTAGAATCAAGGAAATCTTGCATAAAAGATGATATATACATATATATATATATATATATATATATATATATATATATATATATATATATATATATATATATATATATACATATGTATGTGTGTGTGTATCCGATTTGACAGGGAACCCCTCTGGGACAACTGATTATTATCATATTATTATATGATAGAGTACATATAATTGCAACATGAGGAACCATTCTTCATCAGCAAAATTAGCTGTCTAGCTTATTTTGTTGCTATTAAACTTGAGATATGAAATTCTGAATGGTCTATGGGTGGGGTTGAGTGAAACTACATCTCGGTGTACAACTCTAATTGGCTGAGTGAGCTCTTTAGGTAATTTTGTTCATTTTCAACTTGAGGAGCTGAATTCCGAAACGGGGCCTATCGAGGTGTGGTCGAGTATAATCACAACACAGTGAACCACTGGAATCAGCGGAATGAGCTCTGTTCCTATTCAATTCAAGATTCTGAACTTATAACAGGGGCCTATCAGGGTGTGATAAATTGTAATTACGATTTGAAGAACTGCACTGATCAACTGAGTGCGCCCCGTAGCTAATTTTTTAATATTCACATATGGTGCTGAAATTCGGAGATGAAATTATGAGCTGTGTTGCTAATTTTGTTCCTATTCAACTCAAGATGCTGGAAATTTGAACCAGGGGTCCCTCTGGGCGTGGTATATTTTAATATATAAATGATAAACCACTGCAATAAACTGGCTGTGCTCTGTAACTAATTAGACTACCAATATAACCGCAATGTGCCACAATGAAGCGTGGCAGGGTACAGCTAGTACAACATCAAATAGAAATGGCTGCTAATGAATGGAATTGTACTGGCACAGTGTAGACGCTGCTGAGAGGCACTTTCTAAAAATCATAATTTTTGCTTGAAAATCATGAAATAGCAATTGTGTCTTGTAATTACATGAATCTATTACACTTTACATACTGAAGTATCTGCAGCATATAGCACAAGTGAACAATGAAAGTGACTCGGCAAATCTAAAAAAATAAATACCTAATGTAAAAAAGGCATTTCAACAGGTGATGGTTAAAATGTGAATGCCCTAACACCATCCGAGCTTAGCAACAATATTCACAAACCTTCAAGCTATTGGTGACATTTTTAGACGTTGATGGATGTTAAGTCATTGAAACCACTATATTTCCAAAAAGTATGTCGTTTAAAGTAGGCTCGACATTCATTAGCAAGAGCACAATTTATGGTAACTTGAAATCCAAGATAACCTAGTTAAAATTTATTGTTGTATGAAGATTATAAGGAATTTAGGTGCCCCCCCCCCCCCCCAGAGGTGCAATGGGGGCCTAAATCCTCATAAAAAGGTAGAGGAGAGTAACAGGCATCCCGTCAGAGAGATACAACCCCTACTAATAGCTTTTAATGAGCCATGTTCGGGGAAGGTTAGTTTCCCAGTCGCCTGGGATTCCATCCAATGCCAAACTCAGCTGTCATAAGATCGAGAACAGACCGTGGAGCCCATTGTGTCATCAACGGAACGCCGACGGCGCTATCTCTGGTGCTCTGACGGGAGCTTGATGGACCTCTCAGGAGGTAACTCTGTTACAAGATACACAACTTGTAATACAACAAAAACTGGTTACCTGTTCCAATAAAAAGTACATCATAAGATTTTCCTCCTGGAGTTTTAATTTGTGCGTCAACAGCTATTTGTGTGAAACGATAACTGCAAAGAGAAATGCTCGAGTTAGCACCATAATGAACCTGATTGGTATGTGTGTACATATTTAACATAGCCTACATAAGATAAAAACTTACTGGAAACTTGTTCGAACAAGAATGGGCTGTCTAAAAAATGAAGGAACTGACTCATCCATTAGAGCATGCGTTTTAATAAAGTTCAAGGTTAAATCTGGAAGAGTCCTGGAATCGTTGACACATTGGCCTGGTCTAGGATCTGGCACCTACAAAAATCAGGGGAAAGTTAAATTACCAATTAAACACACACAAATGATAATTTATGAGAGAGCAGAGAGATTGTAGAGTCTGGAGACTGTTGCAATAGAAAACCGAATAGGTACGTGATAGATGGGTGATGTAAGGTAGGTACCATGTAGGTACCTAATCAAAATCGTCGTGTTCAGACATTAAAAAATAAAATAAGGGTGTTTAAAGAGTTTGAAGGGGAAGGAAAAATATAATTTTTAGCTAAGTAGGTACTCTTAATACTTAACTCATCATTATATTTTGAATTTGACTAGCTCAACCAGACAACCACTATTTCCATTTTTATATTTTTTGTCAACAATCCCCACTCTTTCCTACTTCTTCAGCTAAGAGTATTCTTTCTAGGCCTGGTTTATTATTTATTTTTACTATTATACTACAATAAATATCGTTTCATCTGTTGCGGATGTTTAATTGCCTTAAGGTGCTCCCCAAGGCTTTGAGAATTTTGCCTTGCTTGCCTCGCATCAAGGGATTTTTATTCCTTAAAGTGGATGAAGTATGACATTTAACTCCATCAGATAGTCTGTTGGTTGGATGCCAGTGACATTGAGTGATTAAGCTTTTCTGTTCCATTTCTGGCATGTAACATGCATTATGAACAGTTGTATTTCATTTTATAATCAGTATAAACTTGGTACCAATGTCATTTGGTTCTGCTTGACAACTTCAATACCAATACTCCAACCCTAATAGATTCTGAATTTATTAGGGTTGGAGTATTGGGCTCTGGGCCCATCAACTGTAAGTATCTGTAACTTGTTCTACATAAACAGATCAAGACTCAAATTAATCAACAGATGCATTGTCTTGAGACCACTGAGTTCATTCTTGATACTTTCAATTAAAATGGTTCTATTGAATTCTGATCAACTATGATCTTTTAAATTTTAATGACCCCTTTGGAACAATTTGTAATGACAGGCACTTTAATTATCAAGAAAATTCGACTGACCAGATTCATTTCTTCTTCTGGAATGATGGTATCATTCGTGACACATGTCTTCACAGGGCAGCCCCAAGACATAAGGCTGAATGCCTACCATATGCGATTTCGTAGCACTTCGCAACTTTCCGATTTTATGTGAATACCCCTCCAGCCACTGCGCGTCGATTCTGGCCAAAATCGCGCTCATTCAGAGCTGTGTCGTCCTCGAAAAATATTGGTTATCAATGCATATTTCGGATCTTCAGGTACATCCACATAACTCATGTAATATGTTATATAAAAAGGAGTTCGTCCTTCTAATATACCAAGTCTGGTTGTTTCTTTGGGCCCCTTAAATGCAGGTTGAACCTCAGAAAACTAGAAGGTCAAAGGTCATTTTATCTTCTGAAGAATAAATTAAATTTAACATAGAACCTGATTACTGAGGTGGCTGTTTAGTGCAGCAGTGTTTTACCTATCACTTTTCTTCTATGTCTCTGCTTAGGGACACCCTTTGACAAGTATACTTATAATTACTAAGTATAATTACTTACTAAACTTATATAATAATTATAATTATTCTATTTGAAAAAGAGGATGAACAAAGGTTTAGCAATATCTAGCATTACTAGTATTCCTTACTTTCACACTTTGAACAGGTAGCCAATTGGAGTTAAGCTCAGACTGCTCTTTGAAATTCCCTTCAAAAGTGTCGGTTATGTCTTGGAGAGCAAAAGCACAAACTGCTGAGCCACCAATGCTGTTGACGGGGGTTGTGAAAACAGCATATAAAAGATGGGTGGTGACGGATCCATAAGTCCCCTCCACTAATTCAGTCGTTGATTCTGAAAGAGAATTGACGTATGCCATCAAAACATGATACACAAATTTCAACAAAAGCCATGTTCATGTCAAATTTTGAGAGGAAGAGCCCTCTTTCTTGACAGAAAATACAAAGATTGTGGAATGTAAATGGAGATTGAACATTATAAAACAGGAAATCGGAAAGCATCTGGTTCAAAGCTTTCCACAACTTTCCATATGTTGCTTTCCAGTCTACCAATAGGTAGTGGACGATTTTTTTTTTCATTTTCAGATTACATTTTTTCTACAAAATTAAAATTTCGACTCGCATTTAATGTTTTCGACCATTCTGAACAACTTTCGTTCCGTGTCTGTCTTCTTGTTAGTCTGTCCGTGCATCTGTAAATCCATGTAACAAGCTTAACTTCCACAATTTTCATCCGATTTTGATGAAATTTTGAAGGAACGTGCGCGTTGGGATGAACGTAGTCCCCTATCAATTTCACTTCTGTGCATGCGTAAACGTCAATTTCATCTAGCAAATTTGGAGGATAGTTAGGAAAAGACCTTTCGATTTCTTCATCAATCTTAGCATGATTCTGTCATTAATAATGCAACAGCCCAAGAATATTTGATACCTCGACAGAGTTCGAACTCACGCCTTTATTTTGTTCAGAGAAAAGCACTTTATAAACAGCGGTCTAACCAGGTGAATTACTGAGGCCGATTTAATCAAACCTCGTCGTCTGCAAGAGTTTTCCTTGAACATAAAATTCCCCTAGAGTCAAATATCCGCAATCTCGGCTGATTTGGGGTTGGTCAAACGACGAAGTGAAAGAAACTGCAGGCCACTGGCTCAGCAGATGCTCGCTGGAAGAAGTTAAAGTCAGGTAAGGTCATTGTCATGGTTTTCTGACTCTAGTGAGTGAGGAAGGGAAAGATGCTACGTTAGGGGATGTGATATTTACAGTCTGGCTCGAGAGGGATTAATAATTTCATATTAAAGTATGGGTCCTATTGTCCTGCGATAAATGTAGAGGCCAAAAAATATTTGATAGTTCCACAGAGTTCGAACTCACGCCTTTAATTTCTTTTAAAGGCAAGCTCCTTAGAAATGGTGCTCTAAGCAGATGCGCTACTGAGACCGATTTAATTAAACCTCTAAAACCACAAGAGTTTCTATTGAACATAACAATATTTGCTGAGCATGCACGATTGTGAAATCCTTGTAACAAGCTTAATCCCCACTGCTTTCATCCGGATTTTATGCAAATTTCGATGTGTGAATTTGGTTGTAGATGGTACCCTATCAGTTTCAATGTTCCCAAATCAATACTTCACTCTGTGCAGGCGAAACATTCCATGAAGCATAATATTCTCACGCCCTAGTTCTTCAATCTCACTCGAATTCGGAAGATAGTGGTTGGGAAGAGAAGTTTTAATCACCCCATATTTGTCAAAACAATTATATCATTAGTAGGAATTGTGCATGCATGATTGTTAAACTTATTTCATGAAATTTTCAGGGAATGTACGAGCTAGATAGCAGATGACTCCCTATCAGTTTCATTGTTCAAAAATCAATAGGTACTTCACTTTACGCATGCGTGAATGTAACATCTACAAAGTAGGTATTGATTTTCATTGCCAAATGGACCGATTTTCACGTATCTATGCTATATCTTGATTTACTATTTCTCCCAATCATAGGAACCCGTATGGAATATTTTAAAATTATTCAAAACATTTGAATGATCTATACATTCATGTTACAGATACGAGGAGGCTATGTGCCACACCCAACTCTGAAGTTTTTTAAAACTTTATAACGTAGGTAGATATATTATTGAAGAGATTAAGTGGTTTTGGAAAGAAGATTCAATTTTGTTTTGGAGGGGAGGATTTTTTTATATTTTTAATTAATTAGTTATTTAAAACAAATTATATATTTAGGTACTTTAATATTAATCACAGCATATAGGGTACCTATTTGATTATATCAGCTCCTTCAAAGGAGTAACCTCCGTGAATTTCAACAAAATCCCTCCATCCATTTTGGGGAAATTAAGAAAAAAGTTTAAAACCACGCTTTTCATATTATAATTTTCACGGATTTTTCCAACCTATAAATATTTATTTAAAGAGGTATTTAAATAGCTTCACTATTGGTGCTTCAGATTTTCCAAATCCTCGTTGTTCCTTTTATGTATTTATGGCTCGATTTCCTTCCGTCTTTCTCACGCAGATGTTATGGTTTCTGACCCATAAGTACTTCAAGCCCTTTTCTTTTGTTTTAGCTTTTGTGCGGTGGAGCAGTTCAGCTCGGAATGAGGTCAGATTTTCATTGACGTAAATTCTCTCGTCCAACCAGCTGCTATGTGATTTCTTCACCGTGAGAGCTCTGTCAGCCCGCGGGGCGGATAAGATCTTCTCCAATAGCCGATCTGTGCAAGGATTTTCTGCGGGCGGTGTTTAAGGGCTGAACCAACTCTGAAGGCCCTGCAAACAGGGCTGCAATCTACTTGAAACTTCTTTTATGATCTTGACGCAGTCCTCGTTCCTTGTCTCAGGAACACCATGAATCTCGACATTTGGGCTCCTTGACATTTGCTCAAGATAAGCAACCTTGGGCTGTAGCTCTTTGACAGCCAATTTCAACTGACTATTTTCCTTAGACAGTTCAGCAACAGATTTTTTTCAAGTTCGATACTTCTCCCACAAGCTTGTCAAATTAGGCACTTACATAGCTCACAGATTCCTTCAAATCTCAGAAGTCTCCAGTTACTGAGGACATTTTATCAAGTTTTTGGTTAATTTCGCGGAATACCCTAGCAGTCATAGTCTTGTTTGTTGATTTAGGTCATTATCAGTGAGTGAGTGGTGCTGCCCCCTTTCGAAATTTACACAAAAACCAACAGATATTTGTTACTGAATGCTCCGGTAGATGTCAGAATGTAAAACGAACACACTCGTGAGCAGTACCTCAGTCACGTTTGTTCGAGCCCGTGTAAACTCGGTGTAGTACAGAAAGGGAGCCACTATATTTCCCACAAAAACCACTAATTTCCATGTTCCACAATTATCTGTTGCATTTACTATCTGACACCTCAGTGTATGGCCATATCAGTAACCAGTTTGACATGTTCTATGGGCAAGGGCCACAAAATAATTTTTACCACACAGAAAGACATTAGGGACCAATGTTAATCTCGATTGTTATAGGGTGTTTGACTTGAGAATATTAATCTACAGCAAACCTACAAGCAAATGCAAGTGTTAAGGAGGTAAGAATTTGATATTTTTTTTATTGTCCCAGTCCTCTGATTGAGTACAAATTAACTTTGAAATCATCAGATGGGGGTGGTGTTGTGGTTGGGTGTTGTTGAGACGAGGGTGAATCACGATTTTAATTTTTTTTTTAATGTAAAAAGTACATATCAACAAATTTTACAATTTTAGTCTTGAACATCAAAACTTATGGAACTGAATACTGATGGATGGATGACTTACTGTTGAAGATCAAAACATTATTATATCAGTTGCTTGCCTTATACTGACCATCTGTACTTAGTGCCTATCACGGAGAGAGAACACGGAACAGTTTATAATACATACAAAAATACTGTTAATGTTCAACACTTTTTTTTTACCAACGAAATATATTGGTTAAATTATCATTAAACCAGGTATGATTACATTTGACACTTGCATGAGCTGAGACTTTTGGCAGTCAACAGACGAGTGGCAGAATTCCTATAATTGGTATTTGATTTTGTATATATTTTTCAAACTCGAATGATTTTAAAAATAATAATTGAAAAAAATCTTTAAATAAATAACTTACGTATTTCATTGAAGTAAAATGGGAAATCTCCTTGGACTGAACAATTGAGTCTTGATTTAAGGAATGAAGTCCATCTATTTCTGAACCGGTGAGGGCCACCTCTGTCATATTTGCAAACTCTAGCAACTCTTGAAAACACAGCCTAAAAATCAAAACATCAAATACAATAAGTTCAGACATATGGGTCACGAAAATGGGTTGGTTTGGGATGATTGGGTAGGTCAATATGTGGCGCATGTAGCATTCCTTGAGAACTGACATTTGGCAATAAATTGTGAAATAATGTTATCAAGTAGTTAATTTCATTAAGAATTTTATTGGAATCTGATAAATGGTTGAATCAAGCATTTGAGTACTAATGGCACATGTACTACGTTCTACTCTAATTGCACTGACCAAATATCATTTAGGGTTGACCCTAATCACTATTAATATGCTGCTTGTACTCAATGCACATGAATGAAATATTCACTTTATTTGCACACCAATGGAAAAATAAAGGATAATAATAAGTCACTGCTATTCCAATTGAGATGAGAATATCAATCACTCGATCTCATATTAATGGTGAGTGAATACCTACAAAATGAATTCAATGTTTTTTCTTTAAAATACGAGAGAAAAATTGAAATTTGTTCATTATTTTGGGACGAACTAAATCACTCGCAACAAAGTTGTGGAAACCCATTTGAGTTGAGAAAATAAAGAGTTACAATGTTGAATTAACTTCAACGGTTAGGATTTCGTCAGATACTGTTTGTTACTGATGGTAATGACCTAACTGTCGAAATCGATTCAACATTGTACCTAGCTCTTTATTCTTTCATGGAAATATACAACGTTCTTAACTAACTACCGTTTTGTTTCGAGAAATGTAATAAATAACGATTTAGTATTTATCCATAGTCTCAGTATTTTTAGGTCTTTGCTCATATATGCTCTCAGATTTTAAGATTGATGTAGCAGCATGTGAAAAAAGTCACCTTCTTGTTGTTCATTTTAATATTGAGGAATATGGTGATGGGTGATTAAAAAAATATATATGATATTTTACGAAAAATTAGTTTTCCTTGTTGAAGTAAAATTTACTGTATAGTTCCAGGGAATTTATTGTAGGCAGGTACTGCATATTATTCACATACCACTTTAGTGAATTCGATCGTCTATCTCAATAGAATCAAGTTGTTAGGGTATATATCATAGTTGAAACATTACCTTGCCACAGTTTATGTACTCCACAGCAGTTTCCCGAAAGAAAAAATATACAAAGTCTCCTTGTGTCATTGAATTCACAAAATTCGGAGCTGAAAAAAAGAATAAATCACTCATTTTATAATTAAAGAAGATAAATAAATGAATTACAAATTGGGAGGTTTTCGTACTAGTTAGCAATGTAGTTTGGAAAACTGGAGAAGTAAATTTTCAATTACTTAGTTATATGGTTTTATAATCTAATTAGATTCCTGGAGAAAAGAAACTAGAAACTTTGGTTCAGTAGGTATATATCAACCAATCGAGGAAACATGAAAGGTTTCTGCCTAATACAGAGTAAATCAACTCACAGTTCTTCGCATCCATTATTATCTAAAATCTAAACGTTTTTTCAGTAAAACTAATCTTATTTTAATTCCATAATAAGCAATCACTTTAATCACCAATTTTGAGTAGGTCCGAGTCATTCGCTCATAGAAAATAGTTGAAATATTTCTCGAAATTCACGTTTGCATATGCCCGCTCAATAATAATGGTCTGACGAGAATCGAAATTTTCAAGAATCTTCTAGGAACAAACCCACACAATCCAGAAAATGTATCTAATGGGAATTTACCAAATAGTTTCAGCGTTTTTTCTGTCACAATATACTTTACATTCGAATATGCACTGAGGCCAGAGTTGATCCAATCGTGGTTACATTGATAAAGAATCAACTTGAACTATTTCTCAACAACCTACCCTCCCAACCAGTAGCATTAGAGAGGCATGGGTTAGAGCCAAGAATGTAATAATACTTTTATAGGTTACATTATGTAAAATTTGTAGTGATACTCATCCCGACGAATTCAACAGTTCGCATATGTACTAGTAAAGATGGAAAATGAAAAATCACACAGAGATTTTTACCGAATATTAATTCCAAATATAGGCTCAGAATTTTATGTTTGGTACTATCAAATCGTAAAGAATTGTTATATATTATCAATGAATACCTGGCTGTGCAGTATGTTACTATGCAATATTAATAAAATTAATGTTACTTCTGTGAACGTTATTTACAATTTCATTTACATGATAAAGTAAATTACATGTTATTTATCACTGACTACCTTTAAAATAATCCAAATTTGGGTATTGCCAAACAATAACATAAATTGAGATGAAAAGAGAGGCTTTCTCAACAAGCAAAACCGGCAAACCTGACAGCAGGTTACTATATATATATAACAATGATATTATTATAATCTTGATATAATTTCAGTAAACCAAAGGACCTTTTAAAAGCCAACCCCAACCAAACCTGGAGATTTAATAACAATTGTAACAATTGACCAATTTTTTTCTCGGCATTTTGCCACTGTCATCGAATTTCATGTCCACGTGTGTGCAGTGTACTGAGTAAATTCATAGAACATCGTCATGAGATAATCCTTCAACTAGCCTTCAAATATGAGATTATTGAATAATTAAATCTGAGAATTAGGTAGTGCACTAAATTTGGGTAGTGCACTAAATTCAAGTATGCAAATATAT
The DNA here is from genome assembly GCA_030762985.1 of Adelphocoris suturalis. NCBI lineage: Eukaryota > Metazoa > Arthropoda > Insecta > Hemiptera > Miridae > Adelphocoris > Adelphocoris suturalis. Next base: position 76,015,868 of record CM061045.1, on the reverse strand, counting down.
GCATTTTTTCCTGTACTTATCTTCACCAACAGTAAATATCTTATCATATGAATTCAACAGACATGAATCACCTACATGATTTATTAATGTAGTACAAGTGTACCAATGAAGTGAATTGGGAGATTCAATTGGGAATCTAGCTAGAATCGAGGTTTACAAACGCCGATTTACCCAGGCTATATTGATCCAATTGTATTTAAATTAAATTAAATTAATTTAAATTAAATTTTGCTACACAAAATAGACGCAAATAACCTGCACTGATCTGACGGCACTCTGCAAATCAATACAATCTGCTGAATGATGGCCATTGATGGGGAGGAATGAATGGGAGGAATAGTTCCCTGTGTGAACATTGTTACTTGGAACTTGAGGCATTAGTTATAGTATCATCGATATTAACCAGCTTATATGTGTTTTATATAATCAATTGCATCGCATCGTTATGATAACAGAATCAACAGAATAATTTAAGAAACAATTTTTTGCTCGTTGCTTGTTAATAGTAGCAACTCATTTCTTCATAAATTTCCAATTGGCTAAAGGAAATAGATACCGTCAAGGCCCCTAAGTTTGGACAGTTTTTGATGTTTGTTGCATTTTTCGTATAGAAGGATTGCATTTAAAATACTGAGAAAATTAATGTAAATTCTCTCACATCTCATCTTTTAGAATCCGTCATAACCGGTTTTCTAACCCTACTAGGTTTCTATATTTTTATATTCAAATGCTGTCAAACTTTACAGGAGTAGATGGTAACTTCGGACACGGGGAAGCTTTAAAAAAAAAGTTTTCAATAATTTAAATGGAACCAGGACAGGAAAAAGAGGGGGTAAAGTGTATAAAAAATAGTTTACTAACAGTTCGTACTTGGTTTTTACATTTTTTAACAGTCTTTTGCCTCCTAAGTCTTGATACTTCATTTAATAAATGAACTTATGACGAGATATTGTTTCAAATAAAATATTGTGTAAATGGTAACTTTTCAAAAATTGCAACTATATAAAAGGAATAGAAAACGTATTTTAATCGCAATTCTAAGAGCCTAGATTTTCAAACTTACATTTTTGGCTTGATAAAAATTTAAACAATTACCTACTTAATAATAAAATGAGAGTTCGAAAGAAGCAAGTGTGGCTTAGTTATTGATAGATCATAAAATTTAAATTTCAAAATGAACTTTTTAAGTTTAACACATTCAACGTGAGTCTGAAATGGGTGCACGGGAACTCATGGAAAGGAACAAGGTCGGAACAGGGCCTACATGATGAACTCACAAAACAGTGATCTGAACGCTCAAACCCAAAATTCCCGTTGCACCAGTATATCTGAATACCATGTAAACATAGTAAATCAGTTTTCAAAAGAAAACTACATAAATAAAAAAGAAGAACTCACCAGGAAAGCAGAATTCGCGGTGAAGACACGCTTATCACTTTTATCAGTGCCATGACTGATTGAAGGTCAGTATCAGAAAACGGCGACCTCTAGTGGGTAGGTAGGTAGGTTCCTACTGAGTAAATCGTGCTGCCAAACGGCATTGTAAACCTTTCCTATCCAACACACGAGGCTTTCGAAAGAGGCACTTATCGTACATATAGGCTCTGTGACATATGACACTGCCCGTGTGAGAGAACGAGAGAAGAGGCAGACCTGTGTCATATGACACATTCCGCGAAATTTTATTGCAGTTTCACATTTCCCAAAACATTGGCGAGGTCCGCAAATTTGTTGAACGAGTGGGGCATTCTGGAGGTATTTTAGGTCATATTGGCGGTATTTATTGCAGATTCCTGGAACCTTTCCCTTGTCCGAAATTACCAGCACAACGTACGAAAATTTATTATAGTGGGGGTACACAGAAAACTATTCAGTCTAGACCTTTCAAACTTGGGCAATACTAAGATGGATAGATTCCCAAACAAACTGATTCATTAACATCCCCCTTAATCACATACTTTCTGACCAACAAAGGAGGTTTTCTGAGGTTTCTAAAATATTACAGAAAATAAATTGCAATACTTATAATCGTACAGCCACTCAACACAAATAATAACTTTTCGAAATCATAATATAACCTGACTTGCTGAAAGCCTTTGAGTATTAATAAGATGGAGGGCTATTAGTGATGTTTCAGGCAGTCAAACCATACGTGCCACTACTGTCGTTTGGCTTTTGAATTGACCAGGGGCAAAATGGCCGAACACTGATCAGCTGATGTAAGATGTGATGTAGAGTTTTGTGAATGAATGGGGATTGTATACCTAGGACATATTTCTTATTTAAGATTTACATCCTAATTGTGCACCGTACATGTACACCACTATTTAACACCATTAATATTTCATATTTTTTACACTGTGGGAATGAGTGTTGAAATGACGCCAGTACACTCTAGTGGATGTTTGATGAAGGTAGATCAGCTGTTCTGTGTCAAAAAAAAAAAAAAAAAAAAAAAAAGAGGCACCAAGATTTGGGTATGGGAACCAAAGTATGCACATACTAATATCTAGACAGTTATGTCTACATACATAATTAATACTAAAATGTAACACTAATAAGTAATATAAAACAGAACAAATTACAATAAACTGCATTGTCATTTGAATTTGAAAAAAGCGTGGCGGACGCGGGTCAGTCAATTGCAAAGCCAACGCGACTGTAGTGGCACGTATGCCTTGACGCGGAAACAGCGTTGAATTCAGAGCAATGGCCCTCCATCTTATTAATACTCAAAGCTGAAAGCCTACAAACACGAAACTCAGTCAGATGATCTAGTCACAGCAGTAAGGTGCTAACATCGAATTCCCGCGAGGTTTTGAAAATGTCCGAACTTAAGTGCCCTGTCCGAGCCTTGACGGTACTTTTAATTCGGATGAAGGCCCTTAATTATCGTACCATAACAAAGTTAGGTCCATATTTCTCTAAAGAATGCAGTAAGAAAAATACCAAAAACAAAAGTGCAACAAATCACTCTTTCATCAATTTCCAGTTGGTTTATAGATATTGGTAGGTAGTAGGCACTTGTGATTTTTATGGAGGCCTTTCTTCCCACATAACGAAGTTAAGATTCATATTATTCTTCAGTCTAGGTTTTTTTAACATATATTACAGTTCTGATCTTTGTGAGATAATTTTGGAAGTATAATTAAGTGTGGTACCTAAGTGCAAATTAATGTGTCGGAATTAAGTGCGCTATATTGTGTGTGGGACATTAATATTAAATGTGTGTGTGGGATATAAACATACTAATGTGCAATATTATATTAGTGTGTGGGAATCAAATGTGCTTTTTCATCAATTTCCCGTTGATTTATAGATATTGGTAGGTAGTTGCAATTCTTCAGAAGGCCATTGTTCTAACAGATGAATTATAAATGAAAAGTGTTGGTAACAAACCTTGACAGTTTACAGTATGAGTACCTAGATATCTACTTACCATTTAGACTCATGGAGTCATACTGTTCAGTCTGGAGAGGCTCTCGGTAAATGATCGGATCCATGCCCGAAAAGTCTGCCACTGTCCCAGTATACAAGTCTCCATCTGAGAATTGAAATTGATACATGGATCTACGAGTAGGTATCTATCAAGAAACATTTTATATGTCAATAATAATTGAAGAAGCAATGAATAATGGGTCAAGTGTTTGAGGCCTCATGCATTTACAAAACTATCATATTAAGTACCTACATCTACTATTCAAACTGATACCAAGGTACCTACCTACTTTGAAAAATGTGGATATGTGGCAGAGGACCCCTCTAAAAGAAGGTTAACCATGGGTGCGAAAAAGGTATGTAGGTACCTAAACTATGTTTAAACTGAAGAAGATTCCATCCTAAGAAGTTTGACCTGTACTGCACTCTACTTCCATGATTTTTCAAAGTTTCGCGCACTGGTGAAGTCAAGGCACCCCTCTCGTCAGGGTCCCCCAACCTAGAGTGACGTCACTAGAGCAGGATATTGAAAAATCATCGAAAGAACAGTGTGGATGGTGTCTAATTTCTAAGAATGAAATCTATTTTCCTTTAAAAGTATAAAATGAATAAGTGGGTCACTCGCATTATTAGATGTTATACGTATTTTATTGTTTTCTATATGGTGCCTCCCTTCTGCCCTATTCACTGTTAAAGAAAAAACTTTTGATGGCTAGTTAGGTACCCCCTAAACAACTTCTTCAAATCACTCCAAATCACTCCTGTTTGCATTGCTTATTTATTCTAAAAGAGTTTCTAACATGAAGGCTAAAACATGCCACAATGTAAAATAAAATGCTTAATGTTCTCTTCATGAAACGTTTAATAATTTTAATGAAAAACAAAAAATAAATAAATGAAATTATACCTAATAATAAAATAAAATATGTGATACATGGACGACGTGATGAGCTGCGATCCATACTAGGATCAAACTCGCCAGTGGCAGTAGCATTACAAGAGACGCACCTGAAACCACTTGATGGGCTCAGTACCCGTGGCTACTCTGCTCTCAGGAAAGACGTGGCGCCCCAGCCTAATGGTAAGGCCCATGGTGGCGTCCTGATCATGATGAGAAATAATGTACGAGTCGAGGAGGTGCGTCTCAACACAAACCTCCAGGCAGTGGCTGCCAGAGTTGCAGTCCCTACCCCACTGACTATTGTCTCCCTCTATCTTCCAGATGGAGTGTGGAATGAGGCCGTTTAAGTGGACCTCCTTCATCAGGGATTCCAAGCCCTGTGCTGGTACCTGGGGTTTTTAACATTCATAACACCTTATGGGGCTGTGACAATACCACAACACAGGGAGCCACTGCTCAAGCCACGTTCAGACAGATGGATCTCCTCCTCCTGAACGATGGCCATTCAATATACTTGTCACCTATCAGCTGTACGATGTCCGAATTTGACCTCGCAATGTACTCTCCCTCTTTGGGGGTACACTGGCTTGGAATCCTTTGCCGGACCTTCATCACTCGGAACACTTCCCTATCAAAATTGATACAGAAAGTCGGCATTCACCTTTCACACCACTTCCACGCTGGAAGTTGGAAGAGGCTGACTGGGCTCTTCAAAAGGAGCAGATGGTGCAAATTTCAATGGAAACATTGAGGAAGACGTTACCAACTTCACCTCGGCTATCCTTGAAGCAGCATCAGCTGAACCCCAAGAACTGACCCCACCAGGGGACGTAATCATGTCCTATGGTAGAATAGGGAAGTGCGAGAATCCAACAAGGCCAAACATCAGGCACTGAATAGATTCCAACAAAGACTTACTACGGAAAATGATGCTATATTCAAGCGGGCTGGAGTGTGTGAGCACCAGCTCAAGCGTCAGGCCCAAGTCAGCTCCTTTTGCTGTTATGTCAGTAAAATTAAGGATGGTGCTCTTCCTAAAGCTGTATGGTGAAAGGTACGTGCAATGAAGGGTCTTCCGCCACCAACTATTCCATCTATCACCACACCTCTGGCTGATGTGGCTCGGGAACTCAAGCATTGTTGCTGACATATTGACTTCTCATTATGCCCATGTATCCAGTGATGAAGCGTACCCGGATGACTTTAGGCAACACAAGGCGGAGTTTGAGATGACATATCTCCCTCAGCTCGTGCCATCAGCCATTCCCTCAATTGATATACCATTCACAATGGGTGAACTAGAGAAAGCAATGAAGAAATCACACAGGACTGCCCCTGAGAAGGATACGATCCATTATGAAATGTTGATCAATCTCCCACAGGAGCAAAAGCACACTCTCTTGAAGCTATATAATTCTATATATGCCTCAGGTAACTATCCTTCTTCCTGGAGGGAGGCTGTCATTGTCCCTCTACACAGAGATGGCAAAGACCCTTGTGAGACTGCTACTTACAGACCTATCTCCCATACTTGCTGCATGAACAAGATCCTGGAAGCTATGGTCAACTTCTGAATGGTTTCTTGAGAGCAACTGCGCCATCAGCCAATATCAGGCTGGTTTTTGCAAACGCTTCTCAGCAGTTGACCAACTCTTAGCTTTTGAGAGTTATATGAAGCACGCCTTTATGGTCAGGGAACATGCCATTGGTGTGTTCTTTGATCTTGCTAAAGCCTATGACACCACTTGGTGTCATAACATCTTGCAAAGGCTGCAGCAGTGGGGAGTGGGAGGGCCCTTGCTAGGCTTCCTCCGCAGCTTTCTCTCCACTGAAGATTCAGGGTGTGCCTTGGGAATGTATTTTCCGAACTCCACCCTCAGGAGAATGGCATCCCTCAAGGCTCTGTTCTTAGTTTCACCCTGTTTATGGTTGCTATAGGTGGCCTCGGTGATGAAATCCCAAAGGTTATTCGTCCTTTACTGTGTGTGAATGACTTAACTATCCTCCCGCGAGGCAATGATCTGAAAAATGTGAGCAACACATTGCAACGTGCTATTGATACCATCTATCAAACAGCGAGGATGCGAGGTTTTAGTTTTTCACCTGCAAAAAAGACACGGGAATGTATAACCACGCCTTGGGCGGGTTTCCACTTTAAGTTGGGTTTTATTTTGTATTGAAGGAGCAGAAAACAGCATTGGTTAGGCCTTGACATAATTTAACACTCAAACTACTGAAAAAACACTAGCCAATTCCCAATCTGTGTTGGAAGCGCTGGTTGGCCTGAGGTAAATGGTGATAGAATGTTGGATACCGGTTACTCCTGACACCCATGAAGTTTCCTACTTGACTAAGGAATTGTTGCTAATATGTATCGCACGACAATTATACGATATCTTACCCACATAAACAGCTGTGCTGTTGTGAAGGGGGTCGTACGGACAGACAGCTTGACCCGGCTTTTCTTTTAGGAAATTGTACGAGCCAGCCTGGAATAAAAAATGTAGTATTACGGGGATGCTATAGGAAAAATAAATTCACATCAAAATAATAACAATCAAATTCATTACAATATAAAGTGCATGAGATATCAACTTACTGCCACAGCATACTCCCTGCAAACTGGTTTGAACGAGTTCGTCCCACAAACAATCAAATTGCCTTGGTCAGTTTTGGCAATGATTCTGATGTAATTCTGGCAGTTTTCCTAAAACAACAAAATATTATTATGTAGTAAGTAAGGGATATTAAGGGGTTTTGAAATCATCAATAGAAATTGGCAAATAGACGGAAAATAAGAATTTGCTGAATATTTGAAAACATAAATTAAAAAATTATACAATAAAAACTGAAAAACGGACCACAGACCGGACCGGAGACGGTCTGATTAGTATTTAATCGTGCAGCATGTCTTATTAGTAAATTTTGGAACGAATCCTAGGAAATGTGGAAGTTGAACTTTCATTACATGTTATGCAGTAGTTATTTTGGAGTAAAGCAGAATGGGAAGGCATGGAAACTGTGAGACCTGGGGACATAGGGAGTGGGGGAAAAAAAAAAAGTAAAATAAAAACCGATAACGCTGAGTCAACTTTATGACACACGACCAGAGTCGGTTTTTCATGAATTTATTTACGTGTTTCAAAGGGTCCAAACATAGACTACCTATATCATTTTATAATAATTTTTACCGATTTCCTCATTTGAATGTTTGCAAAACACTGATCAGAGAGAATCATATGTCGGCTTTACCTATATTTCCAGCTACAAGATTCATTCAGAAAGAAGCAAGTTTCACTAATTAAGAAATGAAACAATTTTCTCTCTTAAAAATCCAATCATATTTACCCAGAAAGGTGAATGTTTTTGAATACTTTCCACTTAGTATAGTAGGGTGGGGGTTTTTGTTTGCATTCCTAGAACCTATGAGCTAGAATCCATTCACCGAAAGTAGTAACTGAATTCCTGAATATTCTGCCTCCGAGGAACTCCTTCATTTTCAGACTCAATACAAACCACTTAGAGCGAAGTCGGATGTCATCGGAGGACATAAACATGAGCATTGAAACATTCAATCAATTCTCGAGAGTTGTGTGCAGTCGCGCAGGTGGAAGCGTTCATTTTTGGGGAATGAGTTTTTTTGTTTTTGCAAAGGCCCTGGCTATTGTCTTTGAGGGTATAATGGTGTGAAGCTCATTGTTTTTCCTCCAGAATCGGAACAATAAATGCCGAATACTACATTAAGGGGCATTAAGAAATTGTAAACAGGCAAAATAACAAACAGGCAACGTTTTTGAGAAAAGGTGTTCACCTGATGCGCGGCCTTCTCCACATCTTCATTCAGGTCGAGCGATTCGAATTTGTTGAATCATTCAATATGACATGAAATTGCACTATAACCTATAAATCAGACTCAAACTTGTTCCTTATGTGACTTAATGAACTTTGTTATTTGCGCAGTGCGCAGTGCTCTGCTTTGTTATTTTAAAATAAGGAGTTTTTGAAGATATTCAATTGTCACATGTGATACGTGATTTTGGGGTATTTTTTCATGCTGAACCTCGTAATGATATTAATTTACTGATATTTGCAACACCAACTCGGGAAAACATTGAAAAAACGGAACTTTAGTATGCTTTGCACTGTGTGGAAATGAGTGAGGACAAGCGCAATTCTGGCAAATTTTTCGGTGTTTTCCTAAGTTGGTGTTGCAAATATCAATAAATGAACATCATTACGTGGTTCAGCATGACGAAATACCTCCAAATCATGTAACAGATGTGCTAATTTAATATCTTCTAAACTCAGTAGGTTCTTATTTCACAATTTTCGTACTTTTAGAACGGAAAGACGAGTGATGGGCCATTTCTTCATGGAATTTCACTTAGAATTCGACTCGGCAATAAAAAATGGGGGTTCTTGTATAGTGAAAACAAAGTTTTATTACGCGATTCCCAAGCACTATGGTGGCGCTATGGCTCCTAATAGCGTTGTCCAAATGGGAACTCCATTTTATGTTGCAGATTACGAATCCACTTAAAATTGCATGAAAAAATGATCCATCACTCAAATTTTTGGGTGCCCTAAAACGGACGAAATTACGCGTAAAAAGTGAGCCAATTGCGAATATTGAATATATGATAATATTCAGTTGCCACACGTGATACATGATTTTGTGGTATTTATTCGCACTGAATCACGTCGTGATGCTCATGCATTCATATTTTTACTAAAGTTTTCCCAAGTTGGTATTGCGAATATCAATAGGTACCTAAATGAGCATTACTACGTGATTCAGCGGGAGAAAATACCCCAAAATCGTGAATCACATGTGGCAATTGAGTACATATCTTAAAAACTGGATATTTCACCATTGGCGCACGTTCACACGTAATTGCGCCAGTTTTTGAGCATACAAAATTCAGGTGATGGGATGTGTGAATCATGTGTGATTTTTTCATGATATTTCAAGTGAATTCCAAATCTGCAATATACGATGGGGGTTCCCAATTCGAACGCCCAAGTTAGGAGTATTAGTGCGACTGTGGCATGTGGTAATCAAAATTCAATTTCACCATTGAATAGGTATGATTTGATAAATAGTAAAGGAGAGTTATCATTTCAAGTTTTATAATATCATCAAAAATAAGAATAATAAATTGTTTGTTCAATATATTTTAGACACCCTGTATAGGTAACTCTTTTTAAAATGAAAACACTAAATGTTTTCTATTTTTAATAAAATACTTATAGCATCTAACTTTCTGAATGACCCTTATACATGGACTCTGCTCTGAACTGGATATAGTGGAGTGGATGTGATGTGTGGAGGGGAATGAATGGGGCCTTTCTTCAAACTATACTTCAGGATTTAACAGCTTAGACCGAACCCGTATGTACTTTCCTCAATCCCTCCCTTCTACTTCTAAAAAGCTCCCTTCGCTGATGAAAGGAGGCGTGGATTCATCATCCCTCATCTAAACGAAGGTCTATAGGAATTCAAGATGTATTCCTCAGCCAATTTCCTTTGCTGTGCAGTAATACCATAATGGCAGGTGTGAATCGTTAACGAGCTTATAGGAATGAAAACCTCATATTCAGTAGATACAGGATAGAATATGACAACAACTGTGGCAACTTCTATTTTTTCAGAGTTGGTGATGTTTCAAAAAAATAAAACGAAGCCCAAAAATCACTCCTATCCATCAGAATATTTTCTAGATCTTTGTAAGACTGAGAGCTTCTCCCACACCAGAGAGTCAGAAAAATAATTTATATTATTGACAATAGAATTACCACAAGATACACCTAATTCCAGGTACCTATGTAGTCAATCTCGACGTGGATGACGGATAATTACCTTTAGACTTGAATATCATGCATAATAAAATAAATTAGCAACATGTAAACTTGAAAGATAATAAACTCACTTCATCTTTTCCTTTAACAACACACATCTTCACTGCATCTTCAGGAGAATACCATTGCAGTTTCTGAAATAGAGAAACCACTTATTAACTCAATCGTATTAGAGCCATTGGGGGAAATTTGATATTTCAGTCATTCACAGAGACTGCTAATAAATCAAAAATCAGGCGAATGATATCAGTGGCATCAAATAACTAACTTATGAGATCCAGGCACGTGTTTTTAGGATTAATTGATCATGTATAATGAAGCAACTAATATGAATAATCAATAGTAATGAATAAAAAATAATGTTTTTTCTAAAATGATAGATCAATAGGAGAAGTTGGAGCAGAATTTATATATATTTGAAAAAAAATTCAAATAGCACATTCTACTGTTCCTTGTCTTAGTTTATCCCTCTTTATGGAATTTTACAATGGTCTGGAGTAAATGTGAAAGAATTTGACGCAAATAGATGTACACCAAACCTGAAATCGTCTGGATCGTTCCTAAATGATATTGAGAAATCTCGTCGAAAGTTCACAGAAGCGGATTCTGAATGTTCTAACTTAATTCTCCCACTTGCAAAAGTATCAATTACCGATTCCCGCTGTTGATGAAACTAAAATATACGTGTCGATGATGTTCCCTAGTTCGAAACGTACGCAAATATTTTCGTTAACAATATCATGTAACCTATTGGGATACGAATAAAAGGATAGTTGAATAGATGCGTGAAATCGTTTTGTTCTGCGCCTTTTGTACCTAAGAAATTCCTACCTACCAATTTTCATTCCGAATACTGATTTTTTCAAAAGTGGCTCCTACATGAATTTTAGCATGATAACGACAGTCAGATACCGGATTCTGAGAACGCCTTTGGCTTCGTTTTCTATGCTTTCAAAGCAATATAATTAATAAAATTATGTAATTTGCAATAATTGCCTAACCTAATTATTAACCTTTTAATTTAACGCGAACTCCAGCACCTAAGGGAAGTAAAATTTTATTACGGACTTTTATATTGAAGATACAAGAATAGCACATGAAGCCTAACACAAAAATATTCAAGTAAAAAAAAGTCTGCCAAGTCGGGGAGTGGCACATAGCTTCCTTGATACAAGGATTTGAGGTTGGCGCATGAGCAGCAGCTCTTAATGATACGATCGATCGTGATGAACCTTATATGGGGAAATTAAATCTTCATTTAGTGTACATTGGGCTTCCCGTTTAACAAAGAAATAAATTTCCCAACCACCAAACGAATCAGTGCGAGCTCAGGAAAACTAGGCAATATGGAAATGAAGATAGATGGATTTGACGTTTGCGCATGCGCAGTGAATACTATTTATTTTCAGTGATGCACTTTATAGGAGACAATCAAAGTCGAATGACAACTGTAGCGGTAATGGTTGTTACAAGGATTTTACATGCGCATGCGTAGTAGCTAAACTGATACGATTGCCTTGAAATAGCTATATGTCATGATTAAACCGTCTATCCCCAAGTACTCTCCAAATTTGAGCGAGATCGGTCGAGAAAATGTTGCTTGACGGATTTTAAGTTTGCGTAAAGTATTGAATTGTGTGCAATGAAGCTGATGAGGGACCATCTACACCCCAACCCGCACATTCTCTTTTAGCGAATTTTCTTAGAAAATAAAGCTATTGCAATGGCTCCAAAAATTTTAAAATAAAAATTTTCAAAAATTTTCTTCATCGAAATCTGTTTTGAGGCATTCTGAAATGATTCCTGGATTTTAACGCTTTTTTATATGTATATATATATATATATATATATATATATATATATATATGTATAAGTATATATATGTATGTGTCATTCCAGACGATAACTCTCGATAGAATTGAGATAAAAACTTCGTTCTTTCGCCAAAAAATCAAGCATTTCAAAAGAAAGGATGAGTTCGTTGGACAACACTTTTTGAGCACATTAAATTGGTCAAATTTCAAAAAATGTACTTAAAAATCACTAAAAAAGGCAAAAAACTGCTAAAAATTAACAAATTTTTATTTTTTAGCAGAATGCTACTCGAAAAAAATTAATCAAACATGAACTAGGACATTTAAAAATTTAAGCACAAAATTGTACTGAAAAATGTACTTAAATTTCATTAAAATAAGCTAAAAATCGATAGGATCACTTGAAAACATTGTAAAAATCCACAAAATCGTTTGTTCATTGGAATATTACTGACAAAAAGTTAGTTAGCTATAAAATGTATAATAAAATTTTTATTTGTCCCCAAAGTGCTAAAATTTCAACAGAATTCAACATAAATGTAATACGACCATTTATGAAAATTCGCTCATACGATCATGCTGCATGACTGGAACTTTTTTTCATCAAAACGAGATGAAAATGATCCCATTACAAGAATTAGCGGACACTTGAACAGAGAAACACATACCCAGACACGGAACGGAAGTTGTTCAGATTGGTTTAAAACGTAAAATGCGAACAAAAATGTTGATTTTGGCGAAAAAAAATTTCGTCTCCTTAAAATGAAAGCATTGCTCCTGCCAGCTATAGGAAGACTTAGGGCCACTTTCACCAACAACATAAACGAGTTTAAGTTAGAAAAGATTAACAAATAATCGAGATTCCAGCTAATCGTCTTTCACCAAACTACTTTACGAGTTTAAACTCCTAACGAGGTGGCTTGAGGTTAATCTCCCAAGCCCCGGCCAGTTACACTTCCCAATCTCAGATTAGTGATAAAAATGATATCGAGCAATATGGCCGCGCACCAACAGCTGATACCTCATACCTCTACAGTTTGGTTCACAGTTTATTATTATAGTTTATATATAGTTTATTGTTATTCAAGTTTTTGATGATGAATTCACGCGATTTATCGCTCGGATTAATTTGATTCCTCGGATGAGGACGATGTCCTGCAACGACGCCCAAGGACGATCCGACGGCGCATTCCACATTTTGACGGGTTGGACGACGTCGAATTTCGGCGGAGATTCCGGCTCCCAAAACCGACAGTTTTGAAAGTCCTCAAGCTTATCGACACTCACCTGGAGTTCCCTTCGAACAGGTATAAGTTGGAAAAAGGCTTTTATACCATCAAATCGATGAATTATAATACGAAATTGATGTAAGATGGTAGGAAAATAAAGTATAATCGATTATGATAGCACGTTATAATACGATGTTGAATTGCTATCCCTTGTACAGTATGTACCTACCTACCTATACCACATAAAATAACTTATGTACATTTAAATAAGGTGATCAACCGTCCTGCTTCCGTCAAATGATGTGTCACACTTTCTTTTTTGGAAGTCAACGAAAAGTTGCGAGTAGATAGTAACTAGGTAACTAGATAAAAACGGCGCGGGTAAAAACGGGTCGTGGTTGTGATTCACTGCTTTATTGTCTTGATATGTCGGACACATGGCTGGTTTTCTAACTGTCGTTTCAAATTGTCCAATTTTTCATTGGACAGTTTCCGGAATCTCCGTTAGGGAAACTCGATTATTCCAATCTTGGTTTAAACGAATTTTGGGTTGGTGAAAGACGCCAAGGTTTGATCCTCGAGATTATATTTAATCGAGTTTGGCCAATCTCGGATTTATAAGTTGTTGGTGAAAGTGGCCCTTAGAAGCAATACGTAAGGAAAACAAATTCACTTAGGAACCCCCTACCCACTGGCTTGGAGGTTAGTACTTCCAAGTTCAACAATTCCTCAGCTTTTGGAAATTTTCGAACTTGGTGGTGTTCAATCATCGTAGAATTTGATATTCTAAAACTTTGTTCCTATAATGAAAGTTGATTAAATGAATATTTAAGGGCTTAATCTACGACTGAAGGTAATTTCATCAAAATCAAACTTCTAAAGGTCATATTTTTTTCTTATTTTTCATCAAAATTTGCTGCGTTTGTGCTCGACTGACTCATAATTTAATCATCGATAAATTTCCTATTTGGCAAAATTGTAAGCGAATGCTAACTTACCCCATAAAATTGAAGAAAAGTTTTCAAAAAACCGTATTATTGATGATTTTTTGTTGAAAACTCCGTGAAATATTAGTTTTAGGTATAAAAACAAATGTTATATTCCGAATCCTTAAGATTTTGTTTTTCTCCCCACAAATATGTATAGTATATATAGCATTTCCTAATTGAGTTAAACTTTTTCCATTTAGGTTTAGTTCTTTTCCATTTAGGTTTAAACCTTTTCCACTTAGGTTTAGACCTTTTCCATTTAGATTTAAACCTTTTCCATTTGGATTTAGACCTTTTTCATTTAGATTTAAACCTTTTCCATTTAGATTTAAACCTTTTCCATTTAGATATAAACCTTTTCCATTTGGATTTAAACTCCATCAAAACGTCAGTAGTTAGCCCCATCATAGTAAGTAAGTGCCTACCTACTATAATTTCATTGGGCTAGAAGTAAAAAAAAAAGGAAACGGATAGTTATAACTTAATTTATAACTTCCGTTCATGAGAAATTCTTGAGTTCAAAAAACATTTGTTCATTATTATATATATTACATTTCTGTGCATAGAAAAACACATTTTCAAGTTGTGGCATAATAACGTCAGGTTAGAGGTAAAAGTACCGAAGAGGTAAATTCATATTGTGCGAAAATCAAATTAAAATTTCAAAAGTTAGTTTGGTAAATATGATTATTTTCCTAGGTTGGATACATAGTTTGATGATATTGATCACCAATAATAACAACAGTTAAATAATCATAATATTCTGCATTTGATTTTCCCACGTGTTGAATTTGTGACTTGGGTACTTTTACCTCTAACTCCACGATAATTTCCTGGGTTTAAATCCAAATGGAAAAGGTTTAAATCTAAGTGGAAAAGGTCTAAATCTAAATGGAAAAGGTTTAAATCTAAATGGAAAAGGTCTAAACCTAAATGGAAAAGGTTTAAACCAAAATGAAAAAGGACTAAACCTAAATGGAAAAGGACTAAACCTAAATGGAAAAAGTTTAACTCAATTCGGAAATGCTATATATTTTTTTTCATGTATCAGCTTTTTCATTCAACAGCCCTTAAGAAATTGATTATGAATTGAAACGTTTCCGACAGACTTAAATTCTGGACTGCTGTGTACCGTTTGTATGGAAATAAAACTGTAAAATCACGTAATTGTGGAAGACATTCTTGCTGTCTCATTAGTACCGGCGTAGTTGTAGGTTCAATAGTATATCTGTGCGCATCCGCAAAAGTGAACTTCTTATGATGTCGATTTCTCATCACCGATTGGTCCGATTTCGTTCAAACTCGGGGAGCGACTGGTTTAGTAATAACTATTGCGCATGCGCAAAACTAAAGTTCGTTAACACAGCCATAACCCCGAGAATAATGAAATGAATACTGTTTTGGATGACATTTTCATGATTGTGAGGGTGGAGGCGTTTATTCTTGGTCACGAGAAAAATACTCTTTGGATAAAGTCCTAGCTATATCGTCTATTGTGATGTTAAGGTAGTGATGGAACTCAAAAATGATGTCCTATAAATTTTATTGCCCTCGGATCAATAGTACCTAGTGTGCGCGCTAGCAAAAAACATGGTTATTACATCGTCGATTTCTCATTATCTTCTGTTTGATTTGTTAAACTGAGGGGGTGGGGTATATGTTCTACGATGATTTCCTATGGATTTCATCTCGATAGGTTGAGAAAGTACTATTTCACATGCGCAAAACTAATGTTGATTCACACAGGCGAAACTCCGAGACTAATGGACCGATTTCGATGACATTTTCAGAGACTGTGTTGGTTAGCTCCTATATGATCCCTTATCAATTCTATTCCCGTCGGATAAATCGTAGCGTATGCGCATGCTCAAGCATGAATTTCTTATAACGTCGATTTCTCGTGTTTCATTCGTCCGATTCTGTTCAAAATCGGGGGGTAGTTGGCTATATGTTCCAAGATGACGCTTTATGAATTATATCGCGATTGATAGAGTAATAATCATTGCGCATGCGCAAACCTGAAATCGGTTGTTACGGTAGAAAATCCTAGACTAACATACCGGTTTTTATAAAATAGTCAATGATTATGCCGGTTAGCTCTTAGTTGGTTCCATATATACCTCAGATGATGAATGCCGTTCAAGGTGTGCGCAAACAAGATAATAGCCCTATTTCCCACAATAGCATTTATAAACATATATTATTGTTCAATTTTGCATTCAATCATTATGACTCGTACTTTGTACTTCAACTTATTCTATACGACCATGTTACAATAAGTAAGGAAGCTATACTGCCAACCTAACTTGACAGACATTTTTCACCTATTTAAATAATCAAATGCTTCTGCTGCCTTTAAACTCCTAAGCAAAATCGTAATTTAATTTAAGGTATTTCAAAATAATTGATCCCAACTATACTGCTTCCCCTGCAATTGCTATGTATTATATATATTTATAAAAGCACTGTCACTACCCGAATTCAAACCCTTCGTCCCCCGAATCGGAAAATTGTTAATTTTTTAAATTTTGGAATGTCAGTCAGACGAATTCAAGTCGCGTAAATACAGAAATTCACGCCAATCCCTTCCACAGAACACTCCCATTGACTCAATATTGAAAAATTCTTCATATCTCAAACTTGATAAGACGAATCCAAAGATAATTCCACCATAGTGTTTTCCATTTGGGTCATTGAAGCCAGATCACCAACAACAATATAATGAGACAACAGTACCTATAAAAGACATTAATCAAATGTTTCTAGGCACCAGATCTGCTTAGGTAGTGGGTGCAAGGGTATAATACTCGTAATATAGTTGAAATTACACCATCAAGGAGTTAATGTTTTGGCCTCATGGAGAGTTTGTTTACAGTTCTCTGAATAATATACAAATTATAAAAAGATTCATGCAGAAAACAAATGGGCAGACGACTTTCGCTCGCCCTCCGTCTAGCTTATCGAGAACTCTAGATGAAGTTTATTCCAACGGTTTATTATAAGGTTAACGTGTAATCTTAATTCCATCTTGACATTTTATAACGCGATTTAAATGTATAAAGGCAATAAGTTTTATAAATAAATAATGTACTAATCGGTCGTAATAAAGAAGTACATTATAAAATAGAAAGTGTCATTATATCAATATCCTACCTGAGCTTCACTTAGATCCACGATACTGATGTTGTACACCAGATTCCTAAAACAGACAATGTTGAGAATTACTATTACTATTAATAATAATGTATTAATAACACCAATGTTCATTAAATTAGTTACTACTTGGATACTTAAATTCTAATAAAAAAATTAATGAGATGTCTGTCCTTTATGGATTCCGAATTGGCTGAACCAAATTCGATGCGGTTTTCTCCCAAGATGGTCAGCGAGTTCCTGGCCAGATTATTAAAACGTTCTATGCCTCTCATTATATCGTAAAAACGCTGTCCAGGGGGAACAACTCATCAGATGTTTGAAAATTATCGTTTGCTAGAAAGGGTTGTTTGCTACGAATCCAACAATACCAAAACGATTTCAGTCCTTTCAGCGAAACAGATTTTATTAGGTTGAGAAAGTTTTTTGTTCGTGGTGACATAATACTCATATAAATCTAAAGGCATGTAATCCTGTTTTTACATAGCTGCAGTGGGATGCAAGTTTGTGTTGCCATGGTTACTTTAGATAAATATGATCATCCTGTAAGTAGGCACTATTTTTCTGGCAGAACTGGCACAAAATTGATTAGGAACATCAATGATGGTACGCTGTGATCTACATCAGGTCTCGGACGAGCGAGTGAAGTGAATTTATCTATGTACACTTGTTTTAACATTTTGAAACAATAACAGGTAAAATTACATTAAATCCATGTTCTATCACTGATGGTAGACTTACTGGTAATCTAACCCTTTTGGCTTTGCCTCACTTGAATCTTATTTACTCATGTCGAACACGGTTATTGAAGGTTTACACTACTATTATTACACGAGCGAAGTGAGTTTCTAGTGTGATTTTCACGCCGTCCGGGTAGCTACACCAGCCATATCGGTGTGGTTTTCTATCGGTAGTCACGGGACAATCCCTTTGCCGTCCCGTCGGGTTAAAAATGAGAAACTGAATCGTGTGGTGCAGCAGTGTCCAAAAACTCGCGGAGGCCGCATTGTGAGTCATGAAGAGGTTGCCAAGCAGATAGGATTGCTCTGTCATCTAGCGGCTAGGATGTGGAGAGGGAGAGACTGTATCATATGCCGAGTGACCAGGGCCAGAAGCCAGATATCGTTGCAGTGAAGCCAGATGGGTCTGCCATTATCCTGGATGTTCAATCGCAGCGTGGACGTGGAACAGACCTGGCAAGCTAAAAACGTCTGCCAAGTTGGGTGTGGCACATAGCTCCCTCGTTTACCTATCATGAATGTACAGATCATTGAAAAGTTTTAAATGATCTTGAAAAATTCTATAGCGGAAAAGATTACATCAAGAAGTAGCGTGAAATGTCATAATTGGTCAATTAAGAAACGAAAAAATGAAACTCAATGTAATTTACTTATGTACAAGCACAGGATGAACTGATGAGTTGAAAACAATGAAATAGGTAGGGACCATCTACAACCTAAACCGCGCATTCGCAGACAATTTCATCAAAATCGGATGAAAACTGTTGAAATTAAGGTCATTACAAGAGTATTTCACATTGACGCTTGCGCAGTAGCTATTAATTATACAATCGTGTTGAAATCGATATGGAGTAATCAAGTCATCTTCTTCCACCAGTTTTTGAATTTCCATAATTTTTGTCAATGCAAGGATTATTAGCGGTTTTATAATCATTGGTGGGCCTAAAAATCAAGGAATAACTTTCTCACGATTTTGAAAATACGCATTTAAGATCGCCAAGAGGTAAAATACTTAAAAAATTTGGGGAAAGCGCTGGAAAAGATTCTGGACCACTGTGGCCCAGCGCGGCACACGTCGGCAGTCCTTCCCACTTTTTAATTAATTTAGTTTTCCGTTTTATTCAATGGCGTCTCCCCCTTCTTAGACACTTCGAAATACTGCATAGTTTTTAGTGCCGATGCGACGTCGAACGACCGGAATATGTGTGTGTGATGGATTTCGATAGTTATTGATGTGGTGGTTCGATTGATACGACTTTCAGAGCAGATATCGTCATCAATCGTCGGCAATATTGTGCGACTAACCTCATAAATACGAGTTTCAATTGTAGTTTTCGATGGTTTTTGGGATGAACATATTAACACTGCCCGAAGCTCAATATCTCAACCTTACCAACGATATTGACCTAGTATATCTTTTTGAGCTGTGAAGATTTTACATTCACTTGTTTGGTGTAGTTCGAAACATGGAGGACACAACTCATGTTGAACCAGTGAACGGAATTCACAGGTTAATTATGAATGTAATAACGTCGGAACCAACCAATCTATGATGAATTCCACGAATTCAACCCTCACGTCAGTAAATCACTAACTACAATCGGGCTTTCATCGGAATCCCCTGATAGTTGCCAATCGTGGGCAGGTCCCGTAATTATGAAACCGAGTTGATATTGAAATGAAATGCAGTTAACTTTAAACTATCCTAAACGTTAAATAAACGTAACGTATGTAACAATGACAATTTCATGCACCATTTTGTAGCGACAAAGAAATATTTCATTTAATTCATTTTCAATTAGGGCTGGGTATTTGATGTTTACTACATCGTTCAGAAATTCGGGTGATCTAAGTGTATTACGTGAGTGAATTTTCGTGAATTATCGAATTGTATAATGTTATATTGTTTAGAAATTGAACTTTTTGAGTTCAAGGAAATTGTTAACTACTAGTTTTATGGGAAAAAAACGTTTTCTAAATAATCATCTGCTATTCGAAATGAGGTTTTGGATTTTTAGCTTTTTTGCAGTTTTCACCGATTTTTTAGAAAATTTTAATGAAATTTAAGAACATTTTTCAACATAATTTAGTACATACATTTTTGAATGTTTTATTTTATAGTTAATTCACTTTATTTGAGCAATATTCTGCTAAAAAATATAAATTTAACGATTTTTAGCTAAAACCCACAGCTTGGCGGGCTATGTACCATGTCGCCTCACGCACTTCGGTTGAGTACTCCGGTGATAATTTATCTATCATAGAGTACGTTCAATAATTATAGACAAGTGTTCTGCGTAGAAGGGCTACTTTATCCAGAAATAGTAAACATTTGTTTAATAGTTTTCAGCGTTTTCATGATGATCATAGAATTAAATGTAATGATTATTCTTTAATCCACTGTAAAATACATAGCTTGTACAAGGGCTTGTAAGGGACAATATTCCAATAAATGCGACGTGTTAGTAACATAAGAATAACAAAATGATTAGAATGACTGAATTTGCACTACATTTAGAAACTTGGGTAAATAAAATGGAGAAACAATTAAATAATTCAAGGCAAAACAGGTTCCATTGAGGATACTGATATTCATTGAGTGAAATACGAGAAGGTTATCAATTCGCAGGAGATTGTCAGAAGACGGCGCAAGGATACACAAAACCGCACGACCGCCAGGTATTGACGGTGAGGTAGGCTCTTGAAAATCGGCCCTATCCCCCGTATGTAAAAGATGTCGAATAAAAAAATGAAAGTAAAGAAATAAAGAAATGAAAATTCAAAATTAAAGTTTTGTCATTTCTGACTATGTGTGTTTCCACATAAATATGAATTTTTCTCAATTTAAAAGTATAATTGACCCCAAGCAATGTGACCAACCATAACCGGTCATAGCAAGATGAAGAAGGAGAACTCCCCCCATTTATGAATAGGTACTTAGCAAGCCACCTCTTACAAATTATGCTCTGATGATACCATTCATGGCGAAAGCGCTCAGCAAAACTACAATGAACTACTTACTAAGAGGTGCCTGACATATCTCGCTCTCAACCTACCCAACCTATACCTATATATTTTATGGGTTTTAAAACCATGGCTTTGATCAATAGGCCCAGAAGATAGAGAGGGGGGGGGGGGGACGTTGGAGAATAATAAAAAAACCAATTCAAGGACAGAAAGGCCAAAGTCTTGTTATAATTTGAACTGTCCTAAAACAGAATCGTTGCACAGTGGGGAATTCCGACGTCCTGGTTCTTACCAGCCAACACTAAGTTGAGGGGGCGAGAGATTGTCTAGCAAGCGGACTCAAACCAGTGACTCCTTGGAACGACCTTATCTAGTCAGTAAATAACTGGAGTTGTACTGAGAAATAGGAAGAAGATTTCATTAGGTCGAGTCCACTCAGTATTCTAGAGACAAAAAGGAGGACCTCCTGCCTTCTTCTGAATCCTAACATGGGTTCATCCTAGAATATTTATGCGGTCGCCTCTCCTTTACTCCTATGTATATTGGCCCGCGTGTAATGTGAAGCGGAAAGTCGCCTCCTTAATCCAATTTATCGCGAAAGGAAACTTCCCCCATTGGAGTTTCTTCAAGTGGAACAAATAAACACGCGTGCATTTGATGATGTACTTAGCGAATGTATATGATTCGAAATTGTAATGATAGTGTTGAAAACTACTGTATCAACATGAGCGATGTTTTTCATTTTTCGCATTATATTTACATCATTTCAAATTCGAGCACTTGCTAAGCATAAATAATTATCAGATAACAATTATTTTCATGGGGGAAATAATAATAATATTCTGCTACACAAACAAATTTTCGCATTTTTACCGTTCTTTTGCTATTTTTGAAAACTTTAGCAAATTTGATTGAAATTTTAGTAAATTTTCCAGTACGATTTTGAAAAAAAAATTCCGAACATTCTAGATCACAGTAGATGACATTTTGTTCACTAATATTCTGCTTAAAAAAAAACTATTGAATAAAAATTGATAAATAATAATATTAATAATAATAAAACAATAAAAATAAAATAATAAAATAAAACAATACGGTTTTTAGCCTTGAAAAATACTTTAGTGGCTCCAAAAATTATTTAATTAAAATTTCTCTTTTTTTTCCGTGGAAATCCGTATTGAGTCATAAGAACAAAAGTCATTACAAGAAAATAACAAGTGACACTAGATAGAAATTGTGTAAAACGCAGCCCATAGAACATTTTTATCTCAATTCTTTCTCAAAATATGGTTTCCACTGTTTTGTTGATTTCTCCCCTTTTCGAAAAAAAAATTTTTTTTTTCCTTCATAATCCCAATTTCTCCCCTTTATATTGACTAAAATTCACTTTTGGCAACGTTTTCGAAATTAACATTAAACTTTCCTATAAGCGTAGTATACTTCAATAAAATCTTCAATGTGCCATATAAAAAACCAGCTCAAACATAGAAGATTTTGAGAAGAATAAAACTTCTGGAAATATTTGAAACGTCCCACTTCCAAGAGAGAAAAAAAATGTCAAAATAGCGAGTCTCTTGTTCTCCGATGAAAAAATCAAGTTAAAAAACACGTTAGGCAATTCGTACTTACGAAAATAGGGGGATTAAAATTACATGATCAATATTTTCGATTTGAAACGGTTTGGGATGATGGGATGGTAGGTACTGCACAGCGTCTTGATGTAGGTATTTCCCCCACTCAGCATGGAACCTGGTTCCATTAGATAAAATAATACTTTTGTACATAGTAGGGTATTATAAATACGATTATTATTACATACCTAAATCGAGCAATTTTTATTTATGCAGAATAAAGTTAATTTTCTATTTCATTTCATGTTTGGAAAAACATAAATATGAAGAAAATATCAACAGTTTAACTAACATTCTCAAGTCATTTTGTCATTGGAGGGAGTAGTGAATGCAAGTATGAAAATATGTAATGTAATAGTATGAATATAATAAAATGTTTTCAGTTTGGTTCCAGACCTATGTATTGGATAGTCCAAGAAAAACGCAAAAATTTACCTTTTTCCTGGGTAAATGCTCATTTATTGAACGCAATAAATAAACACGATGAATAGATGGTAGGATGGGTCAGGAATGTGAAGAACACTCGAATACCAACGTATTGCAAAATACATCGCCAACGAGAAACCACCTATTTCAGGCACGAAATGTTGTCCACAGCACGAGCGTATGTGTTATTTGTGAAAGAGCAAAAACAAAAAGCTATTTGTCAATCGTTAACGGGAAGGTGGTACCGGAGCGAACAAATGGAAACAAATGTTTTCCTTGCTGCCAAGTCTTAACGTGAGATATTCTCTTCTGGAAGTCTCTCCTCACATGAGTTTATCGCTTCACGTACAGAACTTGGGAATTCGTTCCAACCGCTGGCACGTACGTTGCCGACGTCCTATTTGGTCAGTGGCGAGAAAGGTTGGAGGTAAGCTAACGAAAAATGTTCGAGAACAAATCTATGAAGTAAATCACATGGCCTCATCCTTGTACAAGAATAAAAACTGACAACATCCCTTGAAAGAGCTCAAAAGTCGTATACAGTAGAATTCCGGTTATTCGTAATCCTGATAAAGTCATAATAACTTCCCTGAAAAAATCGTGGTCATTTGCAAGAAAACAATTAATTACGGTCTCTCAATAATTTCAAATGAATTAATTGATGGCTAAGTTTCAGCTAACCAATTACTTCATTAGTAATGCTTGTTGAAAGGATTTGAGGTATCGCCAATACGGAGCAGTTCATGGTTCGATCGATATAAAGTAAAAATGGAATTATTAAATCGTATTTTTCTAAACAATCTTAGAATTTAAGCGAGATCGGACGACTAGACAGTGAGAAAATAATGCTTGATGTGTCTCCACTCACTCTTGAAGGAGTTTGGGGAAGGTGAATCAGTTGGTTCTGAATGTACAAGTGTGTTTAAGTAATTAATAAGCACGTCTTTCGATGCTTGGTTACGACAAGACTTAAAGTCACTGAACGGTAGCAATTTTTATTTATTGAATAATTAATTTAATAAATATTTCCCTGCATAGTTAAATTTGCTCAAATACAAATAATATCTTAAAATAAAGCTCGAACAACATTCAACTTCTTGCGCTAAATATTCGTAGAAACTATAAAAACTTTGTAAAAATAATCAATTTAAACTTTAGATGAAGACTATAACTTTTTATAATTTAATTTACAAAACATTTAGGTACAAAAATATAGGTAAGCAAAAGAAGTAAATGAACCATTATTCCAAATAAACAATAATACAATTAATGATTACAGTAGTTTATTCAGAATAGGTTGGTGAAGCATAAATTTGAACGTTAGAATTTAACAAACAGCAAGCTTTAGGTCTTGCTGCACGACTAGGAATTTTTCCTTTTACTGTTGAAAACCTTTCATCTGGAAAATGGAATGGTTACATAATTCTTAATAGAAAAAATTGAAAAAACTGAGAGGAACACTATTCAAGTGAAAACGTATTTCACTCAAGCCTCTAGCGGGTGTCTAGTGGAGCATGTATTCAGTCAACGATACCTCGACGACTTGGAAGTTGAAAGGTGAACGCAATTCAGTTCTGTGAGTTAGGTTCAGTTGAAAGACGGTGAAAATAGAGTAAAAGGAGACGACCGCCGAGACGGAAGAAACCCCCGTGAAGACAAGACGGGAACTTGTTAATAATGAGAAGAGTTGGTTGGGGGCGGTAAGGTGGTGAGAAGTATCAAAGTTGCGTATCGTATCCTCTGTACCGCCCCCGCGCCACCTTACCGACTGTCTCTCCTTTTATCGCGCCGAGTAGGTACACAGCCAACAGACGGGCGATATTTTATTGAGCTTCCCCGCATCATCCAGCTGTGGCGCAACAAGATGGAGAAAGAGGGGTGGGGGTAGAGAGGGGAGTAGAGTGGTGGTGGTGTGTGCTTTGCTTCTCATCGTACCTCCATGATATTCAACAACGCCGAGACTCCGGAGCTCGTTGGTGAAATAACTTGGGAGCTGAGTCTAAACTGGAGTACAAAAACATATTGGTAAGTAATTCATGCATTACAGGGGCGTCCCTTCGTGCTGTATATGATTTTGATATGAATAGCGAGCGGATCATGTTTTACTAGACTATGTACCCTCTCCATTATAACTTAACATCTGTATATCGATGTTAAGTTTCGAAAACTTACGAAATAAAAAGGTACTTTTTGTTTGATTTGTGAACGGAGAGGTTCCATAACTCGGAAAAGACCGTCTGGGTCGCTGTACATTCATCCGTTCTTTTCCCATAACAAGGGGATATATTGAGTTCCAGGCCTATATACCTCGAAGGAAGCTAATCTTTCAGTATGCTATCGTGGCTCAATGTGAACTTTCCAGGCGGCTTGTGTTCAAATCCTGGTGAATGAACTAATTTTTTATTGCTTCACATTAGTTTTCGTTTATATATATACATACATATATAGTTTGGGAAAATGTTGAGGTCCTGCCATGAAAACATTTTTATCCCAACACTTCCTTCACTCTCTTATCAAGGGAGAGTTGCTCAACAATCAGCTTGTTCTCTAATGTGCAATTCAGCATCGTTGAAAATTCAAAACCACGATTTTGGGACTAGCTGAGCTAGGTTATATGTGGACTAGGCTGTGTCTCTGTATCAACTCTCATAAGGTGAAAAAATAATGTTCCTCGAAATATGCACCGATTTCTCAGATTTTCCCAGACTTAACAAGAAAAATGCCTGAGAGAACTTCAATCACCTTTCGAAGTGTGATCATTAGTGATGCCGAGTTCAGGTTGGTGGCAAGAGGCAATGTTCTTGTTAGTTATCATTTCAGTCTGATCAGTTGAAAGTTGTTGATTACAGTTTTTTAGTTTATTTATATTTATTTATTCAATTAATCAATTTATTATTATTAATTTGCGTCAAACGAAAGTTCTTTCACTATAAAGTCCAGCAGGAAATGAATAGCCCCCTTGGGTTGACGCAACCATCAATATACGGGGTTTGCCGTACAGAAGCGTGAAAATTACTTGGACGTCTGACCCTAACCTGGGCGGTCACCCATCCCAGTACTCACCACGCTCGACGTTGCTTAACTTCGCTAATCGCATGAGAAACGGTTCATTGCAACGCCTAACACACTCGTCATAAATTGTTTCATAACTGAACCAAATTCCTAATTTAAAAAAAATCGGTCGAATTGTAGTTTGGTCAGGGCCTAAAAGGATCGAGCGCGTAGTTCTGTGTGTGTCGTCCCCAATTTCAAACCAATTTAAATCTGTCATTAACCTATCAAAAAAAGAATTAGACGACTGTTTCGAAAAAATTGGAATCTCGTCTTTCTTTTGCGTGCATGAGAAAAAGGGAAATGGAAAAAGTGGGGACACATACGGACTATTTGCTTAGTCAAAAAGTTCCGTACGTGTCCCCACGCTAATTATATTCAAATCCATCAAGCGTCTAAATACATTGGAAGGATTTATATAGTTTAGTCGTCTGGATACTCGCAAGCTCGCATCTCAAAAATACATAACATCAAGCAGTTAATCCCTAAGTAAAAATTCAGATTAGTTAGACATATCGGTCAGAATGATGTGTATAGTTTGGTAGTATGGATGTTCGCAAGCTCGCATCTCAAAAATACATGACATCAAGTAGTCCATCTTTTAGTAAACATTTAGATTAGTTGGACAAGTAGGTCAGAATGATGCGTATAGTTTGATGGTCTGGATGCTCGTAAGCTCGCATCTCAAAAATACATAACATCAAGTAGTCAATCCCTTAGTAAAAATTCTCGAGCAGACACTGCCTACCTAAGATTTGCAAAGTGCCCAGTTCAGATGGTTTAGTTGTCGCTGGTGCCCAGTTCATGTGAGCCCGACTCTCCGTCGGTGGCCCCTAGTCTGTTGGTAGGTATAAGATGCATGTTTAGAGAGTCTGTATCATCCTACACAATATAAACATCAACATTATTTAGTCAGAGATACACAACAAATTCGGGTTCATTTTCAGCTTACTGATTCTCAAGTACAGTGGAGACATATACGGAACTTTTTGAGTAGCCAAATAATTCCGTATGTGTCCCCAATTTTTTCGATTCCCTATTTCTCACGTACGCGAGGGAGAAAGTTAATTTATTATGAAAACGTGGGAAAGAAGAGATTCGGCGGTTTCCGAAACAGTCATCGAATTCTTTTTTTTGACAGGATAATGATGAGATTTACATTGGTTTGCAAGTATGGACACAAACAGAACCACACCCAGGATCGGCTATAACCCCCTCCACTCCTATCCTGATGGAAAATCCAAAATTTGCTAGGCTTGTTGCACGACTGGACGCAAATTGGGATCCAACAAATTATAACGAAAATCGGTTGGGAATACTAGCTTAGGCAGCGCTTATTAGGGTAAGATGTTATCCCCACCCCTCTCCTCGACAACGAAATTTCCAAGGTTTTTCACACAACTCGTCGATAATTGGGATCGAACAAAATAGAGGATCACAAAAATCGGTTAAGAGTAGTAGGTTGGGCTGCCCTTTTAGGATTGGCTATTAACCACTTCTACCCCCTCCACAATGGAAAGATACAGAATTATAAAAATTGTGTGTGTAAAGAATAATATAACATCTTCGTGCAAATGTCGGGAAATCGTAAATGTTCTACATAAACGTGTCACTCCATTAGGATGTGTAACCGCAGTGAGAAACCCTGTAACGAATTATGTAGTGAAAAAGAGAGGCGTTACGGTGTGGTCGCATGAATTTATTACTCGCGTCAGTACACCCATAGCAGCTACCTATATATACCTACTATAACTTGAGCTACATTTCTGATGGTTTTTGTCGTCTTAATCAGTCCTCATGTATTTTGTAGTACATAATTTCGACGTCTACTCAACTTCGCAATTCTCAACCTCCTTTGCAGAGACCATTATGAGGGAGCAATGATGTCGTTAAATTTTATTATTGAATTCTGACGTCTAGGAGACATGACAATGCACGACTGACTTGTAAAATAGAACTACAGCGCCACTGTCGTCATGGCAATATCGAATAGCATGCATAACGATTTCCAACGCCACGTCGGCTGTACAACAGATTAGGCTACATATTAATTTTCTGTTAAACAACTCGGTTCTCTGTCAGTTTCGTTACTTATGATACTTTTCAGAGATTTTTAATAATAGTTTATTGGGATTTAAACACATTTAATCGAAATTAAAACTGATTTCAATGACCGAAAATTTGCAATTTCATCTCGTAAGATAGTATCGTGTGCAAAGTTTGGTGAAATGGAGAAGTGATAGCACTTTTCCAGCCACTGACTCCCTCATCCAGTTTTAAGTTACTAGTCTATTAAACTTTGGAAAATCAATTTAATTCAATTCAATTTTACTGTATAACCCGTAGGTATTACAAGGAGTTCCTTAAATACACATTAAAAATAGTACATGATATCTTGCCTTCATTTCGGCCTCAACAAACGATGTTAGAACACAGTCCACTCAAGATTAAATACTTTCTAAAGCTCATATCGAGCATTTTAACGTAAACCCTCCCCCATTGACTTGCAGCTGAATTCATGAATTTTATGTCATTTTACACAAAAAGTTCGCGAAAACGGCCTTTTACTTCGTAATCTGATGGGAAAGGGTCTGAGCGAAAACTTGTTCGAAAAGAACTTTGGAGAGTATTTGACACTGAATCGAATGATGTTTGACAGGCCTGAATCTGACCAATATTAAGGCCACTTGATGATTTTGAAGGGAAACAATTTGGCGGGGGAGGTGAGGACCCTCCTAAAATCAGCCTGATTTTCAATAGTCCTTAATTTCCTTATATGGAGAGATAATTCATAGTTTTTGGGTCGAATCACTTTGGTTTTTTATGCTCTAAAACTTTGCTTTGTATACAAATTTCTGTAGGATGTATGGTTTACGGATGATTAGAGAAAAACTTTAAAATGGCAAATTTAGCCACCTTTGTGAGGCCGCCATTTTGTATTCCACCGATTTTTAGATGACACACAATGATTTCCTCATTCAAAACATTCAAAAAGAGTGGAGAATTGTCATCAACATACCAAACCATTCCTCAATGTTCGCAGGAGTAGAATATAATCACCCGAATTTCCGAAGTTTCGTTTAGTTTCGTAGTAATGACGTTGTCGGAATTAAGAAAAAAAAAAAAAAGAAGAAGAAAAAAAAAAAAAAAAAAAAATCAAATTGAATATATGAAGAGAGAGCGGTGTGAAATCTAGCGCCATATGTTTTCAAGTGAATTTATAGAAAAATTACACCTCATCCTTTAGTAAGCCTTCCGTTTTGCGGTACATGAACATTTTAATTTCCCCAGAGACATTAGTTGAGGTGCGGTTAGCAGGTTTCAGATAGCGCGGGGGTTGAATCGATGGTGGAAATTGAATGATGGGAGCAGATAGAGAAGAATCGGGGGAAGGGATTTCCTTGGCAAATGAAGTTAAGGCAAAGAGAAAAGTGAGTGTTTTTTTCCAACGAACTCAAGGAGGGATCTCCGAATGTAAATAGTAACTTGAAAAAATGAGTTCCTGGGTATCACGAAGCAGCGTTCTGCGGGTATTATTATTCCAATTTCACAAGTTCAATCTGTTCTCAGCAATATGCCATCCCAGTAAGAACGCCCATTTTGTTCGGACCTGAGAAATAGCCTTTAGCAACGTTGAAATTCAGAAAAACAATATTTTTCTATATCGACCTCAATATTAATAACCACGTATCAATATTTTCTTGAGAGCACAATAATGTACAGGAAAATGTTAAACATTATAACGGGTCTGGGCTTCCAACGTCGAATCCGACATCTATTACAGCAGGGACTGTCACACTCCTCCCATTAGAAACAATATTATTTGAAGAATAAAATTAGTAAAATGGGAGCGGGAAGAAGTATGGGTTCGAATCCAGGAACCACAAATCTAATTACCTAAATAGATGCATACTCTAATTCTGGAAATATGTATCATCTGAAACTTCAGGAAATATCATTAGAAGAGTACTGGGGAAGAACGGGCTATCATGGTTTATCCTAGTTTTGAGAAAAACGAATTTGAATGCAAAAAACTCAATAAAAAGTTCCAGTCATGCAGCATGATCGTATGTGCGAACTTTCGTCAATAATCGTATTGTATAATATGAAATTGTTTTGAAATTTGAGCTTTTTGAGTGCAAGTAAATTGTTAACTATTGTTTTTATTGCAAAAAACGTATTCTAAATAATAATCTCCGGTTCAAATAGAGGTTTGGATTTTTTGGCTTTTTTGCAGTTTTCATCGATTTTTTAGCAAATTTAATGCATTTTAAGTGTATATTTCAGCATAATTTTGTACAGAAATTTTTGAATGTTCTATTTTATAGTTAATAGACTTTATTTGAGCAATATTCTACCAGCAAAAAAGTCACCGAAATCCCAACATGACATAATTGCATTTCTCAAAAAAAATTTTATTATGCTTCTGGAAGTTAAATTTCCCTCCGAATCGATTGGTGGCATCAGTTTTCCACTATAAGTGCTAGTTTCGGCAATATCGACAGGTTGACCAACATGACATACAAAATTATGGAATCCAACATGACACGATTGCAGAGTTTCTACAGTAAAAGCATGGCCGACGAGAGCTCTGACGAAAGCATGCTGAGTTTTCCCTTTATTTCAGCTGTTATTTGGTGTTTTCCTGTCAAATTTCTTCTATAGCTACATAATTGGACACTTTCTTAGTGATAATGATTTATTTTTCTTTGCTCCAGAATGTCAGAATTGATAGAATACGCCAAGAAAAAAACACATTCAATAATGCTATGTTGTTTTGTGGAGTGTTTGTAATTATGTCAAGTTGTGCAGGCTCAGCCACGTTGATACTTGATGTGGTAGCGTGGCTTTTAAGAATTTCGCCTTTTAAATATTTTAGCGTAGAAGACTTATGATTCAAGTTAATTTTCCTAGTCCTTATTTGGAGCCAAGAGTCGGGCTCAATTACCTACTATTTTGTGTTCATTGAAAAGAAAAGGCTGAGATTACGTAATTTATTTTGTTTATTGAATAATAATTATTATTAGTTCTTAACTATTAGGAAAAATGTGTCTTTAAGAATGAAACTACTGATTCCTTCCACACGGACTAAGGCTGTATTTTATTGCATTTAAGATAAAGTAAAACTGAAATCTTGTCATTATAATTTATTAATATCTTGTCATTTGTTGGAGTCAAGAGTTGGGCTCAAATAGTACTACTTTTAACAGAGAATGTGTTTTAGCCATGGACTAACTAGGCAAAAAAGCTAACGAAATCTGAAACGAAATGTGAGACGAAATCTGTGACGACAACATTCTGATGATATCCGCTTACAACCGAGTCGTTGCTAGGGAAATGGTACTTCGTCGTTTTTCATCCCCCGAAATTCGTTGACCATTCGTTCGAAAGCTCTCGATTTATCCAACCATATTATGTTAACTACTGCGAAGTGCGTGGCCAACAAGCTGAGTTATGAGCATGGTTATTTGAATAATTGTGTACACTCAGGTGATCATTCTCAATAATTGATATTGTGAACATGATTGCAACCGCTTGTTAATTTCTGATGATTTCATTGAGCTGGTGTTTCTTTTTTTTTTTTTTTTTTTTTTATGACGATTTGATGATTTTCATAGCAGGTGATCCGAATATTGCGAGAACGGTTTGATTTGTGAAGCGGTGGTTAAATAAGCTAAAGATCGTGTAACCTATGTAACCGAAGCTGAAATTTTGGAGGGAGGCTCAAGGGAGAATGCTGAAGACGCCTGGGTGATCACTGACTAGCTCCAAAGGCATTTTCTTTCCTATTCAACGCAGGAAGCTGAAATTTGAGATGGAGGGTCAAGGGAGAATGCTGAAGACGCCAGGGTGATCACTGATCAGCTGAGTGAGCTCCAAAGCCATTTTCTTTCCTATTCAACGCAGGAAGTTGAAATTTGAGAGGGAGGGTCAAGGGAGAATGCTGAAGACGCCTGGGTGATCACTGATCAGCTGAGTGAATTCCAAAGCCATGGAATGTGTTTTAGCCATGGACTAACTAGCCAAAAAAGCTAACGAAATTTCGTAACAAAATCTGGGACGACAACATGGATACCGATGATACGGAACTAAGGATCGTGTAACCTGGTGTAACCTATGCGATAATTATCTCACTATTGGAAGCTAACCAATCTTCAACCTAAGATTGAATACGGGTTTATGTGAAACGGGTGAGCTAAAACACATTCTGTGTTTCAATAATTTCGTCCGATGTATGTAAATAGAGGTAATCGGGGGTCCAGGGGGATTGCCCCCTGGCGAGGCGCGGAGCGCCGGGTTTTGTTTTTAATTAATTACAAGAAAAGGCTGAAATTCAGTATTTGAATGTTGAAAAAATTCGTTATAAAATAATGAACCTGATTCTCCTTCCAGACTGATTAAGAGTATATTTTATTTTATGCCAATTGATAATCAAATCTTGTCATTATAAAAGTTGAAAATAAATATTTTGAGAGCCTCATCGGACTTCATTATCATTCATTCCCTGAAAATTTCAAAGGAAACATGACATGACTAACAGAAAGTTTCGAGCAACATGACATGACTAACAGAAAGTTTCGAGCTCCTTCTTTTTTTAGTCCTTTCGCAAAATCATGTGTTTTCGTTTGTAATTGAATTCTGGGACTCTGGAAAACGGTTAGAAGCAGTAATATACTGACAATTATGAATAGTTGAGAAATGAAACGGTTTTTCTGTTCTCCTGAAAAGTAGCCAAAATCAATTAAGTCATGTTGGGATTTTTGCGACGTAATATGAATTAAACGATTTTTAACAGAAATTTGACTCATTTTTTGTGCTCAATAAGTGTTGTCCTACGGACTCATCCTTTGTTTTGAAATGCTTGAGTTTTTGGCGAAAGAACGAAGTTTTTATCACAATTCTATCGAGAGTTATCGTCTGGAATTTTTTTCCAAAAAAAAAAAAAAAAAAAAAAAAAAAAAAAAAAAAAAAAAAAAAAAAAAAAATCCAGGAATCATTTCAGAATGCCTCAAAACAGATTTCGATGAGGAAAATTTTTATTTTAAAATTTTTGGATCCATTGCAATAACTTTGTTTTCTAAGAAAATCCGCGAAAATGTATACCCTGCGATCAGAAAATCTGAATTTTCGAAATTATAATGTCTAGGCACAGGTAAAAGTAATAAAAATGCCAAATTATCTCAAAAAATTAATTTTATTGAAATATAACGGGAAAAAAATCCGAACATCACAAAAAACAGCGAAAGAATGGGATAACTCCCTTGACAGTGATTGATTTCCTCACTTGTGAGTTAATTTCTCGAAATTCCTCCTGGCTTTCTCAGTACAGAATATTTTTGAATAAATCAAATCCCTAGATTTTTCGGAAGAGATCGAAATTTTTCTCGTGTAGGAACTTGATGGGAAGTAAAATTCTGATGGACGAAGTGGCTTCTGAGCCAGATCTTTTCTTTTTTTGGTGGATTCGGCGTCAAAAACTACTTCTCTCAGCCGCCTTGTCTTCATTGGAGTTTTAGGAATATACTTTGTGTCAAAAAACCCTCCCAATCAAAATATCTGATTTTGATCAAGCCGAAAAATTAATGTATAACACAGGACCAAAAGATGCATATTGAATAGAGACAGCAACACATCGGAAAAGTGGAAGAGTGTGAAATTTGAGACACAGCTAACCTGCTTTGATTCAAAGGCTGAATAATGAACTAATAAGGATGGGGGAAGTGGCAGCTCTAAGCCCGTTCTGTCCCTGGACCTCTCCAATAAGCCCATTCTTTCGCTGTATACGAAATACTCACCCGCTGTTTTGAAGTATTTAGACTCGTTTATTCCCTGTTTTGACCACACCACCGTGTTCTGCTACCCCCAATACATAAGGTACCATTCTCAACTCAATTTTGACAAAAATTGAGTTTGCCCGTTCTTCCCCTGTGCAAAGACGCGGGATTTTTCGCTTCGTGAGAGGTCGCCGCGTGTCCCAACAAGTGCCTGGTCCACCGTCACTGCCGAACAGGGCGCTGTAACTCCCGTCATTTTGATGGTGAAGAGTTTGTGCTTGCTTTCGAACTACTTGATAACCATCCTCCGTTTCCCCACCCTCCACCCTTATCTTCCACACACTCAAACTGAAAGTTTCCTACAAATTTTGGAATCCATGGCGATATCTTGTCTGTTCAACCACACTGAGTTTTAAAAACGTTTGAAAGTAGCCTATTCGTGAGAATTATTCAAGAATACATTTTTCCCGACTGACATTTTGAAGATTGGTCTGGACTACTTTCCTCTTCTGTTACTGGACATCTTTTCATTCAGATGCAATTTTTGAACCTAGAAACACCTCGACCGTTACGCCACCATCGATTTGTCTTGTTTGTACGAATGCTGTCTACCAAATTGATCACCATCATCTATTTCAAAAGCAATTTTCATTGCGACTACAACCCTGCACCATGAATCTTCAACAATTGTAAGTTGGGTCCTTATTTTGTAACTACCTACCTATTTGACTGTGAAATGAAGCGAACCACCATCTTAATTTTTTCCTCTGTCGATTATTTCTTGTGAATATTTCGATGTTTCAAGCATGTATTTTCGTTTGTTGCGTTATTTAAAGAGTTCAATACTTCAAGAGAATACATTTCATCTTGTTGCATCGGTCTGTTATATATAATGTATTTTGACCATTTGGATTCCTGTTACGGAGTAACGATGTTTGGAGAAGCGGTTCATTAACTTGTGGTGGTGTTGTCTTGGTTTTAATTCAACAGGTGGTTCGCTTCATTTCATAACGGCGTAGACGTCTTTTGAAAAACGGGCTTCGAATTCGGATTCAGCACCCTCAAAAACACCCAGGACCAGTACCGATTTCGTGAGGGCATAAATTTGAATTTTTTTTTTTGCTGGGCAGTATTATTATTACATTAAATACTCTTCTAGTTTTATTTGATTCGCACGTTCTATCGAATATTAACATGGGGATGAATTCAAAACAAGCCTGACTTTGAACAGTGATGAAGTGCCTAACCGGGACGGATCGCCGAGCGAGTTCAAAACAAGATTTTGCGTTTCGTAGACTTCAAGCTCGGCATCCCTTCTGTGGAGGTTAATTATGGTTACTTGCGAGATAGGTGCAACACGCCTGAAGGGTGATTTCGGCGGACCTCGCGTTCCACAACATGTTACTAAACAACGTAATCGAGTGCCCATCGCTTCTATCGAAAATACATGTTCATATTGTTCATGCTCACGTATCTCCGCCCGTTCTTTAATGATATTCCACATTCCGTTCTCTCCAACAAACTATCAAAGGAATCAACCCCTTCATAGAATACCAAGCAGTGCAAATCTAATATTTCATTTAGTTCCCAGCTTCTACCTTTTTCATTCCTCCCTCTCTTCATTAAAGTCAATTGTTCCTTCATCACCGCTCAGTTTCACATGAACTATATATTCATTCCGTTTCATTTTCTCATTTCATAAAAATTCATGTATGTAGCCATTGTGAAATCCTAGGATGTACCCCCTCCTTAACATTGTTTCGTGCTGAGTTTTGAATGTACATTAGGCTTCCTCGTGAATATGTAAATCAATAAATAAATTAATAAGAATTGACTGTTTAAATTTAATTACACATCTTTTATTCAGATTAGTTAGGACGAAAATTTCATCATTTATTGAATGGTTCTCTTGAACGAACTAGGAGAGGCCAACAGTCAGCCTGCTTCATTATTTACAGTACTGGACAAGCGATTGAAGTCCTCCTGGACTTGGAAAACGGGATTATTCCAAGGATTAAGTTAACTCATGGTAATTGAAATCTTTCTAGCGACGCCTTTTCTTACAACTCAGAAGCCGAAGAAAAAACCTTCGCTGTACATTCTCCAAATAGGTTTTTGCATTGGCATAAACTGGTGTCCAAACGACCAAAGTAAACTCAAAATGTGGTCGAACAATAGGGGTGTACAATAATATTACATACGGAGAACCAATGGGTTTGTCACTTATTTTGTATTTCTCTCCAATCACACAAGAGCCTTCATTGCTTGAATTAATTTATCATGTGGGAATAATTAGAAGACCATTCCAGCAAAAATGAGGTGGTGTCAATGTTTCAGGAAACAAACGATGAAATAAAGGTGATTGTTAGGAACAGAATAAATATATTATATCGGTGTAAAAAAGGACTGACATCAAATGGATTTGCCGTTCTGGGTTCGTCCTCGTGGGCGAACAGAGAATTAACTTACATAAAATGAGTTGATATTCATGGTAGCTGATGTTGAGACGTGTATCACACACTCGATAACATAACATGGCCTGTCAGAAAATGGAGATACGGTATTCATTCCACGGGAAATACAAGCTTTCTGCGCTGTCCAACACTTGTTCAATTTGCGTTCCTACGATTATTCCCGGTGGGAAGGTAACACGGGGTTGCCTATGAAAATCTGCCTCCCGACCCTGGTTCACCTGCCAACAAAACCCATTAGCGGGAACCTCCCAAGTACTGGAGGCAGCAGGGTCGCTCCGCCTCTCATACGCCCAGGCTGGTAAGGGCTGGTTTTAACTTCTACCAAATTTTCGTTAATTGGCTGGTTTCAGTGTCGCGGCGGAAAATCGGGAGGGAAGAGAAAGAGAGAGGGAGGGGGGGGGGGAGCAGCTGAGGGTTCATATTCCACCGTCGCTAATGGGATCGTCTGAATTAACTGGAATTGGTGTTCGCTGATAAAGTTGGGCCCATGCGTTAATGAACAGTTCAATCAGCTCAAACTCGGCAGAACGCAAGAACGTCATTCGATCGCCCCACATAATAACCTGGTTGAATCCACCGCAACTACTCCGAAGCCCTACAGAGTAACTGCAACCACAAAATGATTTCAGGGAATTTTGTAAAAAATGAAGCTATTGCAACGGCTCCAAAAAACCTTTTAAATAATATATATATATATATATATATATATATATATATATATATAACATATAGTGTTATATATATAATATATATATAACATAATATATATAATATATATAACATATAGTGTTATATATATATATATATATATATATATATATATATATATATATATATAAAACACTATATGTTATATATATATAACACTTGATGAATGACTCTAGAGAAGCATGAATGTAATCACTCAGTAAGAAAAGAAAACGGAAAATAACAACACAAAACAGTTTTTAATATTTCAGCTTCTGCCTTTTTCGAAACTATGAGAGAAAATGATTAATTTGGGATGTTTGTAACGTTGGCAAGAAATTTACGTAACTTTGGATATCGCTTTAACGTCTAATATTTAGGCCTGGAAGATTGTAAGCACCTAAAATGTGATTGGTGAAGCATGATTTGAGTTAGTGTAATTCAAAGATATTTTAGCAATCAGGTCCCCAGTTTATTCAGTGATGTCCATGATACTCCCCTCCCCCCTCCTTCAAAACATCCCTCATGGGTTAGATTGGAAAACTTGAAGAAGTCTGCGATTCAAGTAAGAGTATTTCAAACATTTCTTACCAATCAGCTCCAGTTTATTTAGTGATGTCCAAGATAACTCGAGTTCACCCCCCCCCCCCCCTCAAAACCTAATGGTAGGGTTTGAAAATTTCAAGTACCTAGTCTGCGATTCAAGTTGGAGTAACATATTTCAACAATCAAGTCTCCAGTTTATTTAGTAATGTCCATGATACCCCATTTCACCCCCTCCTCCCCTAAAACACCCCCTATGGGGCAGATTTTAAAAATTTCAATTAGCCTGTGATTTAAGTTAGAATAATCCAAACATATTCACCAATCACATCCCCCAGTTCGTTCAATGGTGTCCAAGATACCCCAATTCACCCCTACCCATAAACAACCCCTCTGGCTCAAATTTTAA
Source organism: Adelphocoris suturalis (assembly GCA_030762985.1). Lineage (NCBI taxonomy): Eukaryota > Metazoa > Arthropoda > Insecta > Hemiptera > Miridae > Adelphocoris > Adelphocoris suturalis. Next base: position 75,977,782 of record CM061045.1, on the reverse strand, counting down.
AAACTTCAAATAGCCTATAATTTAAGTTGGACTGATACAGACATTTCCTCCCACTCATACCAGTGTTCCAATGACCCGTGTAACCGTGAAAAGAGGACAAACATACGGTGTCTGTCCGACAGAGAAAAAAAACTCTCGACAGGGGCAACGACGGGTGAACTAGCTAGTATATATATATACTCGGCCCTTCGAGCCTCGCAAGGGGCTCCGCCCCTTGACCCCGCCAGGGGGGCTTCGCCCCCCTGGACCCCCCTAATCGCGCTTCGCGCCTCGCCGGATCTTTTCTCTTTTCTACTGTGTAGAAAACGAGGATAATTTGCTATGTAATTCGTCTCACGAGAAAAAAAAAGAAAATAAAATAAAAAAATTTTCAAACCTGAACCTTCGTCTCACGAGAGAGCGGAAAAAAAAAAAAAAAAAAAAAAAAAAAAAAAAAACCAAGCCTGGCTGGGATTCGAACCCACGACCTTCGTCTCACGAGAAAGAAAAAAAAATTTTTCAAGCCTGGCTGGGATTCGAACCCACGACCTCGCGGGTTCTAGTGGCGGGACAAAAAAAAATTATTGGGGGTCGGCCTAAGAATTGCATAGCAATTAATATATATAGCAATTGCTTTTCGGAATGAGTTGTTTTAGTCAATCCCTTCACCCCTCGTGCTCGGCTATATATCACCATCCAAATCCATACTATAGATCGATTTTTTAAAATATACATTCAAATTTCTCTCTAAGGGAAAAAATTGCTTTGAAGATGGAAAAGCTTACATTTTTCGCTGTATCAGGGTGTTGAAGGAGAATTAAGATAAAATAAAGATGATTTAACATAAGAAGATGATCCGCGCTCTACAACTCAATAACTGTATTTTTGGGGTCTATTGAAAACTGCCAGTAGTCGTAGGAATTATACAATTAAGTTCAACGATTATACAATTATACAACGACAAAAAAAATTGTCATTTTCGGATTCAGCACCCCCAAAAAACAAGAAGAAGACAAATTTTTCAAACCTGTATAAATAAAAGATGAAATAAAAATAAATACCAATAATATAAATCCAAGATTATCTCAACAAAGGTATTTCAGGATAATATTACTTGATACATATTTATCATCTACATTATCTATACTATTTATAAGAATGAAACTCCGTCTGTTTGTCTGTTTGTCGTGTCTATGCACGGCCAAACGGCTGAGTGGGGGGAGTCTACGAGTGGGGGGATCTTCTTGGGATTTTCCAAAAGTGGGAGCGAGCGAATTTAAAATTGTTTAATCCCACCCGAACCATGGGCCGTAGGGCGGGAGGGGGGTCGAGGTAACGGTTAATGTGCGCTTTTTCCACTTCCCCGCTTCCCCTACCCCTCTAAACGGCCGTTGACAATTCCGGAAAAATACGGGTTTCGTAGGTTTTCCTACGAGAAAGACGACGGCGCGATCGGATCGCGAAAAAAGTATCGGGAAATGCGTCAAAAAAATGCGAGAGTACGGACCCGTTTTCTCGAAAAGTCCGCCGAAAAACTTGGTTTTTTCCGATTAAAATATACCCCATAAAGGTACGTTTTTCGGAACGGTTTTCGCGGGCGAAATACAGCTTTGGGTCCGCCGAATCTAAATCCGAAATCGGATATCGAAAAAAGTGACGGGCAGTCGGTCAAAATGCGAGAGGGAAGCGAGGGGAACCGTTTAATATGAGAAATTAATTGGGCCCCGGAAGCGAGAAGGCTCTACGAAGTCAGGGGTTCGATGAGGCGGGGCTTGCTCCTGACGGGAACGGGTTGCGAGCAGGTACACGCACTTACGTCTTGAAGGGTATACAGGTATACCTTGCGAGCGAAGCGAGAGCCATGTCAACAGAATAAATTCGGATTTTTTCCTACAAATATACAGCAATACCTTGCGAGCGAAGCGAGCAACATCCCCGAATAAACTTTTTGTGGTTCCACGTAGTTTCATAAGATTTAATTTGTTTGTAAGAATTTCCAACAGAAAAAAACGTCTGCCAAGTTGGGTGGGCAGTATAACTTCCTCAAGCGAGCGAAGCGAGCAGCATCCCTTACAGAAGTTAAACCTACCCTTAGGGATCTATCGTTTGCGAGCGAAGCGAGCAACATTCCCTACATGCCACACTTTGCGAGCGAAGCGAGCAATATTCCCTACATGCCACACTTTGCGAGCGAAGCGAGCAATTGAATGGGGGGTCCGGGGGGCTTGCCCCCCGGCTGGACGTGGAGGCGAGCGTAGCGAGCCGGAGCGGCTAGTTATAAATAATAACCCATGAATGGGAAGAGATCCTACTTCCCATCTTCTGTCTACTGGTACATCCGTAAGCACAACAAAACTAAACCATGATTCCTAGCTATAGTAAACATTTTTGACGCAGTGCGATTCGCCGGAAGCTCAAATGGGACTTTCAACCGGATTGTCAATACCGCACGACGTATTGTGTTTTACGGATCTACTAGGAACTCTCTATTTGCGAAAAAACAAGGAAGACAGCGTGGGGGGTGGGCCGATCTCTGCCGGACGTCGGGAGGGTGCCTTCCAACTGGGCGCGTTATCATTCCAGTAGTATAGTTCGTTGGTGCAGGAGGGTTTCTTAATTTAATTAATTTCTCTTCAGTACGCCGGTACGCGTCTATTATCTCATATTTAGTTGCTGGATCTCAATTCTAACTATCTGCTACAAAGCTGACTGCTACCTGGAGGGAAATTAAGCACGAAATCGGCTTATGAACGCGCAGACCAGAAATGCGTTCTCGGCAAAGTACCGTCAGGTAGCAGAAGGAAGTTTCTTTAACTTGTGGTGCGATAGCGCTGGAAGTAAAGAAAATGAGTAATCCGCGGGGATATAATCACTGACGAATAATTCAATTATCTCTTGATATAGTTTCAAGTGAATTAACTGGATGAGACTAAGCTCAGTCATTATGTTCCCGATAAGACTATAAAATATAGGTATTGATTATGAAAAAAAAGAAAGGAAATTGTTTCGAAAGATATTGAAGGGGGAAGGTTATAAAATGAGAAGTTCTGAAAGAGGGGGTTCATTGAAGAGTTGTGAAGAGGGAAGAGTTATCAGATAGGTTTGTTGGAGTTCGAGAGGACGGGGGAGATAGAGGGGGCACTGCCCCCTCCCACCCATCACAACAATTAAATCTGGACCTTGAGAAGGGCGGCAGTCCGTCGATAAGATTTTCTCAAGAAGTTCATCTCTTCCCCAGCTTCCATCTCTCTTTTCCGAAAATTGGCGATTTCAGCGGATGGGATCGAACGGTACGGAAAAGTGCTGCGTGGACTGAACTCACTTTTAAGCCAGTGAAAGTTCAAACAGCCTATAGTGCAGCATCACCTTATGAGCAATTTTAGCCAAATTTCAAAGAATATGAAGCTGTTACAAGAATTCATGGCATGGAATTTCCAATATGTGAATTTTCGAAAATTCGTAAAGTCTGTGACAAGGGGGAAACACTTGTCGTGCTTTAATGCACCAAGATTCTCTATAATGTTACTCTAATATGAAGGAGCAAGGAGAAAACCATAGGTACACAGATTCAATGGCAATGGTTGTTCGAGGAAGTTATTTATTCAAGGAACCAAATATGTATTTGCTCAGAGAAGAATTTTAATGGATTTTGATTAGACTGAAAAACAGTTATGTTTTATATTAACTCTTCATACAAATACAGAGACACTGTAAGGGGTAGGTTAGATGGGATCAGTCGGTAGTAATCAGGATCAGGTATGATATCAGAAATCAATCAATTAATATCAAGATCGTTAATTATGGTAATCAGATTGAATCTTAACGGCTGATATGAAGTCAGGTAACGTAAATGAATCTTATTACAAGGTGCTCAATGTTTGTTATTAACTCTTCATACTAATACAGACTGCATCCCTGACGGCTCCGACAGGTGCCGCAGGCGGTCGGGGCAGCCACAAGTCATAGATATCCGTTTAAGAAGATGTTGAGATAATTCCACAATTTTAACACAAAACAAAAAAGTCCAGTCATGCAGCATGACCCCATGAGCGAATTGTTGAAGAAATCTTCGACGTTTCAGTCGCTATTGATCATGTAGAGAAATTTTAGTTTATGATTTTGGTAGACAAACATGGAATCAAATTCTATCTAAAGCATGGTTCTAGCCTTAAAAAGTATGTTTCTAGGATTGATTATACAGGGATACTTCCATAAGAGTAGTTTAATCTGAATTTGGACAATGTTTCATGCAAATATTACCGATTTTTACAACTAGCGAACAGCATTATTTCGATTTTTGACTGATTTTTCAACTTTGAAATTTTTGAAAACTTTATACTTATTCCTATACGAAATTTTACGCTGATTCCGAATATACCACATGTTAGTATGCTGAAAAAATTATTTCGCACAACAAATCGCAAAAAACAGGCTATTTTGAAATTTTTGACTACATTTTTGAAAATTTCAACCCGAAGATGTAATCCGATCATGCTGGCCAACGAACTTGAACTTTCGTTTTGTGCCCTTAACCAAAAAATTTGTTTGAAGTTTCTAGCACAATTCTACGGACAGTTATCGTCTGGAATGACACATACAGACATACATGCATGTATACATAAATACATACATACATTAAAAAATGCGTTAAACTTCAGAATATGATTCAGAATAGCCTGAAACGGATTTCTGCATAACATTTTTTCAAAAATTTACTTTCTACAAATTTTGAGGCGAGAGCAATAGCTTAATTTTCTTTCAAAATTCGCTAATACACACATATTTCAATAAAACAAAATATCTCAAAGATGGAGATGTCACGTAATAAAAACGAAACAAAAAACGTGCCAGTCATGCGCCAAGATTTTATGAGCGAATTTTCATAAATTATTGTACTATATTATGTTACATTGTTAAGAAAGTTATTCAATTTGAAGGCAAATAATGGTCAACTACCAATTATATATCAAAAACTCGCTCTAAATGATATCTAACGGTTCAAAAAAGATTTTGGATTTTTAGCAATCAATAAAGGAATTTACGTGCATTTTCCAGCACAATTTTGTGTATAATTTTTAAATGTTCTGATTTATAATTGAAAAACTTTACGTCAGTTATATTCTCCAAAACAATATAAATTTAATGATTAATAGTTTATTTATATGTGCGGAAATAGTTACATATAAGTTGCGCTTTTTTCCAATGTATTGTTTGGCAAATGTTCGATTTTGTGCGATTTCGGTTTAGTAAACACATTTTTAAAAATTTTGGTTCTTCAAAATTAAAAATTTTCATCACATCCAAAATGATCTGCAGCGATGGTGAAATAAACCCAACATGCGCACGAATCTTTGCAAAATAAATCAAGTTGATATCGCCAGTAGAACTACGGCCACAATTCACTTCTGACAAACAAACGCGTTTTTCTCAAAATGAGGTTTCCAGGAGACCAGATTTTGAAGAATCGTATCTTTGGAACTAATAAAGATACAATTTTTTTTTTTGAAAATACCAGCGTTTTTAGAAGAGCCTTAAGAACCCAGAAATGGCAACAACTTAATTTCGACATCCGGTAAGATAAGGCCCCTTGTCACAATTTCTTGGCACTCAGAGTGTTCAAATTTCAAAACAGTATGGCTCAGTATAATACGATAATTTACGAGAACTCGTTCATACGATCAAGTGTAAATTTCGATGTGTTGGATTTGGATCACATCTATGCGGTGTGCTTTGTAAGACAATCGCTTCTTTCAAGTTACGATTTTTAGAAGACTCGAGTTGCAGTACAAAGCCGCTGTTGAACTATCGGAACAAATAACCCTTTTCTGTTGAAGTCGGATGAAAAACCAGTCCGTCCTATGTAAAACGTACTTATTGATGAGTAACATTACGGCAAATAAAGTTTATCATGCATTATTCGTCTTCTTGAACCTTCGAACGGAGCACCACCAACGGGGGGTATGATAATGGAAATCGTAGCCGTGGATGGAGTGGGACGTGAACTGTTGAAACGGGGCTTTAACACAAGGACAAGGTGGTCTGGGGTGGACCTGATTTAGAGCCTCTGACTAAAAGTCAATGCCGCCCAATTTGCGGGGAAATCGGTTAGGGACAAGTTATCACCTTCTTTATATCGCAACCTGAAAACGAATCCAGTCGAACTCAGTTCTCTCTCCTTCCCCTGATTCATGGAACCTTCGTTGAGGCGGGTTTGTGGAACTGTCTGCACAAATTCTCTTAAAGCGAAAATCCTTTCTTTCACTCGTGGTATTGTTATTCAATGATAAACCGAAAAAAGAACCTCCCTTATTCTTGCTTGTTTCTCAAAGAGCCAAAGGGGCTGCGAATTGCCTTTTTTCTGGAATCCCCTTAAAACAAAGGACAAGGCCCAAACTGAAAGCATCTTGGCAAACACAAGGATGCGTATTAATGTGTAAGTGTTCTTAGTGGTAGCCATCTAGTCTCAAAGGATTATTGGCTGAAAGGTGGAAGGTAGGCGGCTTCTTTCTTTAATATCGTTTTATTTCACAACGAGTTTCGCCCAATTATGTTAGGCCTCATCAGGTGAAGAAAGGTGGGTGGTGATGGAAAGGTTGCTTATTCCATACAATGTTGGAAGTATGTCGTCATTTGCAAATGGTTTAGTTTAGTATTTCGGGACCTTAAATTATCAACGCGACATAATTTCCGGTGAAATTAGGGTGAATTTGTATATTACCCTACAATTAATTTGAGGTTTATGGCCGATAAACGAAGCAATCATCGGCGGAAATGTATAGTAAAAAACGGAATCATGTTCAGAACATGCCAAAGCATATTATCCGACCATAATAGCATGTTTTTAGTACAATTCTTAACCAGGCGACAGCATTTTCGGTGAAATTTTCGATTTTTACTTATCTTCAAGCAGCGCCCTCTGCCAATTTACCGGATAACTAGTGGACGGAGCGTAAAATAAATAAGTTCATCGTGTTCAGCGCATGCGAAAACCCATAAATTGACCCAAAAAAATTGAAATCCGTCCTTAAAATCATCACCTCGGCACCAATTTAAAGGTTGGTTTAAGATAGCGGTCGCTAACTGGCCAACATTGACCCAGGTAAAGTGGTTAGGATTAATATTTTTTGCTAAAAATTTAGGAGGGTCATCCTGACATACCAAGGAAGCAAAAAAACAATGGGGACAAGAAATCCCAGAACTTTTTTTTTTTTTTTTTTAACCACCCTATTGTGGTGTGTATAAGTGTGTTCGTTGTATATTTGATACAACTATTTGATTTTGAAGCTCTTAAAACCAAGGAGATGTGGAGTCTTAGAAGAAGTGAAATCAACGAATGAAACTGACATCATCAGAAAAGAAGTGAAATCTGCGAACTAATCTGACATGAAGGTCAGAAATGAAAGTGGTGAAATGAGAGGGTGAAGGCGATAAGGCGAAAACGTGCCATAACGAAGCGTTTAAAATACGAGTAAAACCGTAGGGCTGGATGTACAACAGGCCGCAGATTCCCGTAACGTAATTGACCGAGAGCCCTTGTAGCGGATCAAGTCGAGTAGCGAGTTGGGGAAGCAGATCAAGCAATAATTATAGCGAAGCAAATCGTTTGGAATCCGAGGATTAGGGATCGTGGGGGAGTGGATTAGGGACCGCCCCCACCGAGCCGCGCCCGCCCCCGCCGCGCCGCCGCCGCCGGTCCTCAAGTTGAGGGTGACACGCCACAGACGCCGCCGCCGCTTCTACCCCTAGTCCCCAAGGGCCTGACTACTGTAGGCTCCGTTCCCTCGGGTTAGCTTCAGCCTCCTCCAGCGCCCCATTTCCGTCTCAGCTGATAATCGGTTAAATGTCTCCCCCGGCACCACGCACTACGTCAACTCTACTTTCTGCGACTCACCAGAGAGAAAAAAAAAAGTCCAGTCATGCAGCATGACCCCATGAGCGAATTTTTGAAGAAATCTTCGACATTTCAGTTGCTATTGATCGTGTAGAGAAATTTTAGTTTATGATTTTGATAGACAAACATGGAATCAAATTATTAAAAATAATTCGGAGGTACTCATACTTTATTATTATTAAACTAATCTAGTAGATTTAAAGACAAAATAAATGTAGGTAAATATTCATTCTATGTCCAATGTGGTCAGTATTGAAGGCAGTTGAAATCTTAACATTATCCTATCAAAACATCATCAAATCATGTCATAAAATAAAATAACATACCGACGTCATATGAAAGAAACGTATTTCAAATGCCAATCGATGATGAGGCTTTATATTACGAGTGATATAAAGTCAGTTGCATTCGAATCTAGTACCTATCGTACATCAAGAAATTGACAGACAAACTAGTCTCCGTGCATCTATTGACAGCCTAAATTATGGGGAAGTGTCACTTGGCTTTTCCGTAGCAACAAGAAAGAAATTGAAAATACTTAATACTAGCATTAAATCCCAATTAATTACTACTGACGGCCGAGTGGAGGGAGGCCTTGAGATTAACGTTACTGACGGCCGAGCGGAGCGAGGCCTTGGGTCTGCGTGCTAGTACGTACATAAATAGAACTTCTTCATAATTTCATGGCTGATATTTTCTAAGCCACAGTCAGTATTAAAGCTACATCAAGTCCTAAAACAGTTGAGCGTAAAACATTAAAGAGAGCGACCGAGAGAATCGGAGGACGGAATATTTCACAGAGTAAACTCATCAGTTGTGATTACATTTTTTTTTAACAAGCACCTACTACCTACGTTTTAAACAGCGTGGTTCTAGGATTGGTTATACAGGGATACTTCCATAAGAGTAGTTCAATCTGAATTTGGACAATGTTTCATGCAAATATTACCGATTTTTACAACTAGCGAACGGCATTATTTCGATTTTTGACTGATTTTTCAACTTTGAAATTTTTGAAAACTTGATACATATTCTTATAGGAAATTTTACGCTGATTCCGAATATACCACATGTTAGTATGCTGAAAAGATTATTTAGCACAACAAATCGCAAAAAACAGGCTATTTTGAAAATTTTGACTTTATTTTTGAAAATTTCAACCCGAAGATGTAATCCGATCATGCTGGCCAACGAACTTGAACTTTCGTTTTGTGTCCTTAACATTTTAAAATTTGTTTAAAGTTTCTAGCACAATTCTACGGACAGTTATCGTCTGGAATGACACATACATATATACGAGTACAAACATATATACATACATACATACATAAAAAAATGCGTTAAACTTCAGAATATGATTCAGAATAGCCTGAAACGGATTTCTGCATAAATTTTTTTCAAAAATTCACATTCTACAAATTTTGAGGCGAGAGCAATAGCTTAATTTTCTTCAAAAATTCGCTAAAACCAAAATTAGCCAAATCGGTCCAGCCGTTCTCGAGTTTTAGCGAGACTAACGAACAGCAATTGATTTTTATATATATAGATTATTTGAAATTTGAACTTTGAAGACATGCTCAGTTTATCTGCGCAGTTTTCATGAGGACAAAACTGAGCAAAAAAATGTACGGTTATCTGAACTGAAGGTGTGGGGGCACCTGTCAGTTTTTGTAGTTTTCCCCTCGTTTTTTAGGAGGGTCTCCGCTCTGAATTTGAAAGTGAACTCTTCGGGATTGTTTTTGTCTATATAACGGGATATTGTCTATCAACTGTGATGGACCAAAAAAGAAGAGCAGCAGTAAAAGAAAAAAAAATCGAATTTTACCAGTACGTTGTGTTCTAAAAGTTGTTTATTATATAAAAACACTCTTTCAGAAGATTATCTTTCAAGACTCTATTGAACACACTAAACGAGAGCTGTTCCCTTATTTCCTGAGGTAGGTGATCTTGAGCAACAAGAACCTCCAATGGCGCTGAATTCTGCTTAGTCTTGATCGAGGCATATCTAGTTAAGTGGCCTGACGAGCATTGTAGCTGTGAGTGTCCTGTCTTCGTTTCAAAGCTGTCATTTCTTTTAGCGAATTTTTGAAGAAAATTAAGCTATTGCTCTCGCCTCAAAATTTGTAGAATGTGAATTTTTGAAATTTTTTTTTGCAGAAATCCGTTTCAGGCTATTCTGAATCATATTCTGAAGTTTAACGCATTTTAGCGAATTTTCTTAGAAAATAAAGCTATTGCAATGGCTCCAAAAATTTTAAAATAAAAATTTTCAAAAATTTTCTTCATCGAAATCTGTTTTGAGGCATTCTGAAATGATTCCTGGATTTTAACGCTTTTTTATATGTATATATATATATATATGTATATATATATATATGTATATATATATATATATATATATATATATATATGTATGTGTCATTCCAGACGATAACTCTCGATAGAATTGAGATAAAAACTTGGTTCTTTCGCCAAAAAATCAAGCATTTCAAAAGAAAGGATGAGTTCGTTGGACAACACTTTTTGAGCACATTAAATTGGTCAAATTTCAAAAAACGTACTCAAAAAATCACTAAAAAAGGCAAAAAAACCGCTAAAAATTAACGAATTTCTATTTTTTAGCAGAATGCTACTCGAAAAAATTTAATCGAACATGAACTAGGACATTTAAAAATTTAAGCACAAAATAGTACTGAAAAATGTACTTAAATTTCATTAAAATAAGCTAAAAATCGATAGGAACTCTTGAAAAAATTGTAAAAATCCACAAAATCGTTTGTTCATTGGAATATTACTGACAAAAAGTTAGTTTGCTATAGAATGTATAGTAAAATTTTTATTTGTCCCCAAAGTGCTCAAATTTCAACAGAATTTAACATAAATGTAATACGACCATTTATGAAAATTCGCTCATACGATCATGCTGCATGACTGGAACTTTTTTTATGTATGTATGTATATATGTATGTGTCATTCCAGACGATAACTGTCCGTAGAATTGTGCTAGAAACTTCAAATAAATTTTAAAATGTTAAGGACACAAAACGAAAGTTCAAGTTCGTTGGCCAGCATGATCGGATTACATCTTCGGGTTGAAATTTTCAAAAATGTAGTCAAAAATTTCAAAATAGCCTGTTTTTTGCGATTTGTTGTGCGAAATAATTTTTTCAGCATACTAACATGTGGTATATTCGGAATCAGCGTAAAATTTCCTATAAGAATATGTAGGTACGAAGTTTTCAAAAATTTCAAATTTGAAAAATCAGTCTAAAATCGAAATAATGCCGTTCGCTAGTTGTAAAACTCGGTAATATTTGCATGAAACACTGTCCAAATTCAGATTGAACTACTCTTATGGAAGTATCCCTGTATAACCAATCCTAGAACCACACTGTTTAAAACGTAGGTACCTACCTAGTAGGTGCTTTAAAAAAAAAAAAAAAAAAAAAAAAAAAAAAAAATGTAATCACAACTGATGAATTTACTCTGTGCATGTGTTAATAATTTGATTCCATGTTTGTCTATCAAAATCATAAACTAAAATTTCTCAACACGATCAATAGCGACTGAAATGTCGAAGATTTCTTCAAAAATTCGCTCATGGGGTCATGCTGCATGACTGGACTTTTTTATTTCGTAGTATGAAAAACTTAAGACCCAAGATCTTTTTGGTCCCTACGCGAAACCCAGTGACATCCAAGACACTAAAATAGTTTTTGAAGAAACAATCCATCTTTTCATTATAACCTAACAATATTTCTATTTTCCATATCTACGTTTATTTATCTTCTAGGCAATCGACCCGAATTTACCTAAACGTCCAAAATCATAAACTTTTGTATTCTTGTCAAATCTCTTTGAATTGTCTTCTCTCTTTCAGTTTTAGACGGAGTTGAACAGCCTTAAAATATCGGTTGTTCTTCTTGACTTATAATATCCTGATTTTTGTTGCAAATAATTTCAAGTTGCCGGGTATTCGCCCAAATGATTTGTCCTCTAGAAAAGGATGGGAGATGTCGAATTGGGCCCACGGTCTGTTTTTTATTCCAGCAAGACTACCATTACATAAAGAGAGGGTACCGAAAGGATTCCACAATTGATGAACAGCGGCTTGGCATGACAGTCCTTATGCTTTTTACATATTATCTGAAGGGCCTGTTTCTGCAGTCAAAAACGCGCTGCGAATCAGATGTGTGGCCTCATAGCACTATGCTTCCACGAAGGTGAGATGCGAACAGTCCATGGTATACCAACACCATGGTGTCCTTGTCCAATGAGATGCACAACTTTTTCAGTCCATAGATTATGCGTCGCAATCCTGCTGCCATCAAATCAATTTGAGGAGTCCACGTGAGTCTGGCATCAACCATAACACCCAGTAGCCTTACTGCGGACGAACTGGCACTGGAGCTCATAAATGTCACATACTGCTGTTTGTCTACATTTTGCTTCATTTTGTTTGCATGAAACCTGCTCCACTATGTCCCGCAATTTCAGCATTACCTCTCTTTCAGATGTTCCCTACAAGAAACGTAGAATCGTCAGCATATACAAACGCTTCAGAGTCCACAGAAGGGCTCAGGTCGTTTATGTATATTGAAACAGCAGCGGTCCAAGAATAGATCCCTGTGCCACACCAGACTCGAGCTGTCGTATCCCTAAAAGAGATCCTCCCACGCATGATTTTTGAAAACGCTCTGTCAAGTACGACCTCATCAATTCTAGACAGTGTCCCCGCTCTCCGTAGTACAGAAGCTTCTCCAACAATGTATCATGAGGTATGATATCAAATGTCCTACTATGATCACAGAGAATTGCCATATAAACACCTCCACGCTCCAACCATCAAGTACGCTCTGGACACTGCCCCAGGAGCACTGTTGTTGATAGATGCTTGCGGAACCCGTACTGGTCGTCATTAAATAGGCAATGTCTTGAGAAATGCTCTGAGATAAGCAAGGCCAAAGCTGCCTCAATCAGTTTTCCCAACCTCGGGCACGAGAGACAGGGGATGAGCCCCAGAGACATCAGTTGCACCCGCCTTCTTGGGAACAGGAATTACCCTGCTGATCTTCAACTGATTTGGAAATTCTCCAAGTGCGAAAACGCTGTTTATGAGAGCAGTTGATAGTTCAACAAGAAAAAGCTTCAGAGTCTTAACAAACAGAAATCCCATATATGCCTTGCGAATTCAACAATTACATCAGGGTTATTATTTGGAACACCTCCTCTAGTATTACAGGTCTGAGGTCCGATTGGACATGACATGCGCATTAGATCTCCAACCAAGTTGGAAACGAACTGAAAATGCGCAAGAAGTAAAGTCGATCTTGCATTTGGAGAGATACTGGTGGCTTGAATGTATGCGATCACAAACGTTCACCACTATGGATTGAGAATAGTCGGCAGTTTGAGGAGTGTTGGGGAAAAGTAAATCCGAAGCCATTTCTCCCCAGACCTTAAACTATTTCAACGTCTGTGGAAGAGTCAGCTAAATATGGATCTGTTTTGCAACTTGTTTGTCTCACTTCACCCTCTCACATGCTAAAGATCACAACATTCATATTTCTGTTTATCATTTTCTCATATTCATCTCTATGTCATTAATTCAGTGAATATGAATATTCCAGCTTTATATGTTCTTTTCGTGCTTCTGTGAAAGCAAATGGTGATTGAGCATTAGAGGTATGTATGTTGAATAAATCTTGTCATATTGAGCGTGTCTCTTCCTCCAGTGGCTTTCAATTAAATATCATATCAGCTATTTTTATCTCTCAGACCTGAAAAGCTCTTTCCTACGCTACTTTCTCATTCAACAGATGTTTGCATTCACAGTCACGTACATTAAAAATTGAGCACTGATGATAAAAATACCGGCGATCAACAAGAAATAGCCAACAAACTTGACAATTATTTCACAAACATTTTGAAAAACATTTTAAAATGCAGAGGGACATGATAATACGACTAACAAGTTAACTGAGTGTCCTAACACGATTAAATGCAGGGTTTAAGCGTGGGAGAAAGAGTACAATCGCGGTATTATGCCAATAATAAAAATCAGTGGAAACCGGGAAATATAGAGAAGAAGTTAGGGAAACTACATTACCTGATCGAACTCGATGACCAAGCAAAGATTAAGGGCGGAATTCATACACAAAGTGTTTGTGTTCACTCATACTCACTTGAATGGAGGGTCAAACTCCACTCAACGGTTTGAATTCATAGTTGAGTGGGGTGGTTCAATTAGCAGGTTGGGACACACTCAGATTGCACGAGTTTGACAGTGCACTCAGGAGACAACGCTTTTTCAACTTTAGTTGGCAGCCCTGACAGTATGCTGTAGGGGAAGTTTTCCTGGTTTGAGGGAAAAGGGATGGGGAAATTTCCTCTCGCATTTTGCACTGATCAATAACAGTTATCAAAGGTTACTATTTTCTTGGTGTTTTTGCTTTTAGTGTTGTTATCCTTGTTCTGCCCGGATGTGGCTCCTACGGTTGAATTGAATCCTTGTTGCTTATTTGTTGAAGTGCTGATAATTTGTGTTTATTTACCTACAGAGTTGTGACGATGACGGTGTGACGGAAAAAAAGGAAAGAAAAATGAGAAAACAATGAATTTGCCAGTTAGTTTTGAAGAACAGAGATATAGTTCAAAATAAGAAGATTTATAGCTTGAATGGGACTAATGGGCAAAAAGAAGACGTGAGGTGTTGGGAGAGGTTCAAGCAATTAAATTTTCTTGGAATTCTCATTGACTGTACTATCCTGATGAATGCACTACAAATATGGTATATTTAGAGATCACACAAAATCAAAGAGCGACCAGCACTTTCAGCTGTGGTGGTTATGATATATATCTTCTTAATTTATTTTACCCTCCTTCAGGTTCGTAATTTCCTATGACGGTCTCTTTACCGAATCGATATAGTCTACGAAATATTTCGTTGTTGATTGTGTAACATTCGAATGGGATCCGTTGGTTACATCAAACATGTACCTAACTACCGTTTAGTTACCTAGGTACTCTCATTCGCCGCTGTTTTGTATGCTATCACCAGTACATATACCTGTGTGAAAATAATAATAAAAGTTATCAGTTACCTCTCAGTTAGTTATCGGTCACTTAAGTGACCTCCTGCCGTCACTCAGGATATTGCACCGTTGAGCTGAGGGTGACACTCACCTCAACGCCATTTTTTGTTTATAACTCCTGATGATTGTGCATTTGGGTTGCAAAGTCAGTGCACCCTCAGGGTCGCCTTCAAATCACGTCTATGAATCCGTCATGAAGGCCGCCATTTTGTATTCCACCACTTTTGAGGTGGCAGACATCGATTTTGATTTATTATTTTTTCACTAAGAATGGACTATATTTTCAAAATCTAATCTCAGAACTTCTCCTGAAATTATTACCTATTTCCGGCCTTGGCTTCTCAAAATACCTACTAGTAAGATAATTTATGAAAATTAAGGCATACGATCATGCAGCATGATCGTAGCATGATGCAGCATCGTGCAGCATTTTTCAAAGCATTATATCGATTCTCAATCGGATTTTGGTGACAGTCCTTTTGTTCAGGTGCCCTTAAAAAGGATTAAAAAAAGATCTCGTCGCACACAGCAGGTTATTTGATTTGATTTACCGGGAATCGCGGTTTTTCCGATCGAAGGCCTTCGAGTCGTCATTCATGTTCTGTAATTACAGAGAAATCCGAAGTTGTAATTGAAATTGGCGGTTCTCGTCGCTTCTACAATTTCGTGGCTCTAAAAAGATGGGTGGCCGACGCGACGGAGTTATGTGACAAGGGGGAATACAGAGCCGCCGGTCTCGTATTCGAATTCAGTTACTACCTTCATTCAATTAAGTATAAAGTCACCCACCACATTATTTTCGTTACTTCCACAACTCTGAAACACATTTTTAATATTCTTACAGAAAATCTAATTAATTTGTTATTGACTTTCCACTGATTACTTTCCTATTTTTGTTTCCTCACTATCAAAGGTTGTGATAGTGCAAGAGGTCAAAAAACGTTTGGTCCTCCAAAATCGAAATTTTCACTTGCTTTACGTTACATAAATCATTTTGAAGAATTTTAGTCCTGTTTCTATCTGTCTGACGTCTATCTGTAGTAAATCGTAGTCACACCCAAAACCATACCAAATTGTAGTCCGATTTCAATGAAATTTTCTAGGATTACGTGGGTTTGCTCCAATACAGTCTCCTACAACAGTTATTGTCGTCGGATCAATAGTAGTCTGCGCGCATGCGCAAAGGATGGATTTATTAAGTTTTGAAAATGATTCATTGTTGCTATCACCCACTTCACTTGCCACTTATATATGTGGATTCAGATAACTTTTAAAAACCATTTTTGAGTTGAACTAGTTCGAAAATAGAGTATAACTCTCCATATTTCAAGAATGGTGTGAATTTTCCATCTCAATCCTCACCATATTCGAGATATATAATTTTTAAAACAGTTTTCCAGATAAACTTTCTTTTTGCATCAAAACCTTGTTTCTCTACTTCAACTCAACCAAATTTGATTTTCGAGCATTTTCGAAATCCGCGCTAAATTTTCCGAAAGAATTGTGTATTTTGATTCTCGAATAATACCATCTAAATATCATACAGCCAGCTTAAACGTAAACTGTTTTAACAAGTGAATATTTCTGAAGTCCCATTGAACTTCGTTTGAATTGCTTCAAAAAATTCTGAAGATTGTCAAATCACATAAATACTTCTTCAAATGATGGGCTTTTTATCGATTTGGTCGACATTGCGATTTCAATTTAATTTAATAGATACTGCTGAGCGGGTTTTTTAAAAAAAGTGGTCTTAGTTGTGGCACGAGGGGGCGAAAGAAGTGTCCCACTTACAAGAGTATTCTTACTTACTACCACTAGAGGAGGAAACAATAAAGTCGGTCATTTTCCGCTCTTTCGGTAAAATTTTTACAGTTGTAAAAAATGGCCGATTTTCAACCTACGTCCATTCACCTGTAAACTTGTTATTTTCCAGCATTGTGAGTTGACAATTTTTCAGTGTTTAATATGTGGGAATCATCTTCTGATGAATAATACAGACAAGAAGAATTCAGCTTAGAAGACGCCAAAGATTTTTTCGGCCACGAATAAACGCTCATTTCGTGGGTATGTTTGAGTTTAATGAGATATTTAGGATGTCTTTCGAGACACTGGAAAGATTCAAATGGTGCGTGACCCTGTGCAATTTTTCCTGATCGGGTATTGAGGATCTCCCCACCATTGAAGAACAAAGTGAAGTGTGAAGATCATCTCGAAGTTACAGACGACATTCCTAACCCAGCAGCAGTAAGACTTCATGAACTGATTAACCATTTCCAGTGAATGAAGGAGAAAAATCCGATTATGCCAGCCATCAGAATAAGTTGAAATCAAATACACAATATCTCTACTTTTCAGTTTATAATTTGTCTGTCTTCCAATCATTACAACTTGTCATGTACGATAAACATCCTATCGTGTACTTAACACAGTTTTTATATTATGATTCGCTGACAAAACTTCAATTTCGGCATCCCGCTTGACGTTGTTCATTTCGTTTGTCCCCACGCGCCATTTTTCTTTTCTGCTGCACTTGTACCTGTACTTGTTAACTTGTACACTTGTAACTTGTTGTTTTATGAAATAGGCCCCTGGTGTTTGGAAAACAGGAATTAAATCTGCAACTTGTGAGGTGCCAAACTTAAACTCACCTGTTGACAACATCGCCGGATATGCATAATTCCTTTCCATCCACAGCGAACCTTTTCCACAACCTCTTTATTATCCCGTTACCTATCATAATCGCATCTTCAATTAACTTCAACTCGCCTTTTCATATAATTTATAATTGGATCATTAATATTTTGTTGACACAATGTAACCAAACGCAACCATTACACATTCACTGCTCTCTAGATTTAGATTTTCCAATGTCACCAACATTACATCCCATAGATCTGTAGATGTTTGAAACATTCTATAAATGCTAGGTAATGTTTGCCATATTATTGTTTATTAACCTTGTACAAATTAAATAACTTATCAATACAAATATTATTTATAACTTTCTACGTTTATAAAGTGGTATTTATTGCCGGTGTTGTGAAGTGATCGTCATCTGTGTCACAACATTATTCTGCATGATGAACCAACCACTCTGTAAGGACAAAGAGGTAGAAGCAAGACACTTTCAAGCCAGCCATTTTCCGTTTTGATCACATTCTTTTGTTGATCCTTTATATCCATCGTCATCCGCGCGATTTTAAATTATTTTCACCTTATTCCGACACTAAATCACTGGAATTTAGGTTACACTTTCCGGAAAACCATCTGGGTCGCCATCAATTGGATATATCTTCACCATTTCAAACTTGGTTGGAAGTACCTTTCCCAGCCTTGTTGTTCTTGCTGCTTGATCACCAGCTCAGGATAATATTGGACCTACCTATCTTCTACCTAAAATCTTTATATTAATTTTCATCTTTATCCACATCTTCTGGGATCTTTGTTGCTACCTATCAGCATCATTCTTCCTACCTACCTATCTGGAGTTGGCCTTCACTTTCTACACTTATCTTTGGAACTGAACTTTTGGGAACAGGAGTTAGCTTTACATCCCTTACTCATAGTCAATTCACATATGTACCTACCTTTATCTTTTCTCATTCAGACAGTGGCCACATAGGTAGGAAAACCACTATTTGTACATACCTATCCAAAGTTACCTCTCATTAAATAAACTAGGTAAACAAATTTAACTTTATATCATTTATCATTCCCAGTAAAAAATATCACTAATCTAGTCATTGATTCTCATAGTACATTCCTATTTTTCCATTAAAAATACAGTCTACTCAATATATTAACTAGCTGAGCTTTGTAGGGCGTGCTATTTAATGTGAACTATCATTGCCTGGGATATCACGCTGCACAGACACTACCAAATAGCAGGGCAACATGTATTGGATGGAGTTGGCGCTGTAACCAACGCAGAAAGCTCTTAGTCCTTTACAAAACACCTGGCAAGCCTGAGTATGCCACTAGTGAACCAGAAGTATAGGAAGCCTCATACACTTCTTCGGATGCAACAGCGTTAAAACCAATGGAGAAGAAAATCACAATTCCTTTCAACCAATATATTATAGGGTGAATTGCAATTAAAGATCTTTTGAGTGAAACTACAAGAAATCTGTTCTAACACGATATTCGGCAAAAAAAAGTAATGTGAGGGACTTGGCCATGTTAGCCCAGCTTATAGATTTCTGAGCACACATTATATAAATTCAAGCATAAATTATCAACTTATTTTTGCGTTCAATAGATTGATAAAATAATGGATAAAATTTATGGAGAGTAAACGTTTCTAAATAAATTTATAGGTTTTCAAAATTTTCCCCTCAGCATGTTTAGTTGAAATTAGATAAAAATGAATTTGATTATTTTGGGATGATATGGATGAAAATGTTAAAATCCAGGAACCGATTTAGAGAGCTCCAAAGCAGACATGATGATGACATGTTCGAAAGATCATAGTTTTGTATTTATGTGCGAATGAGATGTGGCCAGGAATAAAATCCTATCAATTACTGAATTGTTTGGGAGTAGCAACTCACAAATCAATGCCCACACACTCTCACTATAATATAGCATTTCCAAGTCAAATGAAACCTTCTCAAAATCAAATTAATCCTTTTCCAAGTCAAATGAATCCTTTTCCAAGTCAAATGAAACCTTTTCCAGACCAAATGAAACCTTTTGAGGAAATGAACCAAATGATGTGGAACCTTGCAAATTGCAGGCATTGTAGAAAGAAGTTGACAAAATGAAAATTCGATGAATTTTAAACATTGGATTATCGAAGTAGTTCTCACCTTAGTAGAATAGGAAACATATTGATTAATGAAATTTCCAACAGTAGAACGTGAAGTGGTTACTCCTGCTTACTCACAGAAATAGGAGCTATACTGGATAATATAATTAACGGGAGTCACCAATACGTCCGATGAATTCTTTGTGGCTTATTCCTTGAGAATTTTCTCAAGTTCTGATTGACTCCCAAAGATCTTGTTATTTGTACTACTTCAAATTTTTTTCACTTTACAGAAATACACTATGTTTGGAAAAGGTTTCATTTGACTTGGAAAAGGATTCATTTGGTTTGTAACAGGATTCATTTGACTTGGAAAAGGTTTCATTTGGTCTGGAAAAGGTTTCATTTGACTTGAAAATGGATTCATTTCGTTTGGAAAAGGTTTCATTTGACTTGAAAATGCTATAACAGTAACAATGTTATGTGATGAAATATAGAAATGAAATTCTCTAGGCAAAACAAAGCAGTTTACAATGTGGAAGAGCTAAGCGAGTTTTTAAGCCCAAGAAATGACGTCTGGAGTGCTGGGAATTTGGAAGAACCGTCCATTGGAGTTATTTTACGTTTCTGAATTTTGTGGTTTTCGCAATGCTCACAGGTGAGCGATTAGTGTATAATGCATATATTTATTTGCCTATAAATAACGAAATGGCCAAGAAAGATGGGAACATAGGTGTTTTGTTGTTGGGATGATTTAGTTTTTCTTGTATGATTCATCAGTGAGCGGGGTAGTGGTAAACCGTTTTTGTAATCCAATACCGGATGATACTCAAGTTTCTATCCGGTTTTAAACAGCGAAGCGATCATCTGCGGCCTCTCAACCGCATTGGAACTGCGCTTATTATCGGCATCTGAATCTTCACGCGTTTCCATCTTACCGCCTCCGAAAGAGGTTTCACCCACTTCACTAAGGGCAAAAATCAATCGATTCGTTAAGTGGTGAAATTCTTTGAGGAGCAAACCCTCACGAGAACACATGACCGGTGTGAAATATCCGAGGAGTTCCTCTACTGCTGCATTGCAGTTTCGATATTTCTGCCTGGCTGCTTCTTCGAAAACAGTTGTCCTGTCCTGTGTACAACTGGGTACGCATTTGTATCCCATCTGATCCGTTGTCTTGTTATAGTGTGTACCGATCACTGAACCGTACCTCCGATCCGAGCCTTTCGACTCAAGACATCGCAGCGCTCCAAATAAGGGAAACCGTTGCAAATTGTGTTCGGGAGAATAGAGCATATACTTCTAGTAGTAGTGAGGCCTTGTCATGGCATCGCAAGAGCAAGAGATACCAGCCACATATATTTTGGTTGATAATATTGTGGATTAAAATGAAGAAGAAACCGCGTTGATGGAGAAGCAAAATTTTATAAATTAGATAAATAATAATAATAATAATAGGAAAAGGTAATCCAACGTCCATACCAACTGATGAAATAATGGAAATTGCACACTATGAGGAGGTACGTTACAGAGGTACGTTACGGTGCAACATTGACCCTGACCACACCAGTCTCATCCCATTTCGAACAACCCTTTGATATGCCCGGGAAAACCGCAAACAAGCAGATCGGCTCCGTACTGTTCCTTCCGAACCTCAACTCCTTTGAAGTCTTGCCGCCCCGAACCTAGGGTTTGAGATTGGATTTT
The DNA here is from genome assembly GCA_030762985.1 of Adelphocoris suturalis. Classification (NCBI taxonomy): domain Eukaryota; kingdom Metazoa; phylum Arthropoda; class Insecta; order Hemiptera; family Miridae; genus Adelphocoris; species Adelphocoris suturalis. The sequence continues at coordinate 75,956,364 of CM061045.1, read as the reverse complement.
GAATATCTAGTCCATTCCTAGTAAAAAAGTGGATGTCTGCCACCTTGAAAGTGGTGGAATACAAAATGGCGGCCTCATATAGATGGCAGAATCTGCCCCTTTTAAAGTTTTTCTCTTATAATTCCTAAACCATTCATCCTACAGAAATTTTTATTCGTATTAAAGTTGTAGAGCATAAAAATACGAAGCGATCCGACCCAAAAACTACGCATAATCTCCCAAAATAAGTGAATTAAAAACAATTGAAAATCGGACAATTTTGGGTCAGTCCTCTCCTCCCCCCGTCAAGACTTTTGCCCTTCAAAATCACCTAGCGGTCTTAATATTGGTCTGATTTAGGTCTGCCAAACTTCATTCGATTCAGGGTTAAATACTTCCAAAGTTCATATCGAGCCAGATTTAGCTGAGACATTTTTCCATTGACTTACTGCAGAACTCATGAATTTTATGTCATTTTACGCATAAAATTAGCAGAAACTGCGTTTTAATTTGTACTTTAATCGGAAAGGGTCTCAGCTAAAACTTGCTCGATATAAAATTTAGAAAGTATTTAACCCTTAATCGAATGAAGTTTGGTAGACCTAAATCAGAAAAATATTAAGGCCGCTAGGTGATGTTGAAGGGCATAAGTTTTGACGGGGAGGAGGAGAGGACTGACCCAAAATTAGCCCGATTTTCAATTATTTGTAATTCGCTTACTTTGGAAGACTACAACTTTGCTATTTATAGAAATTTTTGTAGGATGAATGGTTTAGGAATTATTTGAAGAAAACTTTAAAAGGGCGAATTAAGCCATATTTATGCGACCGCCATTTTGCATTCCACCAATTTTGAGATGACAGACAAATATTTTCTCACTCAGAAAGGACTAAATTTTCATGATCTAATCTCAAACTTTAACTATCTATTTTCGGCGGGCTCCTGGACTATGTGAAAGTCGGCGCCAACATTAACTAAGCAGTTATCAAAGAACGCCACTCTCTCCCTGTCCCATACCTGATTCTTTGAGGTCGTCTACCAATCCTGGATTCCTAAATTATATGCAATTTGAAGTACAGGCTTTATTTCTGTTCCATTCCATGCCAGTGCTGCCAATCTCGCGCATTCCTACTTCACCATATCCTGCCCAAACTACACTAGACCTACTTTTCTTGCAGTTTAGTGCGTTTGTCAGAGTCATTCGTTCCTCTGTCCGTCAATGGAGTTAGCTGTGAATTGTATTTAAGCTAGCTGACCACACCCGTATATTCTTGCTACAGATAAATACACAAGTTTGTCTCATATCCAATAATAGAATATCAAGATTCGGAACGTACCTCGCGCCGACCAGAATGTAATTGTCGTCTTTCATGACTAGCCTGAAGAAGTCGGTGTTTGTATTGTTTCCACCGAACCTCTCAACATCTTCAGCTCCTGAAATCAAATACACCAGATATCAGTAATTCAATTGTATCATAATAATAACAGTATCTTAAAGTTATATACACATATAAAGTCCAAAAGCACTCAAAATGAAATGCGTTATAAGTTATTGAACTACTGCATAATTGTTGCATGCTTTTTTAGGGCACTTCAGTAGCGACGGCGTGACTATGTGACAGTGAGAAAAAACCACTTAAAAATGTCCGTCCATTCTGAACAACTTTTGTTTTGTGACTGCCTGAGTGACGACAGATCCTATTAACACGTTTTATTTCAACAGATTTCATCCGATTTTGATGAAATGTTCATGGATTGCACAGTTTATGCTATAGATAGTGCCAATGAGCATCATAGCTCCAAACCCATTGATAGCTTTAGCGCATTTGTAAACATATCATCTATGAAGCATAGTTGTCTCATCCGATTTTGACATTTTACGCTCTATAATAATTTACAATTTCCTATTTCCCCTTTACTAACCATAAGACCCCCTACGGAATCAAAAGATTATTTGAAACATTTCAATGATCTACACTTTTGTGTTACGGATACGAGGAAGCTATGGGCTTATACATATAAAACTTTTTTAATGGCGTACCCCAACCACCATAACCACTCTGAATGTGATCCGCATCGGAAAATTTCATTTTTTACCTCTTCAAGGTAGCGAAAGTTACGCACTCGAGCAGGGCGCTACAAACATTTTCGCTCTCCAGAATTCGAGAACTTTATGCCCAAAAAAGTACCAGTCATGCATCATGGTCAAACTTTCCTAAGTTATCGTTTTATATTTGTGCTATACTGCTGTGACCACAAAAATATGGTTAAATATCAATTTTATAGTTACAAAAAAAAAAAAAATTGTCTTTAATAATGGTTTGCTATTCAAACATTTTGCATTTAAAGCATTTTTGTAGTTTTTATCGGTTTTTTTAGCACATAAAACTGAATTTTAGGAACACTTTCCATTTTAGCTAATTTTTGAAGACAATTAAGCTATCGCTCTCGCCTCAAAATTTGTAGAATGTGAATTTTTGAAAACATTTTATGCAGAAATCCGTTTCAGGCTATTCTGAATCATATTCTGAAGTTAAACGCATTTTTTTATGTATGTATGTATGTATGTGTCATTCCAGACGATAACTGTCCGTAGAATTGTGCTAGAAACTTCAAACAAATTTTAAAATGTTAAGGACTCAAAACGAAAGTTCAAGTTCGTTGGCCAGCATGATCGGATTACATCTTCGGGTTGAAATTTTCAAAAATGTAGTCAAAAATTTCAAAATAGCCTGTTTTTTTTGCGATTTGTTGTGCGAAATATTTTTTTCAGCATACTAACATGTGGTATATTCGGAATCAGCGTAAAATTTCCAATAAGAATATGTATCAAGTTTTTAAAAATTTCAAAGTCAGTTGTTGAAAAATCAGTCAAAAATCGAAATAATGCCGTTCGCTAGTTGTAAAAATCGGTAATATTTGCATGAAACATTGTCCAAATTCAGATTGAACTACTCTTATGGAAGTATCCCTGTATAACCAATCCTAGAACCATGCTGTTTAAAACGTAGGTAGTAAGTGCTTGTTAAAATATAAAAAAAAAAAGTGATCACAACTGATGAGTTTACTCTGTGAAATATTCCGTCCTCTGATTCTCTCGGTCGCTATCTTTAATGTTTTACGCTCAACTGTTGATAGGATACTGTTAAGATTTCAACTGCCTTCAATACTGACCACATTGGACATCGAAATCTATGAATATTTACCTACATTTGTCTTTAAATCTACAAGATTAGTTTAATAATAATAAAGTATGAGTACCTCCTAATTATTTTTAATAATTTGAATCCATGTTTGTCTATCAAAATCATAAACTAAAATTTCTCTACACGATCAATAGCGACTGAAATTTCGAAGATTTCTTCAAAAATTCGCTCATGGGGTCATTCTGCATGACTGGACTTTTTTAGCATAACTTTGTGCACAAACTTTTGTGTCCTACTTCATAGATGATAAACCTCCTTTGAGTAATATTCTGCAAAATAATATAAATTCATTAGTGTTTGACCGTTTTTTGTCATTTCTCGTGATTTTTTTTTCAACACAGTTTTTAAAAGTTGACCGATTTAATGCGCTTTCTTTTGAAATATGAAATGCTTGATTTGTGGCAAAAAAAAAAAAAAAAAAAAAAAAAAAAAAAAAAAAAAAAGGATTTTTAATCTTTTGGCATTGTATGGAATGCCTAGGAATTTCATATAATGACAAAAGAAGGCCGTCACGTGAATAATTATTTACTTTCCCAAGTCATCTATTCAATCTCGGGGGAAATTATGAAATATGGTTAAAAGTTGATATTTTCTTGTCCCTATGCGAAGTTTGTTAGTTACAGCGAAATATGAAAAATAAAGGTTTACTTCGTAAAACCGCTGCTATTTAATGAATTCAACTACAGGTGCCAGGTTGGCCTAATCGATTTTCAGTCCAATCAGGATGGTCAATACAAATTTATTATGATCTAACAATATCATCGCTTGCGCAACAAGCACTGCCACAAAAATGACTTCACCTGCAAGTCAAAATGCCGCTGTACCTGCTGCTCAAACAAATCTCAAAACTAAGGAAATTTTTTTACTCAAACACAAATTTCATTTGATAATTCAATTGTGTTCAATACTTTGCCAAAGACCCACCAGGCATTATTCATAATGCCTAAATACTATGAACATTGCCTGGGACTTGTTAGAAATGTAGAAAGACTAAAGCCTCAATTCTAAAGAGGTACCTACGTTGTCTGAGATCACACACATCATATGTATGTATATATACACATGTATAAAGTATTACAATAGAGAAATCGTTTCAGATTGTGTTAATACCGATTCCCATGAAGAACACTTGCGATAGCTTCATTTTCTCCGAAAATTCGATAAAATTGAAGTAGGTGAATACAGTAAGCAGATTTATTGTGAGCTTAGGATAATTCGATTAGGCTCTGCAACAATTAGCTCGCCATTAGTCTAATGCTCATTATCGGAGTTAAATCGCAAATAGACGATCGTAACAGAGCTATATTTGAGCTTTAAGTATCCCACTTCCCATCATCATGTGGTCCATGTGGGTCGGAGATCTTCAGCCTCGTTTACTCCACTGCTAATGAACACATTGTATTTAGAGAGAGAAGGTTTATGGTTGCTACGCAACTGGGCCCAACTAAAGGCTGATGTTATTATATTTCTAACAGCGCGGAAGCTGGACCATATTGTTCCAAGAACCGCAATCCCGTCCCAGAACCATTAAGATTCTCTTTACTGTGGCCCTGATAGGTTTCGTTAAAGTTTATCCAATCCGCCTTGTTTTTTATTCGTGATATATAGAAAGTAAATCAGTTGCATGCCATAGATCTTAATTTGGAGATATTTTTCGAGCTCATCACAATGTATGGGGTATACATAAATCTGAAGCTAGTTGTTGAGCTTCTCCTCTAGCTCCTGCTAGAACTTCAACATCCTGTTCAACCGGAACTGGGAGTAGATCGGACGGATAAATATATTTATGACATATTATGATCAATGTCCTCTATGGCCGAATGCGGGTTCCGCTGCCATTCAGTTAAGCAGGGGATCCCGGGTTCAATTCCCAAGTTACTAACGAAATTAACCAGGTCTGAGGTTTATGCGAATATGCCGTATTTAGTTAATCCTTAATTTAGTTAATTTAGTTGGGGAATAAACGCAAATTATACGTCCTTTGAAGGTGCACAGAAAGAAATACAATTTAATTTAAACACTAACATCGGCTCCATTTACACAATGAACATTTGTACACTTATTAGTGCTGGACGAGATCGAAGCCTCAACAAGCCTCAAGTTCTTGGGTTCTAAATTTGGGCAACACTGGTTTTAGGTTGCTATGGCTGCAAAAATATCTGTATCCACTCTCTTGAACTAAGGCATGCATTTAGATTATTATAGTTTTTTAAATTATGTCACATCGATGCTCCATTCGAGACGGGCTCAACGTCTGCTAGGCAATCTTGCCATGCGCTCTCCAGCAGCCCGCAGTAGAGTCCAGCAGCTGGACGTTAACTGTAGATTGAGAAGATCGTACATCCTCCAAAACAGGACGTCTGTCAATGTGCGATGAAGTTATTTCTTCTCCTATGTTGCATAGGGGCAAGTAGGGTCGTCTTTCATTCTGTTTCAGTGTAAATGTTTTTGGAGATAGTCGTGGCTAGTTGCTATCCTAAAGCATGTCACAGAAACATTCCTGGGATCAGAGTTGGGGATTCCTCCATTAGTTCCGGTCAGGCAACTCCCATGACTACGAACTTCTGTCTGCCTCCATGAGTCCCTACCCTCTGCATGAGGGACCCTCCGATGATAAGTTTTGAGGAACCATTCATAAGTGAGTGGATGTTCAAGCTGGCTTATCCCTGCACCCTGCATTGCCAAACTGTCAGCACGCTCGTTTCCATTTATATTACACTGAGATAGCATCCACTGAAATGGAGTAATCTTTCCCTGTACTATTGCATCTTTGGCAAGTTGTCGACACACTATTAGGTATTCCGAGTCGGTGTGGGTGTTAGAAGAAACTGCCGTCGTAGCTGCCTGTGAATCAACAGAGAATGTCACATAACGGTTTCCTCTTCCTAAAATCTCCAGTAGAACAATCGTTACGGCCTTGATTTCGCCATCAAAGTTGGTGGCGAGGCGATCAACTATGCAGCATCACTGGAATCAACGCAGTAAACTCCAGCTCCAGCATTACAGTTCGCTCCTACTGCTGACCCGTTGGTGCCAACGTTGAACCCCTGAGGGGAGGGGGAGGGGGGTGATCTAGTGGCCACAGCTCTTAATTCGACTGGCAGTAGACTCCTTCCTTGTTTAGAATTCTTCATCCTTCATTGTTGGATGAAGTAGTGATAAATAAATACGTTTGGATGGAGAGCGGCAACTGCAAATTAAAGGAATTGGGAAATGGCTGACGTGAGTTGATTTCAAGATATTGTCCTGTTTAAATATCCTTTCCTTTGCTGTTTAAATAAACGTTCGCTGAGTGATAAGGCGTTGATGTGGTTTATACGTCATCCAGTGAGTGCCAATGCCTCACTTCAAACTTTCTTTTAAAGATAATGCCAATAGCTGTAGGCGCATGCTCATGGGTTCAACTTCTGTTTGAAACTGCAGGGCCGCTGGTGATGTGGAGATTAGAGCCTCAGTAATCACTCTGAGAGCCTTGTTTTGGACCGTCTACTTTTTCATTTTTTTTTATTTACAGAGCTGTTGAGGTAACTAATCAACAGTCCGCATTCCATTATTGGTCGAACGTTGGTTTTGTAACTAAGTGTGAAGACATCTTGGCTAGCTCCCCATTTTGTTCCAGCTAGCCTCTTCAACAGACCTATGCGTTTCGTGCCATTCACAGCAATGATCTCATAGGGCTTTGTCCAGTTTGGTATCTAGCTTGATTCCTCAGTATTTTGCTTCATGAGTTCGGATCAAGTCAAACTCAATACTTCAAATTTATGTAATGGGGGTGAATGCGTCCGAACCTTTGCTTTGTGCCCCTGGATCCAACTCACTTCAATAAAGATTAAAGATTTTGTTACTAAATACACAGAAACTCGGCATTTTACGTGACTCGTTCGGTGTCTACAACTCAACTGTTCTGCAGTATCCCGTGTAAGCTATCTCTAGCCTACCTAAGGGTTAACTAGCCCACAGTTTGGCAAGTGGAAATCATAGAAGGGCTCTACCCACACTTTGCTCACCTGTGTCAGCAATAAGTAATGTAAATAATAGATTTTTGCAGTTAAACGTTATAAGTTTTGCAAGAGGTAGATTGGGGTTAAAAAAGAATCTTCATGTAGTATCCATGAGTAATTCCAAAGATAGCGTTGTCTCTGGGGCAGCTATCCGCCCGACAACACCGGCCCTTAATCTACCATGTATACGCCCCGTTCTTATTCTATTCAATATTGCCCTGGAGAACAGCGGAGCTCTGAATGGCTGAAAATGTTTAAGGAAGGGAGAACACAATAAAGCCGTCAGGTTTATTTGACTTGCAATGCACAATAATAGCCTTCATCGCTCCGAGTTCCCGTCCGATGGGGGGCTGAGGGGCGGATATTCCACTTTCAGGCAGAAGTGGTGGGGATGGGGGTGGCGAGGGGTGCGGCTATTGCGAAGGGAGAGTTATACAGTTTGTCGGGACTCGACCAAGCAGAATACGGTTCAATCGTGCTCGAACATTGATTTGTCACAATTGAATGAAACACTTACAAGAGACAAAGCCTACAACCCCCCACCTCCCCCCATCAACTTCCGTAACTCCTACACGCCCTTTTTATCATGAAAAATCAAAGATTGGGCGTCGGTGAAAACATTTTTCTTTTCGCATCGCAACCACGTCACGGAAGCGACCGGAATAAGAATACTGAGATTGTAATGGACGGAGAAAAAATCCAAGAACACAAACTCATATTTATGGGGGGTTTATTTATTTATTTATTTTTTTTTTTTAGCAAATTTTAGTGGAAAAGGATTTTAGCAAATTTTAGTAAAAAATGAAGCTGTTGCAATTGCAATGGCTCCAAAGAGGTTAAAAATGTTCACTTTCGTTAAAGAAATTTTAAAGAGGAAAAGGTTTTTGATATTTCGAATTAGTCTTTGTCATTGAAATCCGTTTTGAGACATTCTGAAAGGCCGATTTGAACCTAGTACCCACCTATGGGCCCGTTCGATTTTTCAGGCATCTTCTTCAACACCTTAACACTCAAGAAGCTCTATGGTACAGAACACTCTTCAGGACTGACTCAAGGAAGCTCGCTCTATGGTTATTCATCCTTAGATTCAGTTGGAATGCCTTCCCTACATAGACCCTTGAGATGCCTTCCCCTCTTGACTGGTCATCCTCACACTTCTTGCAAATCAGGTGGTACACGGATGTGCGTGTACCAGCTGATTTGCAAGAAGTGTGAGGATGACCAGTCAAGGGGCTTCTATGTGGGGAAGGCATCCCAACTGAATCTAAGGATGGATAACCATAGAGCTTCCTTGAGTCAGTCCCAGCAACGACCGATAAAGCTGCATGCAAGAACGCACAGTCAAGCAGTCACCAACGGGCCCACAGGTGGGTACTGGGTTCAAATCGGCCTCCTGGACTCAACCTCAATGATTGAGTAACTCCAACATAAAAACAATGAAAAGTTGGATACAAGCTTGGTTACAGGGAATATTCAAAAAACACTCTTTCTTCTTCTAATTTTGACAAAGACTAATTCGAAATATCCAAAACCTTTTCCTCTTTATTTCTGTGAAATTTCTTTAACTTTAATTAGTATATAGTGCAGTAGCACAGTGTCCACAATCAAGTGCATATATATATATATATATATATATATATATATGTGTGTGTGTGTGTGTGTGTGTGTGTGTGTGTGTGTGTGTGGTGTGTGTGTGTGTGTGTGTGTGTGTGTGTGTGTGTGTGTGTGTGTGTGTGTGTGTGTGTGTGTGTGTGTGTGTGTGTGTGTGTGTGTGTGTGTGTGTGTGTGTGTGTGTGTGTGTGTGTGTGTGTGTGTGTGTGTGTGTGTGTGTGTGTGTGTGTGTTGTGTGTGTGTGTGTGTGTGTGTGTGTGTGTGTGTGTGTGTGTGTGTGTGTGTGTGTGTGTGTGTGTGTGTGTGTGTGTGTTGTGTGTGTGTGTGTGTGTGTGTGTGTGTGTGTGTGTGTGTGTGTGTGTGTGTGTGTGTGGTGTGTGTGTGTGTGTGTGTGTGTGTGTGTGTGTGTGTGTGTGTGTGTGTGTGTGTGTGTGTGTGTGTGTGTGTGTGTGTGTGTGTGTGTGTGTGTGTGTGTGTGTGTGTGTGTGTGTGTGTGTGTGTGTGTGTGTGTGTGTGTGTGTGTGTGTGTGTGTGTGTGTGTGTGTGTGTGTGTGTGTGTGTGTGTGTGTGTGTGTGTGTGTGTGTGTGTTGTGTGTGTGTGTGTGTGTGTGTGTGTGTGTGTGTGTGTGTGTGTGTGTGTGTGTGTGTGTGTGTGTGTGTGTGTGTGTGTGTGTGTGTGTGTGTGTGTGTGTGTGTGTGTGTGTGTGTGTGTGTGTGTGTGTGTGTGTGTGTGTGTGTGTGTGTGTGGTGTGTGTGTGTGTGTGTGTGTGTGTGTGTGTGTGTGTGTGTGTGTGTGTGTGTGTGTGTGTGTGTGTGTGTGTGTGTGTGTGTGTGTGTGTGTGTGTGTGTGTGTGTGTGTGTGTGTGTGTGTGTGTGTGTGTGTGTGTGTGTGTGTGTGTGTGTGTGTGTGTGTGTGTGTGGTGTGTGTGTGTGTGTGTGTGTGTGTGTGTGTGTGTGTGTGTGTGTGTGGTGTGTGTGTGTGTGTGTGTGTGTGTGTGTGTGTGTGTGTGTGTGTGTGTGTGTGTGTGTGTGTGTGTGTGTGTGTGTGTGTGTGTGTGTGTGTGTGTGTGTGTGTGTGTGTGTGTGTGTGTGTGTTTGTTGTGTGTGTGTGTGTGTGTGTGTGTGTGTGTGTGTGTGTGTGTGTGTGTGTGTGTGTGTGTGTGTGTGTGTGTGTGTGTGTATGTATGTGTGTGTGTGTGTGTGTGTGTGTGTGTGTGTCCTTCCAGACGATATCTCTCCTTAGGATTGAGATAAAAATTCCGTTCTTGCGCCAAAAAATCAAGCTTTCCAAACGAAAGGACGTGTTCGTTGCCAGCATTTTTTGAGCACATTTAATTGGTCAAATTTCAAAAAAGTGCTAAAAATTACTAAAAATAGCAAAAAAAACGGCTAACAATCGTTAAGTTTATATATTTTTAGCAGAATATTGCTCAAATACAGTTAATTAACTATAAAATAGAATATTGGAAAATTTTTGTACAAAATATGCTGAAAAATGTATTAAATTTCATTAAAATGTGCTAAAAAATCGATAAAAACTGCAAAAAGTATAAAAACCGAAATCTATTTTTGAAACGCAGAATATTAATTAGAACGAGTTTTTGGACATAAAATTGATAGGCAGCTAACAATTTCTTTTCCCTCAAAGTCCTTAATTTTCAAAACTAATGTAACATAATATAGAACGTTAAGTTATTAAAATTCGCTCATAAGATCAAGCTGCGTGACTGGAACTTTTTCATTTTGTAACGTAAAGAAACTATTACTCATGATGTCTGGTCCATTCGCAGCTCAGATTGTCCAAGAACTGAAATAGTTTTCGAAGGAAAAATCCGTATTTCAGCACCGTAGGTAGATAAGGAAAGATATCTCTCAGCTGGCGATGACGTCTCCATTCCTTGCAATCGTCATGTAGATGTCCAAAAGGCGCTTCATTTCAAATTTCAGAAGGGTAGATCAATTAGGAAAGAAATTAGCCTTAGAAGCCCGTCAGATTATCATTGCGCCCCCACAGGCTATACCTAGTCATTGTATTCCAAAGTCCCGAAGGCGCTTCATTTCAAATTTCAGAAGAGTAGATCAATTAGGAAAGAAATTACCGCTAAAAGCCCATCAGCTGATCAATGTACCCCCGTAGGCCATACCTAGTCAATATATTCCAATGTCCCAAAGGCGCTTCATCCCCGTCACTCCAACTTTCAATATAAATTTCATCGTTTTCTGGAGTATCTTGGTCTTCTGAAACGTCTTAAACAGAAGCCAACAATTCTTCGGCCAGATGTTCACCACCAAACTAGTTTATCATATTACAGAACCCTCCAGCTTCTAGCCAACCACTTTTTGATGGTCAATGTTGGCAAATGAAGCCTTTTTTGTTCTCATTGTTCCAAATACTTGAAACATAATATAAGACATTGAATACTCGAAATAAGTATGTTCTTCTGCAAGGTTTTTTTTTTGTACCTACGTTAGTGGCTACGTGGACTTGATCAATCGTAGTGTTGTTGTCCGATACAAAAGTGATGATCTCGGATCAAAGTTCTATTTGTCAGGTGTTACTGGTTTCGGAATTTTTCGAATATTTTTTTACATTACAGGGAGGATCTATATATGTTGATAACCTAATTTCTCATTAGGTGACTTTCCTGATTTGGGAATCATTATAAACTCTGCAACTTTTCCATTGGGATGGTACCTACGAGTTTCAACCTAAACACAGCATTAATAATGTGAAGCAATTTCGGTCTGCCTTTAGGGGAACCTCCTTCACTATTCTACTCGTTATCAAGTCGTTGCCAGGCGTCTTTTTGGTTTATTATTTCCAATAATAAGCCTATGTGATCGTGTAGCAAAAAATTTTTATAACCCCCCCTCAAACTTTGTCACTTTACGTTTCAAGGTGCGTAGAATCCAAATTTGATGAAATATGTTTTTTTCTAGGTCATATTTGTGTGTTAATACCAATGCTTTTCCTACGCATATTTAATAACATATCCACTCGACTTTTCGTACGTACTTAGATAATGTTATTATTAAGGCAATAACTATTAGAATAGATAGGCGCTCAAATCGAGAAATATAAACATGCGTATATAATTATAGAAGTATAGGTTGTGGTAACTCGAAAAAGGACACGCCGAGGAGTCTGGACGGGCCTTATCACGTACGCAAGCCAACTAAAACTACGATCATACTCAATTGAAAAAATAATAAACCTTTGTGAAATAATTTGCAGCGTTTTTTCTTTGCATGCGTCATATCCCATAAACATGAGGAAAATTTTGAAAAAATAGGAATTTAAATTTTGAGCTTTATTTTATTTGAAAATTCCCCGAACATTTTCGTTTGCAGCTTGAATAATTGTGTTCGATTGGTACTTCATTCAATGATGGATTGAATGGAATGAGTTTTTTCAATTCCGTTTCCAAACAGAATCGTTAAACTAATATTATTATTATAGCATAACAAACTACATAGCAACAGACTCTCATATTTTGGATTTGTGAACTCAATCAGCAGTCAAAAATGTCCTTGGGTAGCACCCCTTGGTTTGGAGACTATTCGAATTGGTCATTCCAACCGTAAAGCGAGGAATGTACTATCAAACTAATGAAGTGATTGGGAGTTTTTTCCAAAAATCAAGGGTTTTGCAGGGTAGACGAAATCCTCCGATTGAGACGCGAACCGTCACACTATATATATTTTTTTATTTTTTTCTTGTTTTGCAAAAATACTTTTTCTGAGTAATATTCTGCTAAACAAACAAATATTTTATCAATTTTCTGCCACATTGTAATGAAATATAGGTTTTTTCCATTTTAATTAAATTTAAGGTTTTGATTGCGGATTAATCACGACTCCGATGGGTATTACCTAGGGTTGGTGATGTTCAGTGACTTTAATTTGCAGAGGATGGATAACTGTTTTGAACTCATGAAACCTGATACAGTAGTTTAAGTAGTGATAGTAGTGGTTGGGATTAATGTACGCCAACATATGGTGTTAATTTGAAACAGTATCAAATTTTCCGATAGCCACATGCATATCAGAAAGACTCAAACTTACTAAAATCACATTCCAGGATTCTGATAAGAAGTAGATGATACTCGTTTGATATAACACGTTGCAGAGGATAATGCCGTGTTGAGAATAAAGTCTCGAGCAGAACCAATGCGAACGGTTCGCAAGCTCGCAGGAAGGAGATACGTCGCACAAGATTGATTCTTGTGAATTCCGCGCAAGGAGGTCGACAACTTCATCGTGGGACCGCCAATCCTTCTTCTTCCCTGTCAACTATCCTCCTAAACCGATATCTTATCTCGCACTATACAAGAATATTACTCGTCGACAATCCCCGTTTAGAAGTCTGTAACCGTTATAAAAGTATTTCCACTATTATTACAGAATGCTTTTCACTAATCCATAGATTGAATGATTGAAAGAGAATTGCGCACTTGTATTTGTTCTTGGCTCCTAAGTGGTGGTAAGCAGCCGCGGCCAGTAATTAGAGTTCCCATTAAAAGTGGTTATATATGAAAATTTATCTTACTGGATCGGTTCAAGTCCCAATCCTGGCTGTGATGTTATTGGATTCACGAAATATGAATTTTTATGTCAAGTAGACGTATATTATTGCTAGACATGAATAGTTGATATAGATCGATCAAATCGCAATACATTCAACACCGATTTCCCGAATTGAGAAATCAGGATATCGCTAACGCAAATGTGTCTAATAGGATGGAGCCCAAATATTCCCTGAAGGTGCCAATTTTGATACGAAAGTCATTGACAAGTAGTGTAAACCTGTACACTCACATTCGAACGCTCATTAAAATTGACGTCATAACTGAGATATTGAAAATCAAATAACTGAGATATGGTTGATTTTAAGCTCCAAACTGGCCTACCTTGAAGCTTGTTCAATTGGAAACGCACACAGACAGTAAAATTACATGATGCCTGCTTTTTAGTTAGTAAAAAAGGAACGAAAATAACCATGGTCGGGAGCCGAAAAATGCATTAATTTGGCGCGCACTAGTGGTGTGGCCGCCAGCAAACAACGTATAAAAATCTCATACGATGGTAAAGGTTCTTTTGGCCAATTTGTGTGCGTTTCGTGGTGGTTGTGAATAAAAAATACAAACCTTTACCTTCAACACATGGAAGTGTAATACGAGGTTAAAAAAAAGCACGTTGAGGAAGGTCAGTTTGATGGGGAGCAAAAAAAAAAAAAAAAAAAAAAACTTGGGTACCGACTGAGGTCCTCAATTATATCCCGAAGGCGAGAAGCGAGCCACATCTTTAACAAAGCGGGAAGACAGCAAAACCTGGTAGTCCGAATATAACTGTACAGGTTTACACTACTTTGACATTTTTGATAGAGAGTTGGAAATGCCTTCCGCACTGCTATATTATGAACTATATTCATAGGTACGCGTTACTTTCTTACAACAATTGCTGAGTTATACTAAATAAAAAATGCATTCCTTGCTTTATCACTAATCTGTGTACTTACACAAATTCCATTATTACATTTCTATAATAGAAGATATTGAAAAGCTTTTTACAGGCGGTTGATCATTCAAGTGACAACAAAGAGGTTCAATGACGACCGCGAGTCATGAGGAAAAGAATTTTCCATGATAGCTATTTACATAGGTAGATGAGAACGTGTGTTGCCAACGAGCTTTGTTGACCAATCCAGCACACATTAGTTATTATGGAGTTTTTGGAGTTTTCCATCTGAGTTGTTTAGCAGAGCCGTTGTACGAAAAGAGGTTTTTCTAGCGCAAGCAAACCAGAAGCTAACCACTGAGTCGTACAGTACGAATAGGGAATCTTAGTACGATTGAATGAAACGATTCAAAAGTCACACTAACGTGACTACACTACTCCAAATCTTCATAATTAAGCCCGAGTCATAGATTACCTAACTTGTAATGAATTCTTTCATAATGGAAGAAGTATCAAATTAGCAACAGCTTTATCTGTGGTTTAATTTGTTCACTAGAAATAGAGGTAGAGGAAGAAGGGAGGGAACTTGGAAGGGTAGGTAGTTGTTAAGGCAACATCGAAATTCGCCTTGGGTTAGGAGAATCTCATTAGGGAACTTCAACATGATCAACGATCAAGATGTACATACCAATATTATAAACTCGTACCTACCTGTACTGATTACCTATATATGTACGATATTTTACACTTTTTCTCTTGGCCAATTACGTTTCATTATTGAAGCTGTCGATACCTACTAATACACGGCAAAGGGCAAAGACAGCAGTTTCAGTCTGTGTCTATTTTCTCTTTAATGTGGCACAATCCCTACCCATTTCATCAAAATCGATCTATCAGTATCGAAGCTTCGTCTATAACAACCAATTTCAGGTTTGGCAGGTGCAATGGTTACCTATTTCAACAAAATTAGTAGGATGACATCCAGAGACTTGTACCCGAAATCGGACTGATGGTAGATCGTGAAGTTTTAGAATCCATTATAAGGTAACAGCATAATTTAAGTTAAGATGAATCCTACAAACCAGCAACCTTTTTTTTGAAAATCACGAATATTGCAATGCGCATGTCATGCCACTTTGAAATAGAAACTAAAAACAAATTATTATAGCATAATAGGTTATCGTCATGGGAGGTTACATGCGTATTCGGAGTTGTATTCGGTTTCCCTTGAGCTTCGAATAGGATTTTTCTAATCGTACAACGAATAGACCGCTAACCGTTACCATTTTTCGCGCATGCGCAATGCTCCAGTTCTATTTGTAGTTTCTCCCACTTGACTACGACTCAGCGTTGGAAAAACTCCCTACTACCTTGGTACCTACTCGAACTTGATACTTAACCCAACAGATAGATTTCCTATTTTCGTGTACAATTTGGATTTTCGTGTACAATACTTCTTGTACTAATAGGATTTCCGTTTTTTCCTTGGTTTTCTATGTTCCACTCTGAACACTATAACTCTCGCTAAAAACTCATTCTAAATAATTCAGCAATTCAAAGGGATTTTAGATTTTTAGGTTGTTCGGCAGTTTTTATCGATTTGATAGCACATAATAATGCTATTCAAGGGCTTTTTTCTGCATAATTTTGTACATACATTTTTTAATATTCTAGTTCATCGTTGATTTTTTTTGGGCTAAAATCGACCAATAGTATTTTAACGATATTTAGCCGTTTTTAGACATTTTTAGTAATTTTAGGAACTCATCCTTTCATTTCGAAAGTTTGATTTTTTGGCGCAACAGCGGAATTTTCGTCTTAATGATAAGGAGTTTATCGTCTTGAATGGCACAAACACGCACGCGCACGCACACACGCGCACACGCTCACGCGCTTTTTGGACCAAGTAGAAAGTTCGAAAAACGACGTTTTTTGGGCTTCAAAGTGCTCCAGCTCCGTAACCATTAATCGTAACAACCTGCGGTTGATCTTGTTCGATTCAAGAGGTCGAAACTATAGGAAACGACGTCCACAATCTTCGAATACAACCACAGGAAAAATTGGACAAATCGGTCAAATTTTGACAATATATCAAAATCCTGATGAGACGGAAGAAAAAAAAAAAAAAAAAAAAAAAAAAAGGGGGGGGGGGGGGCTTTCTGGTTCGTATTCAGCACACTCAAGAACCCCTAGATTTGATAATGAGATCTCCGTCACGGAACATGATTTTTCTTTTTTAAACCTGCGTAATATAATACGAAAATATACGGCAATTCGTTCATACAATTATGCTGCATGACTGGAACTTTTATAACTCAAGATCAAGCTAAGAAAATACCGAGCAGGGAAATTTCCCTTGAGGCATTTGAAGCAAGGATTAATTCCCTCGATGGCGTCAATGGGGACAATTGGAGGTTGAAAGACTCTATATTCGAAAATTTCAATATCAAACATGGAGGGGAGATGACAACCTCGTTAAAAAGAATGAAAAGAACGCAAACCCCTTGAAAGCTAATAACTGACAGCGACCTTGATTGATGGAGCAGAGAGCCTCCAGTTTTTATCTCATCATAGATTTCTGATTCGTCCCTGAATAAAGTTTTCCTTTTCAAACTTCTAACATTTCCACAGAAAACTTATTTCACTAGAGAGATAAATTCAAATGGCTCACGCTCACAAGCCCGAGGGCACATGAAAAAGTAGGTTTTCCCAAACAAAGGCAGGTGGATAGATTTACTAGAAAGCCGGATAATTAGAATTCCAGGATACATGAAGCCACTGCCAGCGTGTTCCCCCGCTAGATGCTTTCCTGCGATATCCATTGGGAATAATTTCTAGGAATTCAGCTCGCAGGAGAATCAAACAAAACTTTGAACCCCCTCATAATAAATTGCCCCGTTCACTGTTTTCTCTCGATCACAGTTTTCTTGCACGCCCTAATTATTCACTACTTCAATAATGAGTGTGTGATGTTTCCACCCAACATGAATAGTCTTTTGACACGCAGTTTTATTCGAACGAGAAATCATCAAAGTATTTATTTTGTGAATTTATTACCTCGCAAAATGTATGAGTGATAATAGCTATGTGTAGGGGGTGCAATCAGTTCCCAGTGTTGACCAAAGATTGGCAATTTGAATTAAAAAAAAAAAAAAAGAAAAAAAAAGTCCCACAGGTAGATTGACACACATGGAACCGAAATTGATTAGTAAGCCCAAGCTCTGAAACGTAAAAAGCAAGTGGACATTTTTATTTTGGAAGATACAAATTTTTTCGACATCTCGCACGAACACAAAGCTTCACTAGAAGCTCCACATGATCATATGGACGAATATTGTTTATGTTAAATTATCATTCAAATACCTTTTGAAGGAATCCGTCGTCACTAGCAAGTCGAGTTCCCGGGGCGAGCGCTTTCGATGTAAATACGTCATCATCAGGCTGTCGAAAGAGTACTGTTTCGACGGCATGATGATGATGTCTTTACTTTGAAAGCACTCACCCCCAGTACTCGACTTGCTAGTGACGACGGAAGATATGTAAATAATTATTTCACTATTACGACTAGCGGAAATTGCCCTTTGAGTTTATTTATGTTAAATTGTTTTGAAATAATGTACTTTGAGCTCAAAGAAATGGATAACTATAAGTTGTATGCTGCTGCCGTGGACACAGCATATTGAGTATTTGCGTCATGCTACTATACAGGGTGTACAGTTGCTCAAGGCTCTTTCGAACTATAGTAGGGGCGCCTAGCAGTATGTCCTTCTAAGGATTTTCCATGCAGTGGTGCGATCACGCATAGATTATGGGTCTGCAGTATATGAGTCAGCGAGAAAGACCTTGCTGCGTAGAGTTGAACCTATATTGAACAAGGGTCTTCGTCTGGCTACTGGGGCCTTCCGCACTACCCCTACAGTTTCCCTTCAGGTGCTTGGGCATAGCCAGCCACTCAGGATTCGTCGAAATCTGTAAGCACTCCGCTATGCAGAGCGCTTGCGCAATTTCCCTGGTTACCCCCCGCATGACATGGTCATGCTACCCCCCCCCCCCCTCCCTGGATGACAGTTACTTTAGGCTCCACACAAGAACTCGCCCCTTGGGTATCCGTGTTCAGGAGCTCACCAGATAGATGGGATAGCATAGAGAGATACCCTCTGGTCCCATATGAAGTGCATCCTACCCCACCTTGGACCTTGTCTGGGATACGTGTTGACCTTAGATATGCTGGACACACTCTCCTGTTCACTGACGGCTCAAAGACATCTGATGGTGTTGGCCTTGCTCTATGGAGCCCCCGACTTTCAAGTCACTAGATGCTTACCACCTGACGCGTCTGTGTTCACAACAGAACAGTGGACAGTAACTGGCAGTTCGACACTGCCAGTTGTTAGGAATTGGGAATTATATGATCTGTAGTGGCTCACTTAGTATCATCGAGGCGATTAGGGACACATATTCTATTGATCCTCAAATAAAAAGTTTACGTGTATTGCTACACCGAGCCACAACATTGGGCTTAACCATTACTTTTATGTGGGTGCCAAGCCATGTGGGTATTCATGGCAACGAGTGTGCTGATGTACTTCCAAGGAGAGTCATTGGTGATGACTCGATCTATATGTTGCCTATACTCATTGAGGATCAAATCTCCTATATGCAACATAAAACCAATTCCATCTGGCATGAGCAATGGTAGGGTGAGGTCACTGGTCTGCGTGGTGTCCTTCAGGACTTGTGCCTGGTGGGCCCATTCGTTACCCAACATTCAAGGAGGGGCCAAATAGTGGTCACCCGGGTAGCCACTGGCCATACCGTCTTATTCACAGACACCTCGACACTTAGTGCCGAAGCTCGAGATGTTGTGTGTGGGAGGTGTGGGGGTGATCTGTCTATCCGCCAGTTCCTGGAGGAATGCCTAGACCTTATGGACATCTTAGTCCAGCATCAGCCTCTTCAGTGGGTTGACGTTTCATCTAGACCAGACAAGGTCCCGTCAATGTTGTCGTACCTGAGAGCCGGTGAGCTCTACTAAGAACTGTGATAGTTGATCTGTTGTTTGAACATTAGATCACCAGTTCGTTTGGTGATTACCAAAATTATTCCATTTAACCACCCCTCCCGCTCCCCCCTCCCTTTGTTTCCTTACCACAAACACCAGGCTAGAAAAAATTGTAATAGCCTGCTCAGTGATATCAAAGATACCCCTTTCCAATCCCCTTCCCTAAAAACACCACTATGGGTCGGAATTGACAATTTCTAAGTAGGCTGTGGTTTTTTAGTGTGATACAAACATATTTCATCAATCAGGTCCTCAGTTTATTCAGTGATGTTCAAGATATCCCCATTCTATTCCCCACCCCTTCCTCAAAATAACCGTTATAGTTCAGATTTGAAAATTCAAAGTAGTTAGTGATTCAAGTTAGAATATTCTGAGCACATTTAATCAATCAGGTCCTCAGTTTATTCAGTGATGTCCAAGTTACCTCATTTCACCCCCCCCCCCCCCCCCCTCCGCCGCTTTCCTCTGAGAAAACAACCCCCCCCCCCCCTCACTACCCCTTTGGGTTAGATTTGAAAAATTTCAAGTACCCTGTGATTTAGGTAACAATACTCCAAAAATATTCGACAACTCAGATCCACAGATGGTTCAGGATCGAAACGCTTCTACTCCCCCTCCATTGTGGGTCAGGTTTGACAAATTTGAAAAAGTAGTCTTTGACTTAAATTAGAGTAATCCAAACATATTCGACGATCAAATCCCCAGTTTGATCAATGATGACAAGGATAACCCATTCCCCCCTCTCCTCCCCTAAAATGCCCTCAATGGGGCAGGTTTAAAAAATATCAAGTAGCCTGTGATTTAAATTATCCAAACATATTCGAAAAATCAGATCCCCAGTTCGTTCAATGGTGGCCAAGATACACCATTTCACCCCCTCTGGCTCAAATTTAAAAAAACTTCATATAGCCTATAATTTAAGTTGGACTGGTACAGACATATTCGACAATCAAATCCCCAGTTTGTTCAGTGATGACAAAGATACTCCATCCCCCCCTTCCCCTAAAACACCACCTATGGGGCAGATTCGAAAAATGTTAAGTATCCTATAATTTAAGTTGGACTGATACAGACATTTCCCACCACTCATATCAGTTGTTCAACGACGCCAGTGACCGTGAAAAGTGGACAAACATATGGACAGACAGAGAAAAATTGAGAAAATGGTGCCAATCGTCTACAAATCGCATGAAACGGAAAAGAAACGCAAAATTTCATGATTCTAATCAATTTGCAGACATACATACTTACGATTTTATTAATATAGATTAGCCTATTTCGATCTAGTCCTAGTTGTTTTATTTTATTTTTGAGGTTTTTATATCCGCTTTAGGGGCTAAACTGTGGCCATCACTGTTCCTCTCATTTTCCCCCCTCCGATTCGCCAGTGGAATCCGTGATGGGACTCCGTTAGGTGACGGAGGGCAGCATGGCCCCCCTTAGAATCGTACCACTTGCAGTGTTCCTCTGGACACCTTGTTCAGTGCCGCTGATGACCCTTCTGATGGAGGTGAGGCTTGAACCATTAAAAAAAAAAAGTTGTATGCTAAAAACCTTGTTTTCAATAATAATCAACATATCGAACAAAGATTTAAAGCTTTCAAGAAAAATTCACGTTCTACGAAAACCGTAACAAAGCACATCTCGGGTGGATGTTGTGAATCGTGTATTTTTTACGAAATGAAGAAAATAATATATCTGTAATCTGTGTGTGTGTGTGTGTGTGTGTGTGTGTGTGTGTGTGTGTGTGTGTGTGTGTGTGTATTGTTGTTCGAGTTAGGTATCGTGGCAGGAGTGCTTATTAGTATCACACCCGTGTCCCTTGGGCTTTTTCCTAAACTGGTTTCACTTCCTTTGATCCCCGTTCCCCTCCTATACCTTCCTTCATTTCCTTAATTCCTAGGTAACACCCAAAGTTGTGCAAAAGAACAAGTTAACGTAAAAGTGAGAAACACATGCAGAGAGATAACGTTCTGTTTCACTTCTTTTTGGATTGCTTAAATAGTTTTATTTCTTCATATTAGGTAGATTAGAAAGCATACAGGTAGTTCTCAGTTCCCTAATTCGGGGATGGTACAAGTGAATCCGCTTATCAGATTTAAAAAAATATTTCAAAGCATTTTTTGCTCCTACTCTACTGGGAGTGCAACATACCAGAAAGACATCCGGTTTCATTAAGATACATTTTAATAATACCTTTTTGATATTTTGAAATAACAATTAATTTTATGGTATTTAGGATGTGAAATATTTCATCATAATATATTTGTTATAATATATGGGCAGATGGCTTCCTTGTTTCAATATCCACCATTATGAAGGGAAATGGGAGAAGAGGACAATTGTGCAGGAGCCACTTCTTCTCTCTAAATCTGAGACATAACTAAAGCTGACTCAAAGGGTTCGAGTAGTGTCAATATAGCGTATAAGTTTTGCGACAGAGGTGATGGAATGGCGTAGTTGCCCCTTCCAAAGGTTGAGGCGATTACCCTGCATCTCCCAGAGGTAGGGAGCAACGATGCTCTAGGTATAACCTTGGGGACTGCAGTTTCATGAAACGGGTAGGGGGAACTATCAATAGCCATCACAATCCCAGGGCTTTCAAATCACCAAGGGGGGTCAGAATCAAGGAAGAGGCTCGCAATAGTCAGGACAAGGGTAATAGTTAATATTCAAGAGGCATGTGTTAATTATTTATTGCCCATAGTAGGCATCCCCTCGTTTCTATTAGTACTGCACCCGTATTAGTTTTCCACGAACGCTCATCAGAGGAGGATTCGAAACTTCCAACTGAATTTGCTTTGACGTGCGTGGGGGACAAGAAGGTAATTAGCGGGTTTTCCTTGTTCGACGAGGACGCGCCGCGGAGCTTGTCAGCAGTTCCCAACCCAACTCGACATCCACACGCGTCTCACCCCCACCATCGCACCACCCGTGCGCAGGAGAACGAGTTACATCCACCCAGACAACCTTTCGGTACGAGAAAACATGGGCAGCCTTCCCCGGTTCGAATGCTAATCACCAAACGCGTTCCGTATATGATCATGGTAACTAATAGAAGTGGAAGACAGAGAGGAAACATCCAGTGCATGCCCATAAAACTAATATACGTACCAGGATAGCGAGAGCTATTGTCAGAAAATGGTCCGAAATGACGGAAAGTTGGGAATTGAATCCAAACAATCTATACAACAACACACAAATACACACATACATGCAAACAATAATCTTGCAAACATCTGGCAGTTAATAGACTTGTGATAAGTTTATGTAACCTGAACCCCTGAATAGTATAACCTTCACCGCTTGACATAAATCTCGGTACGAACTAAATCACTCGCGACGAAGTTGTGGAAACTCATTACAAAACGGAAGTTAGTGAAAAACGTTGTCTATTTCCACGAAAAATAAAGAGAGTGAAGGGAGATTGAATCCCATTGGTCGAGAGAAAGGAAAGGGGCAGGAGGTAAAACCAATTAAGTGCATAAAAAGTGAAAGGGGATTATAGCTAATCAGATGAAGTGAAAGGGGGAAATAACTAAATGTGGTTTCAACTTTCTCTCGACCAATGGGATTCAATCTCCCTTCACCTGTCACTATATAAGCTGTGTCCGTTCTAATGTGTCTTCAGTTATTGTTTGTTATTGATGATGGCCTAACCTTCAAAATCGATTTAACATTGTAAATCTTTATTTTTCGTTTTCACTAACTTCCGTTTTATAAATCTCCGGCTTTTATCTGTACTACTGTTCAAAAGAATAACTCCAAGGTTCTTTGAAACTGAAGCTCCTGTTATGACTTCGCTATATAAAACGCGTGCACTTGGGTGGAACGATTATATTTCATATTAATTATCATATCGCACTTTCTATCTTATTTTTTTAATAATAATAATGAAAATTTTAGAACCAACAATTAGTTATCACTTAGGGCCGGGTTATCAATCACATTTTTTATCCAATGAGGGATTTTTTTTAAGCATTTTTTTTTTAGAGGGATTTATCCGAGGGATAGGTTATCCTCGAGATAACACACTAGGTGGTGTTTACCCATCCCTAGCTAAACCCTACCTGACGTTTTAATTTATCGGGTTCCTGGGCGGCTGGATAACAACTATAACTGGAGGTTAATGAGATATCTAGATCTTTCAAACCTCAAACAATTTTATTTATTTACAAATCTCTTATTTGAATCTCAAGTTTGATTGTCTTCATTCTTGTACCTTCCAAAAGATATATTTGGGGATATGTCTACAAATAGCAGCAACGGCGAAGATTCTATCGTAGCATAATTCGTGGGATGGAAAGAAGACCGTACATAGTTAGACCCCGCGTAGATCACCTCTAAAATGGGACGAGTGCGTATTTTTATTGAGGTTTCGGTTGGACAAAGATACCGTTCTTTACATTCTAACACAGATCGAAGATGAAATCAAGTCCACAACTTATTGATCAAAATAATTCGTTCACAATATTTCGGGTTGTAATATCGCGTTCGTACATGCATTTCTCTCTCTAGAAATGGAGCAAATAGGCAAATAGCAAGCGGCAAAATATGTGGTGGACACTGATGTGGGAATAAAGTCTGACCCGGTTTTTTTAATATTCGATCCATGAAGAAAATGTAGCTTCTACCCTACTCTGTAGTAGCTCCATGTGTATATCGCCCTTATTTTGTCGCCTACGGGCATCAATGATAATGCTAACGGCGCTATCTGCGTGACAGAATTTATCCGAGGGATAATTTTATCCGCTAGGTAATTCGGCCTTGATAAACGACTCACATTCTTTATTTGGACTATAGCGCTACACTCAGTATAGCTATCCTGCAGTTAATGTAGGTAATTGATAAACCGGCCCTTAGACACAAGAAACAGGTAATCTGAGAGGAACCAGTAACTACTAGGAATGCAATGCATTGATGTAGTTTGATGTTACAATAACCTTCCACCCTCTTAAGAAAAAGATCAGGATGAGTATAGACCAACTTCAATTTAAAACATAACTCCTCAGAGAGCTAGGAACGGCGGCTCTCAAGGGGTAGTCGGATTTCTTCATTTACGGTTTCAGGTTCGGGTTGTTGACGTCCATGAAATTCTTCAGGTTCTTCCAGAGTTGGCAGAGTTGGCTGTGTCCGAACGGGCGCAGTTGTTAGACGAGACGATGGTCCCATTCGAACCATCAAAACCAATCCAAATCACACGAAAAAAAACCATTTTATTTCAAAAGCTTTTGAGATCTTGATTGTTTAATATTTCAACAGCCAAATTTCGCTCCATAGGGTTGAAAATAATGTCGAGATTACAAACACATCCCCTGCTGATGTAAGCTGTTGTTAACAGAATTTCGTGAACTTTGGTTAAGTAGTTTCGGAGAAATGCTTCGGACCGACGGATTTTATGTAATTTGAATTTTCCAATCTAAGAAAACATAAAATGAAACCCTAACCAACAAAATATGAGGAGGGTGGGGGTGGGGGTGTGTGTTAAACTTCTTTTTGTTCTAGGTGACTACAAAACTTTATTGTCGGAAATAATAAATCCAAATTTAAGATGTTTCAGGTTTCTTGAGGGTTGGTCAAGCAACGCGAAACATCTTAAATTTAACTCAGTGGTCGAGATAACCCAGCCTGATAATAAATCCAAACACAGGCTATAAACATAGATCACATTGTAGACATCCCCTTAAATCTTCTCAGCATACAGATATGAATGTTTCGGACTGGGAATTATACGAAGGAAAATGCAGTATTATCATAGGTACTTTTTGTGTGGAGATATTGCGATATCCCGGCAGAAGAAGCCTTGGAGCTATTGTGAATACGAGGTCACGAACACACATGAAAAACTCAACTCGCCCGTTCTTCCAACCTCCTCGCCACGATAATGACCATCTTGTCGCGCAGATTCTCTCATAGAATATACTGGTAGATGTTGGCGTCGAGCAGTGAGTCAAAATCGGAAAAACGTGAACGAAGTTGATTTTTTTTAAAGTTTGAAAGCAATATCCAATATTTTTTCAGCCTCTTCTATACACCTTTGAGGACAATGTGAAGTTGGAAAAAAAAAAGAAGGAAACCATCGCAATGACCCCAACAGTTTTAATATAAAAAGTTTCCAAAATTTTCCACATGGAAAACCATTTTGAGAATCTTTTTAACAAGCTGGGTATTACCGCTTTTTCATATATATGTTACCGCCGAAGTTAAAAATCAGGCATTGTGTACAATGCCAAGTCGTTGTATACAATACCTGAATGGAGCAGGCAATGTGTAAAATGAATCTCATTTTTTATACTTTACCTAAGCATTGTAGAGAATGCCTGATTGTGCACTCGGCAAAGTGTACTTCTGATCAATCCTTATCTGGTCTGGGCACCTTTGTAGGAGATATAGGTCAGAATGATGTGTATAGTTTGGTAGTCTGGATGCTCGCAAGCTCGCATCTCAAAAATACATAACATCAAGTAGTCAATCCCTTAGTAAAAATTCAGATTTGTTGGACATATAGGTCAGAATGATGGGTATTTATACTTTGCCTAAATCAATGGTAGGCATTATATAGACTGCCTAGGCATTGTGTACATTGCCTAGCCATTGTGCCCTAAAAGTGGAGGAATTTCATACTTTGCCTGAAAAGTGCAGGCATTGTATAGAACGACTAGTCATTGTATACAATGCCTGGATTTCATACTTTACCGGTAACATATATAAATATATATATATATGTCATTCCAGACGATAAATGCTATAGCACTTGCTACCCCCTTTTACTTCGTAGTAAAGTAAGTGAAGCTTATACTATACTATCTACTAATAAATGTCAACAATCGGGAATGGGGTCAGAACTAATAAAGCGCCTCTATCGCCGAGCTTTCGAAAAATATATTTCCTTCATCAGGGCTCAAGGGCTCCTAGTGCTGATGAGAAGCGCCACCCCTCATCCTCACAGTCATAACAGAAGAAAAACCAAAAGAAGAAGAAGAAGAATAATCCAAGCTATTGCAGGAATTGTGAAACAAAAATATAAGCACCAGCTATTCAATAAATATTCAAAAACCTATACGATTACAAAGGCTTATTATTGGAAATAATAAACAAGAACTAATGACAATAATTAACTCACTGAGCTGAACGTTCTGCTTTACGCTTTATCAACAGACTGAACCCTCCGACAAGATATTTTCGTCTTTTTCTCAGACTGATATATATATATACATATATATATATATATATATATATATATATATATATATATATATCAGGATCAACAATATTTGAATAAAACAGTTACAACCAGTTTTGCAATAATATTTTTTAGGTACTTCGAAGCTCCATTTGTGACAATGACCGATGACCGATTAGCAAGTGAAAGGAATGTATATAGCATTTCCGAATTGAGTTAAACTTTTTCCATTTAGGTTTAGTCCTTTTCCATTTAGGTTTAGTCCTTTTCCATTTTGGTTTAAACCTTTTCCATTTAGGTTTAGACCTTTTCCATTTAGATTTAAACCTTTTCCATTTAGATTTAGACCTTTTCCACTTAGATTTAAACCTTTTTCATTTGGATTTAAACCTTTTCCATTTGGATTTAAACTCAGGAAATTATCGTGGAGTTAGAGGTAAAAGTTGGTTAAAAGTATGAATATCCACATAAATACCTAAATCGAATATTAATCCATAGTATTTAGCTCAAGGCAAACTGACAGATCATCATTCTGACAAGACGTAGCACAAACGGAAACCCGCGAGGAAATCCGAGGTTTTAATTCGAACAATGATCCACTGGCCTTCTCCCCAAAGAATTTCAGGCGCCTCTGCTTCCAGTCGGCATCGTGACAGCAGGTGATATGATGTGAAAAACGGATAAATTCCCTTTTGAGCGGTGCAATGGGGGATGTTTTAAACCCCTCGAGGTGTTTACATCATTGCCCGAAGAGCCAATCGTCGATTAAAAAACCTCGAAACTATATCTGTTGGCATGATAGTGACGTGAGTCGGCATAGGGTGCCCAAAATACTGAATTCCCTCAAGTTTTATTCGAACGAGAAATCATCAAAGTATTTATTTTGTGAAATTATTACCTCTCAAAATGTATGAGTGATAATAGCTATGTGTAGGGGGTGCAATCAGTTCCCAGTGTTGACCAAAGATTGGCAATTTGAATTAAAAAAAAAAAAAAAAGAAAAAAAAAGTCCCACGGGAAGATTGACATCTGACACACATGGAACCGAAATTGATTAGTAAGCCCAAGCTCTGAAACGTAAAAAGCAAGTGGACATTTTTATTTTGGAAGATACACATTTTTTCGACATCTCGCACGAACACAAAGCTTCACTAGAAGCAAAAGTTCCAGTCACGCAGTACGATCGTATGGACGAATATTATTTATGTTAAATTATCATTCATATACCTTTTGAAGGAATCCGTCGTCACTAGCAAGTCGATAGCGAGCGCTTTCGATGTAAATACATCATCATCAGGCTGTCGAAAGAGTACTGTTTCGACGGCATGATGATGTCTTTAATTTGAAAGCACTCACCCCCAGTACTCGACTTGCTAGTGACGACGGAAGATATGTAAATAATTATTTCACTATTACTACTAGCGGAAATTGCCCTTTGAGTTTATTTATGTTAAATTGTTTTGAAATAATGTACTTTGAGCTCAAAGAAATGGGTAACTATAAGTTGTATGCTGCTGCCGTGGACACAGCATATTGAGTATTATTTGCGTCATGCTACTATGCAGGGTGTAAAGTTGCTCAAGGCATTTTCGAAATATAGTTTGGGCATCCAGCAGGATGTCCTTCTCAGTATTTTCCATGCAGTGGTGCGATCACGCATAGATTATGGAGTCTGCAGTATATGAGTCAGCGAGAAAGACCTTGCTGCGTAGAGTTGAACCTATATTGAACAAGGGTCTCCGTCTGGCTACTGGGGCCTTCCGCACTACCCTACAGTTTCCCTTCAGGTGCTTGGGCATAGCCAGCCACTCAGGATTCGTCGAAATCTGTAAGCACTCCGCTATGCAGAGCGCTTGCGCAATTTCCCTGGTTACCCCCCGCATGACATGTTCTTGCTACCCCCCCCCCCCCCTCTCTGGATGACAGTTACTTTAGGCTCCACACAAGAACTCGCCCCTTGGGTATTCGTGTTCAGAAGCTCACCAGATAGATGGGATAGCATAGAGATATACCCTCTGGTCCCATATGAAGTGCTTCCTACCCCACCTTGGACCTTGTCTGGGATACGTGTTGACCTTAGATATGCTGGACACACTCTCCTGTTCACTGACGGCTCAAAGACATCTGATGGTGTTAGCCTTGCTCTATGGAGCCCCGACTTTCAAGTCACTAGATGCTTACCACCTGACGCGTCTGTGTTCACAGTGGACAGTGACTGGCAGTTCGACACTGCCAGTTGTTAGGAAATGGGAATTATATGATCTGTAGCGACTCACTTAATACCATCGAGGCGATTAGGGACACATATTCTATTGATCCTCAAATAAAAAGTTTACGTGTATTGCTACACATTGGGCTTAACCATTACTTTTATGTGGGTGCCAAGCCATGTGGGTATTCATGGCAACGAGTGTGCTGATGTACTTGCAAGGAGAGTCATTGGTGATGACTCGATCGATATGTTGCCTATACTCATTGAGGATCAAATCTCCTATATGCAACATAAAGCCAATTCCATCTGGCATGAGCAATGGTAGGGTGAGGTCACTGGTCTGCGTGGTGTCCTTCAGGACTTGTGCCTGGTGGGCCCATTCGTTACCCAACATTCAAGGAGGGGCCAAATAGTGGTCACCCGGGTAGCCACTGGCCATACCGTCTTATTCACAGACACCTCGACACTTAGTGCCGAAGCTCGAGATGTTGTGTGTGGGAGGTGTGGGGGTGATCTGTCTATCCGCCAGTTCCTGGAGGAATGCCTAGACCTTATGGACATATGAGTCCAGCATCAGCCGCTTCAGTGGGTTGACATTTTATCTAGACCAGACAAGGTCCAGTCCCTGTTGTCGTACCTGAGAGCCGCTGAGCTCTACTACGTACTGTGAAATTTGATCTGTTGTTTGAACATTAGATCACCAGTTCGTTCGGTAAGGACCAAATTATTCAATTTAACCACCCCTCTCGCTCCCCCCCTCCCTTTGTTTCTTTACAACAAACCCCAGGCTAGAAAAAATTGTAATAGCCTGTTCAGTGATATCAAAGATACCCTTTTCCAATCCCCTTTCCTAAAAACACCACTATGGGTCGGAATTGACAATTTCTAAGTAGGCTGTGGTTTTTTAGTGTGATACAAACATATTTTATCAATCAGGTCCTCAGTTTATTCAGTGATGTTCAAGATCCCACCCCCACCCCTCCCTCAAAATAACCGTTATGGTTCAGATTTGAAAATATCAAGTAGCTTGTGATTCAAGTTAGAGTATTAAAAACATATTTAATCAATCAGGTCCTCGGTTTATTCAGTTATGTCCAAGACACCTCATTTAACCCCCCCCCCCCCTCCGCCGCTTTCCTCTGAGAAAACACCCCCCCCCCCCCTCACTACCCCTTTGGGTTAGATTTGAAAAATTTCAAGTACCCTGTGATTTAAGTAAGAATACTCCAAAAATATTCGACAACTCAAATCCACAGATGGTTCAGGATCGAAACGCTTTAACTCCCCCTCCATTGTGGGTCAGATTTGACAAATTTGAAAAAGTAGTCTTTGACTTAAATTAGAGTAATCCAAACATATTCTACGATCAAATCCCCAGTTTGATCAGTGATGACAAGGATTCCCCATTCCCCCCTCTCATCCCCTAAAATACCCTCAATGGGGCAGGTTTAAAAAATTTCAAGTAGCCTGTGATTTAAATTATCCAAACATATTCAAAAAATCAGATCCCCAGTTCGTTCAATGGTGGCCAAGATACACCATTTCACCCCCTCTGGCTCAAATTTTAAAAACTTCATATAGCCTATAATTTGTTGGACTGATACAGACTCATATTCGACAATCAAATCCCCAGTTTTTTTAGTGATGACAAAGATACTCCATCCCCCCCCTTCCCCTAAAACACCACCTAAGGGGCAGATTCGAAAAATGTTAAGTATCCTATAATTTAAGTTGGACTGATACAGACATTTCCCACCACTCATATCTGTTGTCCAATGACGCCAGTGACCGTGAAAAGTGGACAAACATATGGACAGACAGAGAAAATTTGAGAAAATGGTACCAATCGTCTACAAATAGCATGAAACGGAAAAGAAACGCAAAATTTCATGATTCTAATCAATTTGCAGACAGACATACTTACGATTTTATTAATATAGATTACCCTATTTCGATCCAATCCTAGTTGTTTTATTTTATTTTTGAGGTTTTATATCCGCTTTAGGGGCTAAACTGTGGCCATCACTGTTCCTCTCATTTTCCCCCCTCCGATTCGCCAGTGGAATCCGTGATGGGACTCCGTTTGGTGACGGAGGGCAGCATGGCCCCCCTTAGAATCTTACCACTTGCAGTGTCCCTCTGGACACCTTGTTCAGTGCCGTTGATGACCCTTCTGATGGAGGTGAGGCTTGAACCATTAACAAAAAAGTTGTATGCTAAAAACCTTGTTTTCAATAATAATCAACATATCGAACAAAGATTTAAAGCTTTCAAGAAAAATTCACGTTCTACGAAAACCGTAACAAAGCACATCTCGGGTGGATGTTGTGAATCGTGTATTTTTTACGAAATGAAGAAAATAATATATCTGTAATCTGTGTGTGTGTATTGTTGCTCGAGTTAGTTATCGTGGCAGGAGTTCTTCCTGAAGAACTTCGTTCTTCTCTTTTTCCTAAACTGGTTTCACTTCCTTTGATCCCCGTTCCCCTCCTATACCTTCCTTCATTTCCTTAATTCCTAGGTAACACCCAAAGTTGTGCAAAAGAACAAGTTAACGTAAAAGTGAGAAACACATGCAGAGAGATAACGTTCTGTTTCACTTCTTTTTGGATTGCTTAAATAGTTTTATTTCTTCATATTAGGTAGATTATGAAGCATACAAGTAGTTCTCAGTTCCCTAATTCGGGGATGATACAAGTGAATCAGCTTATCAGATTAAAAAAAAAATATTTCAAAGCATTTTTTGCTCCTACTCTACTGGGAGTGCAACATACCAGAAAGACATCCGGTTTCATTAAGATACATTTTAATAATACCTTTTTGATATTTTGAAATAACAATTAATTTTATGGTATTTAGGATGTGAAATATTTCATCATAATATATTTGTTATAATATATGGGCAGATGGCTTCCTTGTTTCAATATCCACCATTATGAAGGGAAATGGGAGAAGAGGACAATTGTGCAGGAGCCACTTCTTCTCTCTAAATCTGAGACATAACTAAAGCTGACTCAAAGGGTTCGAGTAGTGTCAATATAGCGTATAAGTTTTGCGACAGAGGTGATGGAATGGCGTATTTGCCCCTTCCAAAGGTTGAGGCGATTACCCTGCATCTCCCAGAGGTAGGGAGCAACGAT
Organism: Adelphocoris suturalis; assembly: GCA_030762985.1. NCBI lineage: Eukaryota > Metazoa > Arthropoda > Insecta > Hemiptera > Miridae > Adelphocoris > Adelphocoris suturalis. The sequence goes on along the minus strand of CM061045.1, from coordinate 75,924,513 downwards.
GCTCTAGGTATAACCTTGGGGACTGCAGTTTCATGAAACGGGTAGGGGGAACTATAGTCATAGTCATCACAATCCCGGGGAAGAGGCTTTCAAATCACCAAGGGTCTCGTTTCTATTAGTACTGCACCCGTATTAGTTTTCCACGAACGCTCATCAGAGGAGGATTCGAAACTTCCAACTGAATTTGCTTTGACGTGCGTGGGGGACAAGAAGGTAATTAGCGGGTTTTCCTTGTTCGACGAGGACGCGCCGCGGAGCTTGTCAGCAGTTCCCAACCCAACTCGACATCCACACGCGTCTCACCCCCACCATCGCACCACCCGTGCGCAGGAGAACGAGTTACATCCACCCAGACAACCTTTCGGTACGAGAAAACATGGGCAGCCTTCCCCGGTTCGAATGCTAATCACCAAACGCGTTCCGTATATGATCATGGTAACTAATAGAAGTGGAAGACAGAGAGGAAACATCCAGTGCATGCCCATAAAACTAATATACGTACCAGGATAGCGAGAGCTATTGTCAGAAAATGGTCCGAAATGACGGAAAGTTGGGAATTGAATCCAAACAATCTATACAACAACACACAAATACACATATACATGCAAACAATAATCTTGATAATATCTGGCAGTTAATAGACTTGTGATAAGTTTATGTAACCTGAACCCCTGAATAGTATAACCTCCACCGCTATCAACGCTTGACATAAATCTCGGGCTTTTATCTGTACTACTGTTCAAAAGAGTAACTCCAAGGTTGTATGAAACTAAAGCTCCTGTTATGACTTCGCTATATAAAACGCGTGCACTTGGGTGGAACGATTATACTTCATAATAATTACCATATCGCACTTTCTATCTTATTTTTTTAATAATAATAATGAAAATTTTAGAACCAATAATTAGTTATCACTTAAGGCCGGTCTATCAATCAAATTTTTTATCCAATGAGGGATTTTTTTTTGAGGGATTTTTTTTTGGAGGGATTTATTCGAGGGATAGGTTATCCTCGAGATAACACAATAGGTGGTGTTTATCCATCCCTAGCTAAACCCTACCTGGCGTTTTAATTTATCGGGTTCCTGAGCGGCTGGATAAAAACTATAACTGGAGGTTAATGAGATATCTAGATCTTTCTAACCTCAAACAAGTTTATTTATTTACAAAACTCTTATTTGAATCTCAAGTTTGATTGTCTTCATTCTTGTACCTTCCAAAAGATATATTTGGGGATTTGTCTACAAATAGCAGCAACGGCGAAGATTCTATCGTAGCATAATTCGTGGGATGGAAAGAAGACCGTACATAGTTAGACCCCGCGTAGATCACCTCTAAATTGGGACGAGTGCGTATTTTTATTGAGGTTTCGGTTGGACAAAGATACCGTTCTTTACATTCTAACACAGATCGAAGATGAAATCAATTCCACAACTTACTGATCACAATAATTCGTTCATAATAATTCCGGTTGTAATATCGCGTTCGTATATGCATTTCTCTCTCTAGAAATGAAGCAAATAGGCAAATAGCAAGCGGCAAAAAATGTGGTGGTTTCTTATTTGCCGAGGTTGATAATATAATGGGACACTGATGTGGGAATAAAGTCAGACCCGGTTTTTTTAATATTCGATCCATGAAGAAAATGTAGCTTCTACATGTGTATATCGCCCTTATTTTGTCGCCTACGGGCATCAATGAGAATGCTAACAGCGCTATCTGCAAGACAGAATTTGTCCGAGTGATAATTTTATCCGCTAGGTAATTCGGCCTTGATAAACGACTCACATTCTTTATTTGGACTATAGCGCTATACTCAGTATAGCTATCCTGCAGTTAATGTAGGTAATTGATAAACCGGCCCTAAGACACATGAAACAGGTGATCTGAGAGGAACCAGTAACTACTAGGAATGCAATGCATTGATGTAGTTTGATGGCACAATAACCTTCCACCCTCTTAAGAAAAAGATCGGGATAAGTATAGACCAACTTCAATTTAAAACATAACTCCTCAGAGAGCTAGGAGGTCTTCTGTGTCGCCTTGAACGGCGGCTCTCAAGGGGTAGTCGGATTTCTTCATTAACGGTTTCAGGTTCGGGTTGTTGACTGTCTTCATGAAATTCTTCAGGTTCTTCCAGAGTTGGCTGTGTCCGAACGGGCACAGCTGACGAGACGATGATCCCATTCGAACCATGAAAACCAATCCAAATCACACGGGGAAAAAAAACATTTTATTTCAGAAGCTTTTTAGATCTTGATTGTTTAATATTTCAGCAGCCAAATTTGGCTCCGTAGGGTTGAAAATAATGTCGAGATTACAGACACATCCCCTGCTGATGTAAGATGTTGTTAACAGAATTTCGTGAACTTTGGTTAAGTAGTTTCGGAGAAAAGCTTCGGACCGACGGATTTTATGTAATTTGAATTTTCCAATCTAAGAAAACATAAAATGAAACCTTAACCAAGAAAATATGAGGAGGGTGGGGGTGGGGGTGTGTATTAAACATCTTTTTGTTCTAGGTGACTACAAAACTTTACTCTCGGAAATAATAAATCCAAATTTAAGATGTTTCGGGTTTCTTGAGGGTATGTCAAGCAACCCGAAACATCTTAAATTTAACTCAGTGGTCGAGATAACCCAGCCTGATAATAAATCCAAACACAGGCTATAAACATAGATCACATTGTAGACATCCCCTTAAATCTTCTCAGCATACAGATATGAATGTTTCGGACTGGGAATTATACGAAGGAAAATGCAGTATTATCATAGGTACTTTTTGTGTGGAGATATTGCGATATCCCGGCAGAAGAAGCCTTGGAGCTATTGTGAATACGAGGTCACGAACACACATGAAAAACTCAACTCGCCCGTTCTTCCAACCTCCTCGCCACGATAATGACCATCTTGTCGCGCAGATTCTCTCATAGAATATACTGGTAGTTGTTGGCGTCGAGCAGTGAGTCAAAATCGGAAAAACGTGAACGAAGTTGATTTTTTTTTAAAGTTTGAAAGCAATATCCAATATTTTTTCAGCCTCTTCTATACACCTTTGAGGACAATGTGAAGTTGGAAAAAAAAGAAGGAAACCATCGCAATGACCCCAACAACTTTAATATAAAAAGTTTCCAAAATCGTCCACATGGAAAACCATTTTGAGAATATTTGAAACAAGCTGGGTTTTACCGCTTTTTCATATATATGTTACCGGCGAAGTTTAAAATCAGGCATTGTGTACTATGCCTAGTCGTTGTATACAATACCTGAATGGAGCAGGGTATGTGTAAAATGAATCTCATTTTATACTTTACCTAAGCATTGTAGAGAATGCCTGATTGTGCACTCGGCAAAGTGTCCTTCTGATCAATCCTTACCTGGTCTGGGTACCTTTGTTGGTGATATAGGTCAGAATGATGTGTATAGTTTGGTGGTCCGGATGCTCTCAAGCTCGTATCTCAAAAATACATAACATCAAGTAGTCAATCCCTTAGTAAAAATTCAGATTTGTTGGACATATGGGTCAGAATGATGGTATAGTTTGGTAGTCTGGATGCTCCCAAGCTCGCATCTCAAAAATACATAACATCAAGTAGTCAATCCCTTAGTAAAAATTCAGATTTGTTGGACATATAGGTCAGAATGATGAGTATTTATACTTTGCCTAAATCAATGGTAGGCATTATATAGACTGCCTAGGCATTGTGTACATTGCCTAGCCATTGTGTCCTAAAAGTGGAGGAATTTCATACTTTGCCTGAAAAGTGCAGGCATTGTATAGAACGACTAGTCATTGTATACAATGCCTGGATTTCATACTTTACCGGTAACATATATATATATATATATATATATATATATATATATATATATATATATATATATATATAAATATATATATATATGTCATTCCAGACGATAAATGCTATAGCACTTGCTACCCCCTTTTACTTCGTAGTAAAGTAAGTGAAGCTTATACTATACTATCTACTAATAAATGTCAACAATCGGGAATGGGGTCAGAACTAATAAAGCGCCTCTATCGCCGAGCTTTCGAAAAATATATTTCCTTCATCAGGGCTCAAGGGCTCCTAGTGCTGATGAGAAGCGCCACCCCTCATCCTCACAGTCATAACAGAAGAAAAACCAAAAGAAGAAGAAGAAGAATAATCCAGGCTATTGCAGGTAATGTGAAACAAAAATATAAGCACCAGCTATTCAATAAATATTCAAAAACCTATACGATTACAAAGGCTTATTATTGGAAATAATAAACAAGAACTAATGACAATAATTAACTCACTGAGCTGAACGTTCTGCTTTACGCTTTATCAACAGACTGAACCCTCCGAAAAGATATTTTCGTCTTTTTCTCAGACTGATATATATATAATATATATCAGGATCAACAATATTTGAATAAAACAGTTACAACCAGTTTTGCAATAATATTTTTTAGGTACTTCGAAGCTCCATTAAAGACAATGACCGATGACCGATTAGCAAGTGAAAGGAATGTATATAAATATATATATATATATATATATATATATATACAAAAAAAAGAAATTTTAGGAATCATTTTAAAATTTTACGCCAATTTGCACAAAGATAAACCGTCCTTTCTGTGAAAACACGTATATACGAAAAATATAGGGTTTTAGATTGTTATTACCCGGATTTCGTATTGGACATTTCCTAGAATGGCGGAGCCATCGCAACAACTCCCACGAAAATCGGTTAAATTATTTCTCACGAAATTGGCGAGTCAATTTTGTCCAAAAATTTGTCGAGAATTTCAGGTTTGACGAGGCACTGAGAGGGAGGCTCGCTTCATGTTTCATTAGCAACCCTTATTCCTGGACTAGTCTCACTTTCATCCCGATGTAAATATACGCGATCCCGTCCGCCTTCATTCTCAAAGTTAACGTGCCTTATAATTCTCCCTCCTTCTCGCTCCAATTCCGCAATAATTAGATCAAAAAGGAAATGAGTCGTTGAAGGGAGAGTGCGTAATTGACAATTAACGTTTCATCAGGTGCTAATTATTTCCTTCTTTTTCCGTTAGAGCTGTTTCCTTTAAAAAACTGTTGATAGGTCTGCTACTTATCCAACTCAACAGCGCGATGGCTTTAATCTTCGGTGCTGAGCGGCTTACATAGTTTTGAGGTTAATCCTGGATTATTAAATTTCAAAACGAGTCTTTTCTCTTTGAGTGTTCTTAGAGAAATGAAACTAATGAGTTGGAAAAGTCATGGTATTGAAGAGCACACAATAAATAATATCAGACGACCCAATTTCACAAGACCACAAACCTTTCTGCCGTGTTTCGAGCACAATTGAAAGAACGCCACTATTAAGAGTTTCATATTTTCTGTTGAAATATGAAACGGGGGGAGGGGGGTATAAGTTATTCCGTTCCATGTTTCTCTCGCCAATCTTCTAGTGAAATCCAGATTAAGGAAATGATGGAAACTTATCATAATCAGAAATCTTCATTCGTTTATCAATTTTCACGGTAGGTACTGAATGAGTCAGATTACAAATGTATTACGAAAGGTGGTTTCCGCTCCATGTTCAATGTTACTATCCAAGACAAAAGAACCACCAACAACACAACAATAAACCACAAATTATATCGTATAAATGAACCCAACAATAATAAAAATCAGATTCGACAGATATCATATCACAGATTCCAGATTTGTACCAGGGTATCTGAAATTTAATGGACCAACCATTCATTTTTATTTTATATATGAAGATATCAATAACTTTAAACGACAACTCAGTTTCATTTTCAAAACACTAATAAATAGTAAAAATGGATTAAGAATACCACGCGCCACGGTAGCGCTTCGATCTAACTTGCGTTTTTCAAATTGAAACCCGCATTTTTTATTACAGATTCGAAATCTACATAACATTTTAGGTGAAAGTGTACCATCATTCGAATTTTTCTGTGCGCAAAACGAGCGCAATTAAGCGCAAAAAGTGCGCCGATTGTGAAATATTGAGTTTTTGAAGATATTCAGTTGCCACATGTGATACATTATTTTGGGATATTTTTTAAGCAGAATCTCATTGTGATATTCTTTTATTTATATTTGCAATATAAACTAGGAAAAACACTGAAAAAACGAAATTTTAGTATTTTAGTATGTGAAAATGAGTGGGAAAACGTGCTATTCTGGGTGTTTTTCCAAGTTGGTATTGTGATTGTGTGGTATTGTGATTTTCCGTGTTGGCCTCTAATGAATAAGAAGTACCTTATAGATTATTCAACACATACAGAGTGACTGATGGACTATATAATATACGTATTTTGTTAAGAGAGTGGGAGAGTGTGCATTGTGAGGGGGGGGGGAGGGTGAATTCACATGAAACGCTTCTTGCATTTTAGCACCGCCCAGCCATATACTTTTTCTAGATTTCCCTTCATAAAATAGAGGGGTCTGGAAAGACGCATTATTTTATGAAGCTTTTTTTTTCAAGATTAAAAAAAAAAAAAAAAAAAAATCAACTGTTCCCATTCAAAATGAATATATGTTAGAGTAGTAGAGTGCGAAGCAGGACTGGATATTTCAACCTTAATAGGTTTAGGTTAGTTTAATTGTTAGTAGGAAACATGTAATCTCACGATTTTATGACGCATTTCAAGCAGTAAGATGATATGGTTCTACCATTAAACTGACTGCAAAAGAAAGTAGTAGCATGTAGAGTGGGATGGTGAGATGTAGAGAGAGCAAGTAGTTGGAAACGAGAAAGAACAAGTTCCCGCTCTCGATCTGATTGATACAACTGGAGCTCAGAAAAAGTATCGTGTAACCTCTAGAGTCTGGAATAACCTCAAGCGGCTGTTATCCGAGTTTCGTCCGAATTCTCGAGACGGGGTAAAGGGAAAATGATACCCCCTTGGATAGAGACGTTGGAGGTGAAGTGAGCAGGGAACATCAAAGGATGGAAGGAAGTCGATGAAAAGGTCACGGATCTGTCAAAGGTGTTCTAGTCTGTTCGGTGTTCACTGCTCAAGCCACCACCTGCCCCTTCATAGCTAATGGTCGAGTTTGGAAGTTGCCAACTTCATACTTGTGGTGGACCACAGTATCTGTCCACTCCGAGTCTAGACACCGATATGACTCGAGCCAAACCTGATTAGACGTCATGAGAAAGTTTTTCCATAGTTTGGGACGATACGTTCCGCGAATGACGAACAAGGAATATTCTATGGAAACCGAAGAGGACCAATTGAGAAACTATCCCATATTTCATTCAGAACACGTACTGTACCCCTAATTTACAGAGACGACCTTATTTGGTGAATGAATTAGTGTTAGTTACCCACGCATTCACTTGATATTTTTCAATGAAAATAGGTTCAATTGTTAGAAGTGTGGTATGACCTACACCCTCCCACGATCAGTAGTTTTATTTATATTTTTAACTAGGGTTTTTCAGTTTTAACCACCCGTGACGCCAAATCACACCTCTCACCTGGGCGGGACCAATATGCGTAGCATCACGTTACTTTCATGGAATTGCAGGTTGAGTCTTGGACGGTGCCTTATGTTTCATTGCTGCCAAACAATGGAACCATCTGCGCAAGCGCAAACTTAACATCCTACTAAGAATTTTAACTTCTACAATTTTCGTCAGATTAAGATGGAAATCTCAGGTGTTGTGCGGCTGCAAGATTCCAGCATTACGTCCCTTAATGAATTTCTTTGTTTTCTAACTGAAGGTAGCATCTGTCAAGTAGCAAGCTGGAAATCCGGGTAGTTGTAATCACAACTTAGCTTTTACAATGTTCAACTGGTTTTGAAGAACTTCTCAGCGATTGAATTGTTTGGGACGGTACCTGTGTGGGGCGTTTTAGTCCCAGGGGTCGAGTTGGTCTCCTATGCATTACGTTGTTCCATTGTTCGTTAGTTAGCTTCTAAGAATGCGCGAACTAAGTGCTCTTAAACACCTTCTCTTTAAATATAATAACTAATGAATAATATTTTCGTAGTTTCAAGAAGTTATGATACCAAATAAAAATGCGTATACCTGCACATGTATATATATCTTGCGTACCAATACATTTCAATCATTCCGTTATTCCATGGAATGATGTTACTCCATAACGAAGTCAGCCTACGTTTATAATCATTTCATGTATCCATCAGCAATATTTTTGATCAGGCTCAAAACACTAAATGAATTTAAGTATGTGGCTGCGTTGCAGGCTTACATATTTACAGAATTCTGTATGTTTATGTATGTCTGTATGTATGTTATGTGAATTTACGAAAATCCGCGAAAACCCAGTGAACACCAAAATGAATGACGAACATGATTAATGGGTTCCTCTTCATATAAATGAAGTTCCTATAATATGTTGTACCTACCTGCTTTCCCGGTGGATTCAAAGCTCTTTTGTATTTAAATATTATTCATGCCACGTTTTGTAGCATGGATGATCAGATTATTTTATAGTATCTGAAAGACTTTTTTTGCAGTCAAAATGAAAAAAATTCTGTAGACAGCGCCCCTAGCCAAAGGCGACCCAGTTGTCAGGTTCCAGTTTTTTCGCCAGCTACCACCACGAGCGCAGCGATCGATGTGAACGAGGCAACGAGTGCATATCTTGACTATCAGAACCGAATAATTCATTGGTATATGTATATATTGTACCTGAAGATACTGTACGTAACGATTTGAGTTTATAATAATTTAATTGCACCACGTTTCATTTAGAAGAAATGTAACATTTCAATACGTATATAATAAAAGTAGGTGTGAATGTGTATGTGGTTACGTTCGAAAGTTACCAGCGGATGTACGCAGGAAATATATTTGTGGAGAGATGTGTGGAACAATATGGAGTGTGAAGTCCCCCCTCCGGCAGAAAACAACGGTATCCACAATAGGTTTTGCGGTGATTGCTCCGTGGAGGAAGGGCGTCTGATCAGATAACGAAATCGTCGTCGACTTGAATACGAAATAAAGCGAAGAGGATAAAGGGCAGGAAGAAAGAGGAATGGCGAGCGAGAATACGGGGATTAGGGGTGAGAGAGGAGAGGAGAACGCTCCAGCGGATCGCTCCACCAGAAAGGTGAGAAACGGAGAAATTTAAGACCCCCGTAAAGTTAAAGTTTTTACGAGAAAGAAAAACGTGGGTAAAGTGTTCAATTTTCGGGAAACGCCCTTTTTTTAAGAGACTCAAGTCATTAGTTACTGACATTACGGAGTCTCCTATTCTTATGGGAGGGAAAGAATTTCCCAAACAACCCGATCTCATCTTGTCTCCGGCAGAATTTACATTTTCGTCGTTGAACAGGAGATAAAAAGGAAGAATGTGTTAGAATGACACACTGATTTAAATATATATTTACTTTCACTCATTCTTCCAACTTTAGAAGTCGACTTTAAAAACTTATTATCCATAGTAAAAAAAGTAATTTCATTATATTTCAATAATATTCAATGGTTACCACGAAACACCAGTTGCGAGGCTTCAATCTACTTTCCCAGCAATTATTGAGATTTCATGGATGCTTTTGGTGTTTTTCTGCGTGCTATCATGAACATTTCCGTTTTTGTTGATATTGAATTGATATGACATTTTGAAGGAGTTGAGAGGTACCGGATATTTTTCTATATTCTAGAATATAGACTCAGCTATAGTCCTGCATTGCTCATAGATACGCATAGGCAAGTAAATTTCTTTCGATTCAATAATCCGATTCACGCTTCAATTTGAAGGATGGTTGAGGTTGAAAGTTAGATGATTCTTCATAAATCTTATGGTTCCGAGATCAATTATAGCCCCTGTGAATTCGGGAAAGTGAAATGCATGCTCTACACATAATTGCTTCTCTAGATTTTAATATTTTCAGATATTAACAAGGTATGAACCTAGAAGACCCGTGAGGGAAACAATTTGATTGAAAGAGCTGATTTAATACTCGTTCATTTTCAAAACGGATTTTTTTAACGAAAAGTTGGTTAAAAGTATGAATATCCACATAAATACCTAAATCGAATATTAATCCATAGTATTTAGCTCAAGGCAAACTGACAGATCATCATTCTGACAAGACGTAGCACAAACGGAAACCCGCGAGGAAATCCGAGGTTTTAATTCGAACAATGATCCACTGGCCTTCTCCCCAAAGAATTTCAGGCGCCTCTGCTTCCAGTCGGCATCGTGACAGCAGGTGATATGATGTGAAAAACGGATAAATTCCCTTTTGAGCGGTGCAATGGGGGATGTTTTAAACCCCTCGAGGTGTTTACATCATTGCCCGAAGAGCCAATCGTCGATTAAAAAACCTCGAAACTATATCTGTTGGCATGACAGTGACGTGAGTCGGCATAGGGTGCCCAAAATACTGAATTCCCTCATGGGAATAATGCACATAAGCCCATAATCAAGACAATAAAACTATATGCAGGAAGGAGCTTCGGTCTAGTCTTGTGATTGTCAACCCGTTTGAAGTCGTGACCTCTGTGACGAGAGACCAATTCTTCAAGCCAGCCACTGCAGCTACCCGTAGTCGCTTTTGCCGTAGAAACTTCACAGTTTCTCGCTCTCATGGAGGAAAGTCGTACCAGGAGATCCCCTAAAAGTCCTATGTCGGCGCTCTGTGGAGCTAAGGTCATCAGTAAGCCAAAATTCATATTAAATCTTAGAATTCGGATGTACTCACCCGATGAGCCTAAGAACCTCTCCAATCAGACCCGACCCGAATGGCAGCCCATATCCCGCGAAATACCCGGAAGTGGTGTGCGGAGTGGTAAGTTTTCTGGAAATTTTCTTTAAAGAAAACTCGTATTGTCTAAGTCCAAAAGATAACCAAACTGTCTTTAAAACGTTTGCCATAACTCAACCATTTGACTATTCACATAATTCTTCAAACATTGATCAAAATAAATTACCATTAATCCTCTATAACTGTAACACTGAAAGTTCTACTTTAATTTACTATGATTTATCCGTATTTTTTACATATTAAATATTTTTCAGAATCAAGCGAGCTCTAGGGGTGAAATCTGTTCGTGAGTTGGGTGAGGTAATAAATGAGTATTTGGGTAAGGTTCTGTCCCCCACGGGGCGAACCCTCATAAGCGCACCTAAACTAAAAGTAGAGAAAAACACCGCGGAGCGGAAAAGGTTCATTTCCAATATATCACATAAATATAGACGTTCCTGCAAGACGTCACTCAGCTCTCTTTACACAGCTGTTTAAGCCACTTCCAATCATCCGATACCCTTCATATTGCTTCATTTTGGAAAGCTCTCGGTATCATCTTTCTGCTTATAGTATAATACCAAATATATGAAATTGCTTATTTGGGTAATAACACATGTATTGGGAGAGTTCTAGAATGTTATTCTTTGAAATTGCCCTAAAAGGAATGACTATCGGATGGTATATAAGTTAAATGACTGGCATAATGAAACACATGAAACAAGGACACACTGCCCCTTAGTCAACCTTTTATAAATAACTTCCAATCTCATCGGACTTATGACTTCAAGTTTTAATGAACTCGAAACTAAGGGATTTTCTTGTACTTGCAAGTGTTTCAGGGCCCGCAACACAAAGAGTAACCTACATTTTCATAACAAGTAGGTGCATTGTTTCAGAAAGAATGATAAGGAAAAATTTAGGTAATAATTTCTTGCTTTTGAGCAACATTGAATCGCTCATGTTTTTATTTCCAAGGGAGTTAGCGCAGAAATGATGCGCCACGGTGGAGAGAGACAGGTATCGCTGACAGCATGATCAAGTATCTGTGTGCTCAGAGTCGTCTACAATCAAGGGAAGGGGAAAAGCAAACTCAAGACTTAATGTAAGTAAACTTAATTACCGCTTAGTTTCCAGGGTGGATGAAAACGGTTGTTAAGGTAGCTACGAAAACACCATCAACCGCCGTTCTAAAAATGGAACACCATCTCTAAGCCGCACTGTACGGAAAGGTTAGCAAAGTGGGTAGAATTTTGTATGTGGAGTAATATGAGATATTGGGTTATAATTATGTTGAGCTTCCATACTCAAACCATATTCGTATATTATCGGGGCTTGAAATTTTACATACAGTTTCACTAAACCGTCCTATAATAATGGAATTCACAACAGACCGCCTCGATCAACCTTCTTCGGTCAAGAGTGAAATACCAATCCGATCACTAAATATCGGCGTGGCTGAGAATCGCAGTTCATAAAAGCGCAGATGCAACTCTGAAGCCGATAAAATGCATATCACTCTCTAACGTCTATAAAATTTATATTACTCTCATTGTCGATCGTAGCAATATAGGTATGTGCTGTTTCATATTCAGTCGTAATTTGGTAATATTAAACCGCTTTAACTACTAGGATGTGTAAACAGAGAAGTTAGACGGTGAAGTCAAAATTATGAAGCATTATTGCATAGTTCGTGGGATAATTCAAAATTTTCGTCCGACAGAAACAACTGTCACGCTTTTCTATTATATAATAGTTCACATACAAGCAATCGTTGCCAGGCATAATTTAACTTCCTGATTTCCCAACCTACAAAAATCGTTCACCACTCGTTTGAAAGCTAAGAATTTATTACACATGGTCCTATATTTCAAATGGCTAGTTACCCTCTCCTTAGCTCTTCTGAGAAGTCATAGGAACACGCTTCGTTACGTATACAAACTAAGTTGTTGTGACTCTGACTGGATCAATCCGCTACTCTACTGCGTGATGGAAATCATGTAACTGCCGCCCTCGAGGTTGTACCTGGAGTTTTAAGCATTCAAGACATTCTCTGGGTGCTGCAGGCGAATCCCACAGCGTTCGGAAGCGAATCTCCACCCGCTATACTATTACTGTCCTGACGCCCCTCCCCTCGCATTTCTCCCATAGGCAATATGGACAATAAATATTCAACTCTTACCACATCAAATAACCATTTTCCCCTGTCCTGTCTATTGACTATTAGAGCCTTATCCTCCACTCTCCCCTCATCCACCATCTTGAAAACTATCGGATCCTGTTGGATAGTTCTCCCTTCATGTTTCTCTTACTGCCACCACCGAGGCTGTACCTGGAGCTATGCCTTCAAGACATCCTCTGGGTGTTGCAGGCTAATCAACCCAGCCCTGAGAAGGGGTAACAACTCCATTTCATCACATCCTTGTCATAACTGGATTTGCTCCATAATTCAATACTCTTTTAAGTTGATTTTTCTCACATATGGTTAACTATTAGGTGATGTTGTAACCAGGGTAACTATAAGACATACCCACGTCACTATGTATCAGCGTGTTACGTTGATACGTTTCTAGTATCCATGGTTCTAAGTTACATAGTCCTTTCACCCCGTCGAGTCTACAGATATTTACTGGGCAATGACTTCCCTCATAATGTTAAGGAGTATGAGAGGAGTTTGTATATGGCATGGAATTATACTGAATTGAAATATATTTTAAAAAAGTTTCAGTCATGCAGCATGATCGAATGAGCGAATATTCGGAAGTTATCTTATTAGATTAAGTTAAATTATTTGAAATTTCAGCTTTTTGAGTGCGTAGAAAATGTTAACTATTATTTCCATGACAAAAACGTATAGTGAATAGTAAATAATCTGCTATTCAGAAAAATATTCTGGATTTTTAGCTTTTTTTGCAGTTCTCATCGATTTTAAAAGTAAATTTTAATGAAATTTAAGGGCTTTAAGCGAATTTTCACAGAAAAAAGTTCAAGTGATGATCGTATGAGCGAATTTTCGTAAATTATAGTATAGTATACTGTTGAATTGTTTTGAAATTTGAGCTTCTTGAGTGCAAGAAAATTGTTTGCTATTAACTTTATGGCAAAAAACGTATTACTAATATTGATCTCATATTCAAATATACCTAGGTTTTGAATGTTTAGCTTTTTTTGCAGTTTTGATTGATTTTTTTAAGCAAATTTTGATGAATTTTGAGTACATTTTTCAGCATAATTTTGTACGTACATTTTTGAATGTTCTATATTACAGTTAATAAACTTAAATTGAGCAATATTCTACCAAAAAATATAAATTGAACGATTCAGCCGTTTTTTTGCCATTTTTAGTGATTTGTTTAGTACTTTTTCTGAAATGTGACCAATTTAATGAGCTCAAAAGTTCTGGCCAACAAACACATACTTTCGTTTGGAAGGCTTGATTTTTCGGCGCAAGAACGGAATTGATGTCTCAATCCTAAATAGAGTAATCGTCTGCAATGACACATAAATATGTTAATAAATTAATATATAAATAGGAAATTTTCAAAACCAAAATTTTCGAAAAATTTCTTCATTGAAATCCGTTTTGATGAATTCTGAAACGACACCTGATCAGTTTGCACACACAAACACATATGTATGTATACACACATATATACATACACACTCACACACACACACACACACACACACACACACACACACACACACACACACACACACACACACACACACACACATATATATATATATATATATATATATATATATATATATATATATATATATGTCATTCCAGACGATAACTCTCCTTAGGATTGAGATAAAAATTCCGTTCTTGCGCCAAAAAATCAAGCTTTCCGAACGAAAGGATGAGATCGTTGGCCAGAACTTTTTGAGCGCATTAAATTGGTCAAATTTCAAAAAATGTGCTGAAAAATCAGTAAAAATTGCTGAAAACGGCTAAAAATCATTAGGTACAATTAAACTTTTTAGCAGAACATTGCTCAAATAAAGTTGATAAAATATAAAATAAAAAATTAAAAAATTTATTCGGCTAAAAAAGTTTGAGCTTTCTGTTGAGTCATTTCCACTAGATATAGTGGACAGCTGCGAATAAGGGGAAACCTGAATAAGCAGTCCCGGACCGAGGCGGCAGCACTCATCAGTGTGTGGGGGCCTGGCTTTTTGGCGAGGAGTCAGGGCCCATCAAAAACCACAGAAGCACTACGACGAGGCTGTGACATGGCGAGAAAATGCCGCCATTCAAAGGCATTACACGCCCAGGCCAGGGCGGAGTCTGTGGTGAAGGCAGTTGCCCTAGAGGAGTGGGGAACCTCAATTGGAAACGAAGTTTTTAGCAGAAACAGTGGTAATACCAAGAACCAGTTCAAGGAAAACGCTTGAAATATGAGGCTCAACCAGCTCCCTTGCTGGGATAAAGTTGATAAAATATAAAATAAAAAATTAAAAAATTTATTCGCAAAATTATGCTGAAAAAGTTCCTATTATGCAGCATGATCATATGAGCGAATTTAGTTTTTTTTATCGTACTATATCCTATGTTAAATTGTCTTGAAGTTTGAGCTTTCTGTTGAGTGTAAATAAATTCTTAACCATCATTTTTATGACAAAAAAATATTCTAAATGGTGATCAGCTATTCAAAAGGGATTTTGGATTTTTTGCTTTTAGCGAATTTTCGTAGAAAATGAAGCTATTGCAATGGCTCCAAAACGTTTAAAATCGGAATTTTCGAAAATTTTCTTCATTGGGCTGTAAAGCTTTTTACAGAAGGCTTGTAAAATTTATGTTCTTTTGTACGGTACCAACAATTTCGGTTATACAGAGTAAGTTCCCCAAGGGAGTTATGACCATTTTAGAGAGTCAAGTTGTTGAATTGGGGTAAAAGAATTGAAACGTAAAAATGATGGACAAATAAGCAAAAAATGAAAAAACTCTTGGAGGCACTTTTTGGTAGAAACTAATTCTAAAATCAATCCCTGAATATTAGATCGACCAGACCTACAAGATGAATGCAGTTATGATTTTGTAAGGGTGATAGAGAACCTCGCAATTTTCCTTCGGGATTTGGGTTTCATAGAATTCTTATGAAACTTCGCTTACGCTATAGTTTTCAAGGACCTTATCAAGTCTCAAGGCCTCAGCAAAAATAAAAAAATAGAAAATAATAATAGCAATCAATATATAAAGAAACTAAAAAATAATAATAACAGGATTCTTAGGTACATCCGATTTGAGGACCGGAAATTATATACTTAGGTTCTAATATAATGCTAATGGATAGTAACATATTTCCACGATTATTGAGAAATCGAAGTGAAACTTGGAGAACGTTTTTGGGGTGCCTTAAGCAAAAAACAATAGGAAAAAACGTCTGCCAAGTTGGGTGTGGCACACAGCTTCCTGTTTTACCTATTATGAATGTAGTAGATTATTGAAAAGTTTTAAATGATCTTGAAAAATTCCGCAGCATAAATTGGTCAATTAAGGAACGAAAAAATGATACTCTATGTAATTTACGTTTGTTCAAGCGCAGTATGATGAGGTGAAAACAATGAAATAGGTACGGGAATGAAACTGTGGAAATTAAGATCATTAAAGTATTTAACATTGGCGCATGCGCAGTAGCTATTAATGATAGAATCGTGTTGAAATTGATATGAGGTAATCAAGTCATCTTGAGTGGGGAGATTTGCTATTAAAAAAAAAAAAAAAAAAAAAAAAAAAAAAAAATGTGTAAAGTTCAACAATTGTTTCAGGATATTCCAAAACGGAATCAATGTATGAAGATTCTAGGAACCGTCAATACTTCCATTTTGAAGGCAGTAGCGCAATATTAAACTAGAGTTCGCGAAATGCAGCCTTACACTCGCAACGACGGAGATGATAGCGCTTACTAAATCCCTGAAGAGGCCTAACTGGGCGAAATCCTTCGAATGAGCGCGATGCCTACCGGAAAATACACATTTCGTGTAGTGGAAGCCTCACTTTTCCGCTCTCATCCCAACTTAACTCACAAGCGGATCACTGTTCGTACGTCTTTCGATTGTATAGGAGCCCGTGTTTCAGGGTTTCTGAGAATTATTGTTTTCAGGCCTTACAGCTTGCGCATTACTTTCCTACGAGTATTTTACACGTCAGGCGTTTAGGAAAGTAAAGAAAGTTGGGAGGAGAGCGAGCGAAAAAAGGAGTCAGTACAGCGGAAAAGATTTATTTTTGGAGAACTTGGGAATTTATTCTCATTGAGCTTGGGAGAGTTTTCCACTCGAGTTACTCAACTCACTAGGGGCGGTTTTATAATTTTCAATCCCGGTAATCAAGAGCATTGCAAGTGGTGGGGACAGTCGAGCCGTTTTCCTTCTGGGTGGTTACTATCTCAACTTGCTATCTGCATCCTTGACCTGGAGAACGGGGGAACCCGCGGCGAATTTCTCTTCTCTAAAGCCCAGGGAAGCACGGGACTTCTGAGCCCGAACGGGGGCGTGGTCTTAGCAGAAAAGTTACGACCTTTTCCCACAACTCTTGCCATTTCACGCTTTTAGCTCCCATCCGCTATCCTCAACCAAACCGTTTCATCCCCACCCACCCCCATCGTCGTCTTTAGGTGTTCCTACGTTTCTAGGGAACAGAGATAGACGTCACTTGGTGTCAGCCCTCGGGAAGCCAAGGCGATTCCAGTTGGGGATGTAATTTGTTTTCTGTTCATTCGAAGAAACTGGATGAAAGTACATTTAGAGTAGACTGGGCTCGGAAATGCCGTATTTTTTAACAGCACCAATTGGTAAAACACGAACTACTCTATCAACCCTTTCAGGAAACGGCCAAATAACGACCTATATGATATGTTTATTCTGAAGATAGATCATTTAAAATAATTTGTTATACATCTTCTTAGAATAATATTGCCCAACGGTAAGCTAGGGCTGTATTGTTGGACAAGAGATGCTGAGTAATAAAATTACTAAATAAATAGGTGTACTATAGGCGTAAGTAGAATGGTGAAAGAAATCAATGACAACATTTCAGGAATGCACATAGATCGTAAATATCTATGTATCATATCACAAAAGTGTGGTATTATTAACAGCAATTGCTATAGGAATCACGTGGTGTAAATGGTTTGGAAGAAACCCGAAATCAGCCCAGGACAATTTTCGTTAATCCATGGTAAGATTTTCTTCTCAAACACACTTTTTGTACATTCTTGGACTCCTGACTTCATCTGTTATCAATTTATAGAGTAAGTTCATCACGTGAAGAGTACTCCAAGTTGCTAACGAAAGGCGGATTTTTGGATTGACAACGTTGAGAAGCAGCTGAAATCATCTGGTTAGGACAATCATGTTCGGAAGTCCATGGTGGAACAAGAGTAGATTTTTCGCTAGGAGTTGTTTAATGGTGCAGAGCTGAAGAGAATTTGAGTGGGAAAACGTCGAGGCATTTTCTCGGTCTTCTCTTAATTGTTCTTGAATGTCTTTCTTACACCTTCCAAGAAAATGTTTAAGGCGTACAATATGTTGAAATTAGTTGTAGAACCACATCCTAGCCGGTGCAATATGGGCCACAAGCTTCAAAAAGAGCTGAAAACTCCAATTTTTAAAATACCTTTCCCGGTATAGCGAGTAGTAAATATGTGTTTGTTATAAGCTGGCAATAACATTTCAGGACAGCCTGTGAGCCCAAGGTGGTTGCAGGACAATTGTTGATCGTTAATACGAGTACATTAAAAAACGTACAAAATGCTCAGAGTCATGCCACAGCTATGTTTCCAATATTCTTCAGTATTAGTCAAGCATTATGAACAAGAATAAACTTTCCCCTAGAAATGTGATGTGAAATTCGAGTCATGCAACTTCGTATATTATCGTATTATATTAGTTATGTTACATTGTTATGAAATTTGAGCACTTTGAGTGCAAATAAATTGTTTACTGCCAATTTTATGACCTGAAAACTCGTTCTAAATTATATTCTGTGATTCAAAGAAGATTTTGAATTTTTGGCTTTTGTTTGCAGTATATATGTATACATGTATTTTTAAATTTTTTCGCAGATATTATTGAAATTTATGGTTTTTTCACGGATTCAGTCTTAGAGTGGTCTGAAACGGATTCGTATACGGTTATTTTTGTCTCATGCTTGGGTTGTCCCGCACCCCTTGGATCAATTCCAATAGGTCGTCCCCCTATCGACAGAACCTAGCTTTGGAGGGACGTCCTTAAAAAAAACCGCCATCTAGCCGTATCTTCATGAATGAAAAGATACAGGGCGTTGGCTTACTACGATACGATACGGAAGAGTACCTGGCTTTAGGCTCAATGAGCGGTGGAGCACCTCGAAGTGAGGCACCCTGTACATTGGTATATTCATGAAATATTAATACCATTATTATGTTGTATTGGTTATTTGTACATGCTATCCTGTAAAATGCACGAGTAAACCGGATAATAAAATTTGCTCCCCCCACACCTCCATCCGGCCCACTAGCTTATCGATCACCATTATTGGGAGCCACGATACGTGACATGCTTCGCTACCTACCAGCGTTATTGAAACGCGAAGTCCCCGGTTTTAGCTAAATTGTTCATGTCAGAAACATCGAGATTATACTCCCTGACGCTAATGGCACTTGAAGGAAAAAATATACCATGGAAATGAGAGCATAAAACTGAGGAGAAAAATCTATCTAAGGGGTGGGAGGGGGAAAAAAGAAAGAAAAAAATGACGGGTGGTAAAGCGAGCCAGCGAAAAAGAGAGAGAGTAACTACTTGTTCACCTTGTAAACCCGTCTTCAGGACGTCAACAAAAGGGCACATAAATCAAACTTAAGCAGGTTTATGCAAACCCATTCTTTATAGGGCTCCCCCTTTTCTCAACGGCCTCCCCAATTCACCCTCACAGCCTCTTTGAGCAAACAATAGAACTCTGAGGCTGCTACACACGCCTGCCCCAGACACCACCTGCCACCCCCGTACTATTCACTGCACTTCCGGAATTTTCGCGAAAATTGTGGATCGCACAGTACAACACCGCATGTTTTAAAACACCGATCCAGCTGTTAAAAAAGGGTGAAAAATGTCCGCTAACTAAATGTCGACAGCTTTTTCTTCCGAGACTGCAAGGCAGCGGAAGCTTCATTTTCACTTTCGAAATGGAAAAAATTTTTTTGCTCCAAAATCAAAATTTCCACTCGCATTTTGCGTTTCAGAGCCTCCTGAACAAATTTGGTTCCGTGTCTGTCTGTCTGTCTGTCCGTCCACATTTCCTTGTAACAGCCATAACTTCCACAATTTTGATCCGATTTTAACCAAATTTTCAGGGATCGTGCGGGTTAAGCTCTAAATGGTCCCCTATCAACTTCATCATGATCAAATCAACGGTAGCTTCTGCGCAGGCGCTAACGTGAATTCCTTGTGACGGTCATAACTCGGTCAATGTTGAACGGATTTCGGTCAGGTTTTCAGGGATGAGGTGGGTAAGGTCCCTTGAGGTCCCATAAGACAATCATCATAATTGCATTAGCGGTACGCTGTGCGCATGCGTGTACGAAATTAAAAACTCCTTCAGTTTTGATCCGATTTAGACGAAATTTTTGGGGAACATGCGGACTACATCCTGGATGGTCCCATATTAAAATCAAAATTTTTCTTATTAATTTAATTTATTATATGTACCATTCAGCTTCCAATTTCCCACCTTATTAATTCCCTGATGCCAGAACCGGTCGTTTCTAGTTTTCTGGAATTTAATGGTGACGTACTGTGAAGGTCACGAGAAAGCTCATGTGCCATTTCCTTGGCAGTGTATTTTTTTTTTTTTTGCATCGGCCTTTATTTCTCTTCCACCATATATATATATATATATATATATATATATATATATATATATATATATATATATATATGAAAATTGTTACAAATATGTTACTACATTAACTATCTATAAAATATGTATAAATTCAGTATTTCGTTGATATAAATTAAAAATAATAAGTTTAGGCTCTAAAATGGATTTTTTTACAAAAATTAAATATTTCTTCATGTATTTTAGTACTAGCAGCACATAGAATTGTCTTTAGATTAAATGGTCGATGTAATTCCGGAAGAATGTTCACAAATAAGGTGTGCCGCGCACTGCTTAACATTTCGCATTCCATGAATGATATGTTCCAAAGTTTCCTCAGTTGTACTACAGAATGTGCACTTCTCGTCTTCTTCATTCATGATTACGCCGATTTTCTTCAAATAGATCCGATTTAAGCAATGGTTAGAGCGGATTCTACTGATAGTCCTATAATATGCACGCGTGTTAGGCGGTTCTCTCTTGTGCCATGGTGTTGCGGAGCTTCCTCACTTATTCGCAAAAGGAAGCATGGCACCTCATTCAATATACTAAGCTCTAGTGAACTCCTTCTTTGTTTTTTCACGAACAAATGCCGCTATCCTTCATCTTCTCCCTTCTGGTCACAGTGAACATCCTTGATAGCATCAAATAGTTATCGATGCAAAATTGGAAGGTTTTGGACATTTTCAGCTGAAAATAATGAAAATCCATCAATCTGGGAGTACGAACTAAATCACTCGCGACGAAGTTGTGGAAACCCATTTCAAAACGGAACTTATTGTAATTGATTGTTATTGTTTGTTACTAATGACTGCCTAACCGTCGAAATCGATTTAACATTAAAACTCTTTACTTTTCTTGGAAATAAACACGTTTTTTCAATAACTTCCGTCTTTTTAATCTAGGATTAAGTATCAAATTATGATTCTTAGATATTTTGTTTAAAACCCACCAATGCCGCAGATGGGAGCAGCTGACTTGTACAAGATACTTTAGAGGGTTGAATACAGATAAAATGAGATTAGAATGAATAGGTAGAAAAAAAGCAGTGCTGGGGAAAACTGCCATAGAAATTGAAATTCGGTAGAGACATTCATTTGAGATCACAAAAACCCAACAGAAAAAACTATCAAAAATAAAATAAAAAACACGGCACTCGATCTGTTCTCCATTTGTAACTCAAAAAAGCAAATAATATACAGAGAAAAAAAAAAAAAAAAAAAAAAAAAAATCCCACAGAGAAAAGTGGTGTTTGACTGTTGGAAATACGTAGCTCTGAATGAACTTTAAAAACCACCTTTATGATTGATTCAACTTTGAATGTGCGTTTGGAGGCTAATCGCGGCAATTCAACGGGTTTTTAAAGGTGCGCTACATCCATCTACTATCAAATCCAAATCAACGAAAATACAAATAAAACTTTTTTTTTTCTCGATTTTTGGCCAGGTTTATGCTGCTCCCTGACCAATGTGCGCGGTCTCCGAAACTGCTGGACCAAAGTTTATGAAACTCGGGTGAAAAATCACATTTGGTGTCGAATTGGTCTGAAAACCTCAGCATCAATTTCGATCACCCCTAAAGGAGAGTGGAAGGACTGAAATATTAGGAAAAGGAGATCTCAAAAACTTGAAAAAACAAAATATATTGTAACTGTTCTAACAGCCATACTTATACTATGGTTAGAGCGAAGCTCAAAAATATCTTTCGTAATTGAACATCCAGTAGTGGCAACATTTTTCTCCTCCTATAAGTGATTTTAAGGACACACCATCTACCTAAAGGTTCGCAAGAAGAAGATACGTACAATGTTCATTATTACTGGCTGAAACTAGAATTATGAAATATGGCCAAGGAGAATAACAATCCCAGCGAAGCGATTGTGGTAGTAATTATAAATAGGGCAATAAAGGTCGCCCTAACGGCTCCACAATTAGCGATACAGCGCGACTACCTCTTCACCCGTCGTTCCGACGCTGTAGCTGCTTTGTCCCTGATAAAGTTGATTTACAGTTGAGCCCCCACTTACCAACGACCTTCTCTGGTGATTCTTGCGGTACTCGTTTTCTCGCTAACGCTCCCAAACTATCCGTTTTCCTTCACGTCAAAAGAAAATAAAAAACAAGGGTAAATGGTGGGGTTGCCGGAGCAATTACCACCCACGCTGTGACATCTTCGGAGGTATTTTCTTTCTGGTGTAATGAATTGGGAAGTATTTTTATCTACACAGGTGGGGAAACAACCGGTTCTAAGGAAGGAGGTGGGTCGAGGTAATGAGGTTCTCACCTACAAAATTTGGCGTTGTATCGGGCACTGCGTTGAGTCCGATACTCAATTAGTGACTTCTATAACTCTAAAATTTATAAAGTAGCTCTTGAAGCCTCAAAAATTGAGAACAAAGAGTTCAGCCAACATTCCGATTCCAGACATCAACAAAATATCAGGAACATCCAGACGTTCCCAATCTCCTCAGTCAACCCCAAGCACATTGTTTGGCCGTTACAACAGGAATTCACGATCACGTCCACGTCAGCCAGATTTTATGGCCCTAGGGATAGAAATTTAAAAAAATATAAATATATTTATATATATATACATGGACACGGAACCAAAGTTATTCAGAATAGTCTGAAACGTAAAATGCGAGTGGAAATTTTGATTTTGGAGAACAACTTTTTTTCCCCCCCGAAAGTGAAACAATGCTTCCGCTACCTTTAGGTAGACTCTGAAGCAATTTGTAGCTAATCCACGATAGACTTCACTTCAGTTATCTTATTGTCAGTCACTTGCAGATATCACGCAAGTTTGGATGCATCCCTCGCGCAGATAATGCGGACAGTTCATTTTTGAACATCTTTAATATTTCAGTGCATTGAGATTTGTGTTGTAATTCAATGAATCATGATTTTCAAAAGGTTGTTTTTATTTTATTTTATTTTTTTATGAAGGTTTAAGCCGCATCGCAACCAGAAGGGTCATTGGCGGCATTGAACAAGGTGTCCAAAGGGACACTGGAAGTGGCACGATTCTAAGGGGAGCCATGCTGCCATCCTTGACTAAAAAGGAGCTCCATCATGGACTCCACCGGCAACTCGGAGGGGGAAAAAATGGGGGTACAGTGATGACCACTGTTCAGCCCCCACAGTGGTTAAAAAAACAACCCCAAAAATAAAGTAATACAACTAGGACTAGATGTAAAATAGGCTAATAACTATATGCATGCTACTATTTACAATCAGCAAAGTAAAAAAAAAAAAAAAACTACGACTAGATGTATAAAAATATATCACAGATCAGATATCACAGCTCGCAGTAGAGCTCAAAGGCTCTCAGGTACAATACCAGGGATTGGAACTTGTCTGGTCCAGATAATATATCAACCCACTCAGGTGGCTGATGCTGGACTCGGAGGTCCACAAGGGCTGGGCAGTCCTCTAGAAAGTGGCGGATGGATAGATCATCCCCACACCTCCCAAGAACAACATCTCGAGCTTCTGCACTAAGCAGGCGTCTGTGAGTAAGACGGGTATGGCCAGTGGCAACCCGGTTGACCACTATTCGATCCTTCCTTGGAAGTTGGGTTACGAAAGGGCCCACCGGGCACAGGTCCTGCAGGACACCACGCAGACCAGTGACCTCACCCTGCCATTGCTCATTCCAGATGGAATTGGCTTTGTGTTGCATGTAGGAGATTTGATCCTCAATGCGTATCGGTAGCATATCGATGGAATTATCACCAATGACTCTCCTTGCAAGGGCATCTGCATACTCATTGCCATGAATACCCAAATGGCTCGGTACCCACAAAAAAGTTAAGGTTGAACCCATTGGTGGCTTGGTGTTGCGATACACGTAGGCTATGTATTAGGGGATCATCAGAATATGAGTTCCTGATCGCCTCGATGGTAGTTAGTGAATCGCTAAAGATCACATAATTCCCAACTCCCAATAAATGGCAGTGTCGAACAGCCAGTGTCACTGCCCACAGCTCTGCTGTGAACACAGGCGCAACTGGTGGTAGGCGTCTAGACTTGAAAGTTGGGAAGTTGATTTTTTAGCGAGTGCGCACGGCCAAAATTTTGCGATTTGTACGAACTGATTTTTTTTGCTCAATCTTTTTAAGTGGAACCCCATGTAGAGAGAGAATCCAACAACTCAATCAGAATAATAATTCCCTATTTATTTTCTCAACAGCGCATAGCGCACAAACATTTCGTTGTTTCGGTATTTCTCCTTGTTGATATTACTGAAATAAATAAATAATCCACACGTAATTCAGCTTGAAAAAATACCACTGAATCATGAATCACTTGATTTTATGTATTACATAATGTGGCAATTTAAAAATAGTGTATATCCAAAAATTATAAGACAGGGGGGGGGGGGGGGGGTTATTTAGACTGGAATGTACCTTCATTTGTTCCGGGACAAGTTGAGAAGTCCAAGGACGATAGAAAAACCCCTACGGGTCTCACTGACCCGTTTGATATGTAGAGGGTTAAGTTACTATTAACTCCTTGTAAATACACAGTGTGCCAGATACATTATGTATACTTAATCAATAAATAAACAGTCCAACGATAGAAAGGAAACAAGATATTGACGTTCAACTCAGTCCTCAGTCAAGCAAAATGACGAGCAAGTCAAAGAGTGGCAGAAGGTTTGGATTAACAGGTTTGAATAGATTCCCCGTGAAAGTTTTATTTATTTAATTTGAAGAAAAAATCTCTCTCTTTATTTGCCTCTCGGCTCTGGAGGGTTTAAGGTCAGCAACACGAGCGCCGCGAATATCCGAGGACAGCTAATATTTGTCACAGCTTGTCATAACCAAGAAAAAAGGAGGAAAACTTTCTAGAAATTTTATTCCTCCTTCGCAGAACTTGTTGGTAAGAAACACCCCCTGACTCCCCCCACACATCTCTCAGAATGTTCTTTTATAAGAAATTTGATTAAAAGCTGTAGTCGAGAGGAGCACTAGAGAGAGAGAGAGTGAGGGGTGGGGAGGGGGGTGGGGGTGACGGGATTTAAAAAGCAATTACGTCAAGGGGAAGGGTTGAGAAGGTGAAGGCTCAAAAAGTTTATTGCGCATACAATAACGCGGTTAAGGATCTAATAAATATTGGATTAGTTATGGTCACGTCACACGGATGTAAGGACTCCGAATATCTGTGCTGCCAACTAAATACAGAAAGTATGCAGACGTAAACGAAATGTAACTTTTCCTTACGAAACGGCACGTTTATAAACGTAGGAATTCTGGCTCTTGATTCTTGGGTTCGTAAGCACTGACTTTGAAAAGTCCCAGGCTTGCAGCCTGATTAATTAAGAGAATTTCCGTAAATTGTCGTATAATATTTATATTAAACTGTTTTAAAATAAATATTAAAATAAAACCCTTCTAACGTAAAGAAAACGTTTACTATCAATTTCTAGGGGGAAAAACGCTCGTTTAAGAATGCATACCTGAATTCGCAACTCTGCAATATTCATCCCTTCCACACCATCTCAAACCACTCACGACTCGAATCACATCCACTCTAATAGTTTTTCATGTCAATTTTCAACAGTTTCCTCATATTTTTTACTTAATCAATAGAAAATCGACTGATCGCTACCTCCGCTGTTAACAAATTTCAAACTTGAACGCTTTATCAATAATCATAGCAACCAACATAAGGTCGCTAATATTTTTCTACCCCCTTGTTTTATAAGCTTTGGATTGACGTTTTCGCAAGCGTACAGGCTACGGTTGATTCGACGGCATTGAAAATCATATGGAACCGCCTAGGAGCTAACCCGCACAATCTCTGAAAATTTCATCGGAATCAGACTGAAACTAGGTATAGTTTAGGTCGTGACATGGATTTACCAGAGACAGACATCAGACAGACAGACACGGAACCAAAATTGATCAGCAAGCTCTGAAACGCAAAAATCAAGAAAAAATTTTGATTTTGGAGGACAACAATTTTTTCGACTTCAATCACGAACACAAAGATTCTCTACCTCCGGTAGTGAGGAAGCAAATAAAGCAAAAGCTGTGAAGCATAATATGAATGACCCAGCATTATTATTAAGATATATATATATTTTTTTTAACCATAAAAATTATAGTTAAAGATTTTTTTGCCCACAAAAATTACGAAAATTCGCTTATACGATGATGCTGCATGACTGGAAAATTTTCTCTGTTTCCAGTATTGACCTCTTCAGACCCAAAGGTGTTTTTCCTTCCCTCTGACTAAATAACGCCTTTGCCGGTACCATTAAAACGATCCTGTATTATTGAAGGTATACTTCTCTTTCGTGTTAGACTTGGATTTACTCTTTCGGAGGGTCAGCACTTCAAGAATCATCGAGTGAGTTGGACAAGATCAAAGGCTTTTCTAATGTTAAACCGAACTTGAGCGTTAATGCCGGAACGTTTCAGAGACAAATTAGGGCTACAATCGTCTAATCGCTTAGACGCGCTAATTGGACTTCAGATAACATACCTTGTTTCGGCGATAAACGTTTACCATGATGAGTTCCTGGAGTTCAGCCGATAAAATATCAGGTGTTCGATGAATCATATCCGTATTATATGTCTTCAAGTGAGATATCTCTTGGAAGCCAAAGGGGGAACTTCATTCTTTTCCTAACGAGTCTATCCAGAATTTTGCATGACCCTGAACAATTTATACTTCGTGCATGTCTGTGAGTTTTCAGATATTCGCAACACGCATAACCAACATTGTTTTTGACTTTGGTTCAACTATCGAGTGTCACGCGGATTTGCACTTAGATGTCTTCCATGAAAATCGGCACTCGCGTTCCGATAGAACCCAACTTTTTGATATAATTTGGGGGATGGCTGAAGAATTAACGTCGAATGAATGCTTACTAGAATGCGTTTATCGAGAGGTCGGATTCAAACTGGTTTCCTCAGTGTCGCCATGACAGTGTAGTTGCCGAAAAAGGTGCTCGTGGGACCCTGGTTCGCTCAGTCACGAGACTACAACGGATTATCCGCCACGATTCTGTACTCAAACTTATGAGTGAATATGTGTTGTGGCCCAACTTATATTATCCTTAAGTTTATTTACCGAATAAAACTCACCAAATGGCCTCAATGGCGCCAGGAGATAGCAAAAGGTTTTACCTCATCCCCCACTCGACATACGTGGGAGCTAGTTCACGCTATAATAGGTTGGACTAACGCCGTCTCGGCACAATTCGTAATTATTCGCATTCTCAAATTTGTCTTGCTCTTTTTCTCTCCACACAACTCACCTTCATCTCCCATTCGACTGACGGTTTGATTATCGGGCCGAAGCAGCTCATAATCTCCTCACCTTTAGCAACAGTTTCAGTACCAGGCAGTACTCTTCTCCGCATCCGACATTATCATTACCGGGTTGAACATCTAACATTCCTTCCTATCTATCCAACTTTGTAGGTTTTCATTTGGCAGAAAATTACTACTCAAAGCTGGACTCTCTCAGCTTCGCACAAGTATAAATCACGACAATATGTATGCAGGAAAAGCTGTGACTGCTGTACAGTAGCGTCGATTTTAGTTGGGGCACAAACATATCGTTCAGACATGATTCTTAAGGTAGCTATCGTGTATGGGTAGTAGAAGTATGCAATAGATCAATAATTGTGTCGTCTTCTGAAGTCTAAGAAGACAAAATCTCCAAGTATGGACGTGTAGAAGTGATACACGATTTTGTAGGGGGCTCTGCAATGTTGGATCTAGCAGAATGACAATAGCAGCATACTGTAATATAATGAAAACTACAATGAAGCCTACCCAATACAGTCTCATTACGAAAGAAATCTTGCGTTCTCCCTTGGAATGGATGGCTAAAAACTTGTTGATTGGAAGCGGTTTTATCTCGCAGTGTACGTTATATAAGGAAATATTACTTAGTGAAGATTATTGGACCTAACAACTGTATCATGTTACCAGCTTACATGAAAATAAACATGAAAGTGATTATCAACATTAAAATTGTAGTTGTGACAGAGTTCCAGTCAGAATCCCAGAGAAAGCGCTGCCGTCGCTCCGTCGTTTTCCCAACGGGCGTCGCACGCCTGTTCTCGTGTTCTTGAAAGGCTGCGTTTGGCGTTGGATGGGTGATCCAAGAACTGGAAAACCAATCTACTCCAAACATAGCACATTGATGCTATTAGTAGGAGTGGGTATCTCTCTGACGGGATACTGTCACTCTCAACTACCTCTTTCTCGAGGATTTAGGGCCCCATTGCACCTCTGGGGGGCTACCTAAATCCTTGATATGGTAGCAGAGCGTGGTTAGGATTATGGACGGCTAACGCCTAGTAATCTGATCCACTATTTTTGGCGCGTTAATGTTTCAGAAGAAACATGGCCCGGGTTTTCCAGAAGGAATTCCCATTATCACTCTTTGGTATATAAATAATTTCATTGGTCTTTGACTTATAATTTCTCATTTATTCCCTTCTTATATTTTCAATTTCATACCTATGGTATACCTGGCCTTTGCCATTTTTATTATATATACTTTATACTAGGGCATGGTTCCCAATTATTAATTCAAGGGCATTGTTCCCAATTATTAATTCAAGGGCATTGTTCCCAATTATTATTTCCAGGGCTGAGTTCCCAATTTAAGTCCCTAATGTGGGCACATTAATTTATATCCATTTTATTTTCCTAAAGGTATAAGTCTCCATAGTTGAGCCACCGTTTATTCCCGATTGTTCCAATCTTTGATTGGGGGTTAATTACCTAATGAATACTTCTTATGAAGATTCATTGACAATCCATCCTGTTTTGATTTCTCTTTTCTCATCCTCAATCGCCAATGCAGCTATTTATTAATGAGCATCAGATCTCAGCCAGTATATTCCACCTATTCCACCTGGTTTATATACTTGCTCTTCAATCAAGTATGTCTTTAAGGGGGGGAGTGTGACAGAGTTCCCATCAGAATCCCAGAGAAAGCGCTGCCGTCGCTCCGTTGTTTTCCCAACGGGCGTCACACGCCTGTTCTCGTGTTCTTGAAAGGATGTGTTTGGCGTTGGATGGGTGATCCAAGAACTGGAAAACCAATCTACTCCGAACATTAGTAGGAGTGGGTATCTCTCTGACGGGATACTGTCACTCTCCGCTACCTCTTTCTCGAGGATTTAGGGCCCTATTGCACCTCTGGGGGGCTACCTAAATCCTTGATATAGTAAATAACAATATATATCTGATCCTACTTTCTTAATAATTGAATTGTTAAAATTGGAGGATAGTAGCACATTATATGCCAGATTATGGAAATTCTATTACGAAATTAGGAACAAGTACAGAAACATAACGCCGAAACAGGTTCAGGACAATACACGTGTTGATTGTGTGACGAAACGGAAATTCCAGACTGATTAGATCATTTTCCGATAGCCTTTATATGGGAACAGGGAAGGTAGTGTGAAACCTCTCGTATTTTATAGAAAATGTTGGGGAACGATGACATAGATAAGCGAGTTTTTTCCCTCTATAATAAGTTTTACCACCGCCAATCCTCCGATAGATGTTGAAATTCGAAGTGAGTGAAGTCATAAGGAAAGTGAAGAACATTCAACCTAGAGGAGAAAAATAAAAGTCAGAAGAGAGAAATATAGCCCTCACCCAACTCCTCCAAAGTTTATTTCTTTATTTCCTTTTAAAGTTTGCGACAAATATTTCATCAAACGGGAAAAACGTCAAAATTGTATGGACCATTATAGCGATTCACTCTCCATCGTTTTTATAAGAACCGAAACGATCCAAAGAAGACGAGAAGTTGAGAGAAGTTTACCCCTCCCTTACCCGCCACAATACTTGAAACGGCTCAGACTCTTTTTGCAGTATTAATATTGCTGTCATCTCCTAACTCTCCTATATTGCTTAAGGGAAAAGTTCGGTACCAAGTCCATTATTGAGATATCTTATTTCAAAAACGTGGTATCTTGCTATGTTTTCCTCAAGCTTCAGATCACGTCCTTCTCGAATCAGTAAGGACGAAACGCTCCTAAGTAATATAATTATTGTTAAAAATCATGTTTCCTTCAACCTATCGCTTTTTAGTGGAGAACGGTTACGACACCGTCATAGGTTTGATTGCCTATACATTTTATTGCAATTGGATGAATAATGGCGACTGCGCATGCGCGAACATAAATTTTATGCAATGAATACTCAGCGACGGATAGAGAAAGAAAGGGTTTGTTCGGCACGTAGTTCGTAACTGTTCGTAACTGGGCACGCCCACTTTTGGCTGTTCGGACAACACGAGAACCAGTTCAGGAAGACCTTGAACTAGCAGTTCGTTGTTCGGACAGGAGTTCGTTACCGTTCCGAACCAGTTCGACTAGTTCTGTCTTTTTTCCAGAACTAGTAGTCCTAGACATGCGCAATAAACAATCTTGGCTCCGCCTCGCGTGCTTACACCTGCCGCGAACTTTCACTTATTGTTTTGTTGTCATATCATCGGTTGCCGAGTCCCCTGTTGTTGATCTCTTCTCTTTATTGTTATCATCGGATTAATTACCTGTTAGATGATAAAAATATCACGATTTATCGTTATTACCCCCATTAAACCATTCACCCCCTTCCATCATGAAATTTGAAACTCCTGTCACATTTTCCAAAACTATACCAAATTCAAAGTTGAACAAAAAAATAATCACGAAAATTGGACGCGAATAATTACAACATCATGATTTATCAGTGTTACCATCTCCATCCTCTCCCTCTCTTGACGAAATTTGAAAATCCTGACAAATATTCCAAAACTACTAACTCCAACTAATCTATATTTCACTAAAGGACTGATTTTTTTTTTTTCACTTTTTAAAGATAATTTTGGTAGAAAATGAAGCTACGAGTATTACAATCATTTTAGGACGGAATCGCGCCTGTTTTTGCGGACTCAAAAAATCCAGTGATGGGTCATTTCTTCATGACATTGCACGTAAAATTCGAATCTGTAATAAAAACGGGGGTTCCCATTTAAAATAACAAAGTTAGTGGGCTCTGCGCACGTGCGCCAAAATGACATATTTGAGATCAACGGGAAAAGCTCAGCCCTTCGGTCCTCGCAAGGGGCTCCGCCCCTTGACCCCGCCAGGGGGGCTTCGCCCCCCTTGACCCCCCCGGATATTATTACTTTGAGCCTGACAGCTAAAATGTAAAAAACATGGAAACATGTTTTAGCTCCTCGCTCTCACTTTATTATAGAAATGATCACGATGATTGAGCTCTTGTGAGATGATGATCTCCTAATAGAAACTCGCGAGTAAACATTCACTTTATTATAGAAATGATCACGACGATTGAGCTCTTGTGATATGATGATCTCCTAATAGAAACTCGCGAGTAAACATTCACTTTATTATAGAAAGAGGCTAAAGAGGCTACATACGAAATTACAGCTTCCTATAGTGTAAAGTATAGAAATTACCTATTAAAATGATTTAATCACCGCTTCACAAATCAAACCGTTCTCGCAATATTCGGATCACCTGCTATGAATCACATAATCGAAACACCAGCTCAATGAAATCATCAGAAATTAACAAGCGGTTGCAATCATGTTCACAAT
Source organism: Adelphocoris suturalis (assembly GCA_030762985.1). Taxonomy (NCBI): domain Eukaryota; kingdom Metazoa; phylum Arthropoda; class Insecta; order Hemiptera; family Miridae; genus Adelphocoris; species Adelphocoris suturalis. The sequence continues at coordinate 75,892,322 of CM061045.1, read as the reverse complement.
ATCAATAATTGACAATGATCACCTGTGTGTAAACAATTATTCATATAACCATGCTCATAACTCAGCTTGTTGGCCACGCACTTCGCAGTAGTTAATATAGTATGGTTGGATAAATCGAGAGCTTTCGAACGAATGGTCAACGAATTTTGTGGGATGAAAAACTACGAAGTATCATATCCCTAGCAACGACTCGGTTGTAAGCGGAAATCATCACAATTATTGGCGCTACTTTCATCTCACTTTATAGTCTCACTTTTCGGCGGGGGATCCATCGCTAAAACATGATTCCATGTTAATAAGGGTTACCATTTGAATTTTTCTTGCGACCCATTTATTAAGGAAGTTGACGGGGGGAGGAGGCACCCTGTTTCCTGTATAATTAATACAATACTTCACGTTGTACGACTTAAATTTATTTGAGTTAATAGCTAAGTAGATATAATTCAAGCTCGACCGCAGAAAATCTCCCTCACCCTGGGAAATAAAATGATCGTTTTCCAATCGTTCGACGGGCTCATGTAACGTTTGAGGATTATCTCTCTCTTTTCCGCATCCGGCTCAAATTAATCCCCCATTGTCTGATCCTCATTAGCTTACAACCTTTGGCACATCTGCTGCCGACAGCCTGCTGAGTATCTCCTGAGTTTTGGGATATTGATTCCCGGACGGCCTGCCGGAGAAATGGAATGAGTCAGAGGAGGGGAACACAGACAGACAGAGAGAGAGAGAGTGAGAGGGAGAGCTGAGGATTATTGACTGCAGAGGGGCAGCGGACATCAAAGGACGGATAGGATTCCCATTGATATTGTGGAACTATTCAAAGCAGCAGCATCACGACGGGATCTTGGTGATACAGGAGGTAATGTCAAAATTTTGGTACTAGCGCCATTAAATCGATGGGGCAAAGCAGCCAGTGAATGCAACCAGACACGTCACTCATACCTCTATTTTCATACAACCAACGTAGGAGGTCCTAAATACTGATCTTCTCTTAGCGAATGTTTGTTGAAAATTTAGCTATTGCACGTTTAAAATGTCCAAAATTATCTTCATGGAATCCCCTTTTGAGGCATTTTGAAACAATTTTCAACAATACGAGTTAATATATATAATATATAATATGGATTAAATAGTCTTGGAAGATCACAACACATAGACGCATGCTTAGTTGAGAAACAGAAGGAAAAAGTTCCAGTCATGCAGCATGATCCTATGAACGAAATTTCGTAATTGTTTAGTCAAATGTTTCACTTTAAATTGTTTTGAAATTCGAACACTTATTGTATGAAGAAATCGTTAACTATAAATTTTATGACAACATTTTGTTTTTAAATAATGTTCAGTTTTACAAATACTCGTAAATATTTGGGTTTTTTTAATTTTTTACAGTTTTAATCGATTTTTTGAACATATTTTCAATTTGTACAGCATATTATTTTTTTTTATTTTCGTAGAAAATGAACTATTGCAATGGCTCGGAAAATTTTAAAATCAAAACTTTTGAAAAAATTCATTATTGAAATCCGCTTTGAAGCATTCTGAAACGATTCCCAAGGATTGTGATAAAAATCCTGTTCTTGCGCCAAAAAAGCAATCTTTCCAAGTGAAAGGATGAGTTCGTTGGCCAGCACTTTTTGAGCACATTTAATTGGTAAAATTTCAAAAAAATACGCTTAAAAAAAAAAAAAAAAAAAAAAAAAAAATCACTGAAAATGGCAAAAACGGCCAAAAATGTTATAAGTACATTTTTTAATAGAATTTTAGTCGAAACTAATTCATCACCGAGTAACTGCAACATTAAAATATTCTCGCAAGAAATTATGCTTAAAACCTTAATATTTGCTGGAAAAAAAAAAAAAAAAAAAAAAAAAAAACTGGAAATCAAAAACCTTTTTTTAATTGCAGAATTCCATGTAGTAATTTTTTTGCCATAAAATTGGTTTAACAATTTCATTGCACTCAAATCGCTCGAATTCCAATACAATTTAACGTTTTACAATACGAAAGGTAATTTGAGGAAATTCGCTCATACGATCATACTGCGTATGAGCCTATATTCGTACATCAATTATTTTGTAAGTAATATATTGGTGCAGCTTAAATCGCTAAATTAAAAAATAATTAGAAATAGTATTTTGCCAGAAAATGAAAATGATTTTTTTGCGAAACAACGTTTTATAAAATCTAAATCCTAGGTAGGTATATCGTCTGGAATGACAAAACGATATATCTAACATAACAACGGGGGATGTGATTTCTCCTAACACTGAGATACCTCGTGAAGAAGGAGTGGAGGCACTAGAATGTTTCTTAAATCACTCCACACATAATTTCCATAGGATTTTTAGAAACGTTGACAAAATTTGTACTGGAAAAATCTATTCCGATTCGGGTATAAGCTTTTTTTACTACTAAGGGCGAGTTCCACCACAGGAGGTCAATCCCGACTCGGGAGTTCTACCTCAAAAACGGCAGTGAAATAACTGGGTTAACTCTGGATTAGTTCATGATCCTCCGTGGTGGAACGAGCCCTAAGGACGGGTCAGGGGTTGTCCCTTCGTTTTTGAGAATAAGGTGAGAAATATGAATAGAAGAAACGAATATAAATCATTTAGAAGAAATGAATAGAACGCTGGGTAAGGGTACATCCATAGTGCACCGCTTCTCGCGTCCCGCTTGCCGCGTCGGGTCGGCCCACTTCCCAAACCTGCCGCGGTGGTCATAGTGCACCAGCAAGCAGATCATTTTCTGAAAGGATCTTGTAAATACAATGTAAAGTCTCCTTCGACATTTTTGGGTACATTGTAAATGGTCCCAGGGTCATAAGTGGTAAGAGAGCAATCGTCGTTATAACAAACACTGAAGGTCTAAGTTTTAACTGAAATACGCCGGACATTTAGAGAAACCTTTAATAGTGAACCCGTGGACTTGCACACAATGAATACTATTCTGCCTGAATGGCATATAGGTACATTGTTTACCATACTTGTTTAGCAGATATGAAGGTTTCATATAAAATTCACAAGATGTAGCAAATGCTCAGTAAATCCTCCTCCATTGGTTTTGGCTAGGTATAGTGTAAATGGTCCTAATGTCATACGATGGTCATGAATTGAACATTTTTGGAAACGGACGAAAGAAATCGTCGTTATACACGATAAAACCTCCAAACTGAAGAGTACGAGTGACGTCTGTAGTCCACATTTTACCTCAAATAAATTTTTTTTTTGAAGCAGTCAGAAGCGAGTGAAGGAGGAAGCGAGAGGGGAAAAAATCATTCCGGTGGACGATGGTAAAAGCGGATTGAGCAGGTTAAAGCGGGCAAGCGGGCCCACCATGGCCATGCTAGTACATTTTCACTCACAATAGAGAGTTTTTGTTCTTCCTTCCCGTAATTTTCTACCCGTGTATTCAAAAACACTGAAATACCAACTGCGCATGCGCGAATTTACGCGTCAACGCGTGGAACTACGCTTGTACGGGGAAAAGACCAACAAACACGTAGGCGGGAAAAATGATTTCGTTGGAATCCTTTCCTACGTGTAGACGTCATAACCTGACGCAAAGGTGACCACAGTTTTAAGAATAGGTTAGATATCTGTTCTCTCTGACTGTCTAATAACGTTTCCCTTCCACAATTAAACACCTAGTTGAAAGAAGTAAGAACCTGTGATAAATATAATTGTATTATTACATCAAATTCCGTTGATTATGTTAACAAAGTACCTACTTTGTCCGACAGCCAGATATCCTGGTCACCTACTTGGGAGTAAATGCAGTCGTTGATACTTTTCCAATTTTAAAGCAGATACATATTGTTCGTAAGCATTCGCAAGTACATTTCGTACTACAAAGTTGTATCTACCAACATAAAGATTCAGAAAACTAGCAGGTTTATGTTCAAATAATATACAAAAGCTGTTGACAGTTCAATAACAAATTGAGTAAGTTGGTAGTAAAATTTGTGCAAGGTACCATCTCAGATCCTGGAAATTACCATTTGACGAAGCAGGGAAGGCACTCAAAACGAACTATTCCACGAGGCCTGATTACAACTTGATGTAGCTAGATAAAAAATTGAATAATTAGGCAAAAAATAAAAAAAAAGATGCCGTAATCGCGGCGCTCCCGGACAGAGAGCCCATCCAAGTACTAACCAAGCCCGATGTTGCTTAACTTCGGTGTTCTGACGAGAACCTATGTGATCAACGAAATATGCGTTGGCGAATACTATTTTTTCTTGGGTCGAACCTAATTATTCGATCTGTGAAGATAGCTGACATAGCAGAGTGTAAAATGATTTCGAACTTCTTCAACTCGATCTGGAATTCAAGAGATTCGTTGACTTTGAAATACTAAAGAGACTTTAGCTGACGATAGCGTTTGGTTAGTCGTGTACATGCGTGTAAAAAACGTGTAGAAATACGCCAAGAGCATCTGCAGTTGCTTGCTCTAGACGCTGCTCTACGCGTAAACGTGGGAAAATCGTACGGGAAGAACAAAAATTCTTTATTTTCTTCCCGCGAGTCTGCCGCGATAAAGCGAGAAGCGGTTCACTAGGGACGCACCAACGCAGGATTCTGCCACTGATCAGAACGGAGATTGCCGGGATAAGCTCTGATTGGCCCGTTGGACGAAAGGAAGATGGCGCCGTATGCGAACTCCACTCCTTCTTCAATTAGCAATATAATTGCAATGGAATTCTCACTTCACAAAAGAGAAGGTATATTATAACTTCAGTCACCTAGAGATGGACTTTTTATTTATTTATTTTTCTATGTAAATACGGGCAAGCCCCATACAAATCTATACTGTAGTAATTGAAAGAATGCAATACTAGAACAGGGTGGCCCCAATGGAAATTTGAAATTTTCCTGACATTTCCATGACTTTTCCCTAACCGAACTTCAGATTCCCCTGACAAAAAATATCAAAATCAAATACAATTCAATTTTGTCATTTTTACGAATTTTCAAAGAAAAATTGAGCTATTTAGATGGCTTCAAAATTTAAAAATTGGGAGGAAGGGGGCGGGGACCCCCTACATATCCATTTCGCACATCAAAGAATACAATCCTGAATTTTAGCGTCGTCTATGTATATATATATATATATATATATATATATATATATATATATATATATATATATATATATATATGTATATATATATAGGGTGTATTCCCAGAAACTCTCTTACTTAAAATAAGGCTTACAAAATTCGTTCCTTCTTGGCAAAGGACAGGTCGAGTTCGTTGACCAGCCCGATCGCCAAATTCAAATTTGCAACTCACAGTGACTCAAAAAATTATAAAAATCAGTTTTTCACAATAGGGCATGTGGGGTGTCACAGTCGAGTATTTTTTCAATGCTTATTCGATTACGACCACTCCCAGATCTCTAAGATTAAAACGGTCCATGGTAATGTACACAAACTAGTAGTTGGGACTCACAATGGATCAGTCCACTACTCTGCTTGGTATGCTCTCTAGTTCAATACTCAGTTGATTTTTCTCACACATGGTTTACTACTAAGTGTTGTAGTAACCGAGAGCCAAAGACATATCGATTTCACAATGTATCTGCGTGTTACTCTTTGAACAATTCAACCACTACTCTTGATAATTATTTTCGACATTGGGATAACCCACCTATGAAATAATATGTAGTATGATAAAGTAGACTGTTGAAGTTCGGTTGTTTATGAGTTAAAATATACCTAAGAACGCTACGAATTATTACACAAAGTTTTCATTGAAAAAATTTCCTGACATTTGGTGGTTTTCGCAAAACGCCCTGACATTTCTCTGACTTTTCCCGACGCTGAAAATTCCCTGACAATTCCAGGTTTTTCCTGACTTTTCCAGTTGGGGGCCAACCTGTAGAAGGAAAAAGAAAGAGATCTACAATGTATGTGAAGCTATCAATATATCTACAATATTAAGCTATCAAGATGCGAAAATCTTTTCTTTTTTTTTTTTTTTTTAACCGCAGACACTGATTGGCAAAAAATGTCTATATCTGAGCACTCCGGTATGTAATAGTTTAACACTCGGGGCAATCTGGAAAATGAGTGATTATATAAGTAGTTGGTGGGAGAGAAAGGAACCTAGAACAAATTTCCGGAGCGTGAGCCTTGACGTGGGACAAGGAAGTTTGTTTGATAAAGTAGCTCAGGGGCGTCCATCTCCCCCAGGGCCAACTTATGTAAGAACAGGACTAGTGAAGCATAGGTAGGTGATTTATTTTCCTTCATTAATTTAAGTCAGCAGGTCAGCTCTTGTTTAATACAGAAGGACTAGTAAAGTGCCTGTAGGTATACATATATATGTAGACGCACACACACACACACGCACGAGCGCACACACACACACACACACATACGCACACGCATACACACACACACACACTCACACACATATATATATATTTTTTTCCTTCGATTTAATAATTTATTGTCTTCTCGGTAGGGGTCTAAGCCTAAGCTGTTTTAGATGTTGTACAATAGATTGTGTACTAGTTTGGCAAGATAGTGATACAGTTTAATATTATAATCAAATTAAATGTGGTTATAATGTGGTTGAATGTATTGTAAATGTATGTGGTTAAATTGTATGTGTGTAATGTGTAATCAAGGAGTGTAATGTAATGTAAAAACGATGACTTGTGTTTTGACGCGACATCTTACAATAACTTTGTCATCTGCCAAACTTCATGTTTTGGAAAAAATTATTGATGACATTCTCTCAGTTAGGAACCATGGAGGAAACGCTCAGGAAGAACTGCTGAGTGGTATAAATTCTCAATTTCCAGTCACATCCCCTGGGACATATTCAACCTCTGTCGCAACGTTTCTTGATATGACATTAATCAACATCTTTCACGTAGCGACTGTAAAATTAACTCCAATTTCGACGAATTATGTGACCGGATTTTGGTGAATTATGAGAAGCCGTATAGTTCAACGAAATGGCTCACGGATATAGAATTAATTATTTCTTCACCTTTTACGATTCCATTGTACAATCAACGTTAGCGATATTAGAGATGAAAACTCCGAGGCAAGAGTTGGCTAAATGACTTGGATCACAATTAAATTTTAATGATCATCGCTGACGTTACGAAAAACTGGGACGACCGACTATGAAATGGTTGAGACGCATTAGATTCCAATCCAGCCATCTATTCTTGGACAACAAAAGATTTTGAAATATAATCCATGTATTTTGAATCGCCAGGTCATTTAATTATAGCTTTGTTACCAAGGTAGCGGAAGAGAAATCATGACCAGTTTTGGAAGATGAGCCAAAACAATGATTTCCCCTCTTACGTTTCTGACTGCAAAGAACAATTTTGTTTTCGTGGCTGCCTGTCCGTATGTATTTTTTGCTTCCGCACCACCAAAGATAGGAAAGCTTTGTACTCAAGCAAGAAGTCAAAAAATTGTTGACTTCCAAAATCAAAATTTCCACTTGATTTTTGCGTTTCAGAGCTAACTGATAAATTTCGGTTCTGTGTCCGTGTGTGTTGTAAATCCATGTCCAGACCAAAAGTATACTAAGCTCCTAGATGGTTCCCTATAGATTACATTGCCGTTGGATCAATAGTGCAGTGTGCGCATGCGCAAACGTGAATTTATTATGAAGTCGATTTCTCATGATCTGTTTGCCCCATTTCGTTCGAATCGAGAAGGTTAGATATGAACGTTTTTTAAACTTCGTTGAGATCGAGAGTTGCAACGTGCGTAGGTACACTTGACATTGGTTGTCACATGAAACTCCGAGACTGATAGACCACTTTTGATGTAATCTTGTATTATTGTGATGACTAACTCTTAGGTCCCCTATGTATACCTCAGATTGTGAATGCCGTTGATGTTATACGCGATAGGGTACCAGTAATTTATCTCTACTTCGTATATTAGTATGTCTTCGAAGATGTTATTATTATCGAAGATGTTATGTTTTGATAGTGAATTTTCGTAAAAAAAAGAGAAGCTATTTCAATGGCTCAGAAATTTTAAAACCAAAATTTTTGAAAATTTTCTTCATCGAAATCCGTTTTGTGGCATTGGTTTGGTTCTACAGAACTTTATAAATTATTGTTAAAGAAAGACATTTCACAAATAGAAGAAGAAAATTTAGGATCTGATGTTTCGAAAAAATCTTGTTCACAGAATTGAGAAGGGAAAGTAAATCTAACTTCAGAGTCCCATGACTAAAGAGTAGCTCGAAGCATAATTAATGAATCCATGGCTGTGTTTGTAGTAGACACATATTCAATCGTTTAAATTGAGGCCAGGTAGTTTGCTCCAAGTACCCATCGATGTGCTCTTTCAGATTGCTGCAGCAGTCGATCATTAGATGCATCTGGCAATTTTCGCAAGACTTTCACCCCGAAGCATTCGTCAAACGTTGCATTATGTGACCTGGCATGTTCTTTCATAGAGAGTAGTCGGGTTTGGTGAACAGACGCTCAATGAATGTTCATTCGTAGGTTGAGAGTGGTTGCTTTATCAACATAGAATGCATTATTGTCTGTACACTTTATACAGATTAGTTGGTATACACACATTTTCGATTGACACTCTGCTGAACCTCGACATTTATATTTTTGACTGGTATTAGCTGAAGTCAAGTCCGACCCTTCCAACACCAAGTTGCATAGCTTGCATCGAGCTCGTTTACAAGGATGTAAACCTTGCGTGCGTGAATTTGAAGACTGCATCCTTGGGTGCCGATGGGACAATAACTCTCCAGTATTCCTTCCCTGTCTGTATGTAACTCGAGGTCTTTCGGAAAAAACATCGCGAGTTAGCTAGCTGGTCGTTAGAATAGTTTGTAATTTTCGAAGGATACCGTTGAGCTTTTGGACCCCAAAGAAAAATGTTGTGACCAACGAAACTTGATTAGTGGTCACTACTCGTCTCTGTAAGTAATTTACATGGGCTGGTACTATCCCCTTCCTGGCAAATCTTCTGGGGTAACACCTATCAACCAACTTTTCTTCTAATGTAGATAGATAGCAATCGAGTTTTTCCTGATCACTGCAAATTCGATGACCTCTAACCTCATAGTGCAGGTACTGTAGCCTACTCGTGGGCTTCACATGCACTGCTGTCGAGAATACTACGTCCATTAGCGGAATCCAAATCGAGGAAGGTTGCACATGATCTTGAATACGACCAAGTGAACCTCATTGAAAATTGGGAATTAAGTTCATGTAGAAACTGCAGTAGCTCTTCTTCCCCATGAGGCCAAATCATGAAGATATCTTCTATGAAACGCTTCTATAAGAATGGAGATTTCTCCCTGTTTGACGGAAAACTGTTTTCCAGGTCAGACATAAACGAATTAGCGTAACACGGAGCCATACGGGTCCCCATAAAAGTTCTTCGTCTCTGAAGATATATTTGATTCCCAAATTTAAACACATTCATAGTTAAAACCCACTCCGCCAACTTCACTATGAGTAAATCGTGTTCGTGGTTCCGAGCGCGATTGGAGAAAGCGAGATAAAGCACGTAAACCTTCGTCATGTGGAATTTCTGTGTAAAATGATGTAACATCAATAACAGTTAAAATCACATCTGTAGGAACTCTTGTCTCTAGAAGTACACTGACGAAATGTTGGGTGTCCTTTATAAATTACGGTTGGTCGAGTACTTTGGGCTGTAGGTGGGAATCAACATAAGCCGATATTCTTTCTATGACGCAGCCTAAGGTTGCTAATATCGGACGTCCTAGCAGTGGTTGGTCAGGTAGACAATATGGCTTATGAATTTTGGGCAGAAGGTAGAATTCAGGGCATTGGGGGTCATCTGGAACGAGAACTTCAACGTCTTTCGAACTTAGTCCTTCTCTTCTACCATTTCTACCATTTGTTTAGAGGTACCTCCTTAGATCAACGGCAAAATCATAAGTTGGATCTCTATTACGATCATTTTGCATGGCTGGAACTTTTTCATATATATATATATATATATATATATATATATATATATATATATATATATACATATATTTATATATATATATATATATATATATATATATATATATGAGTGTGTGTGTGCGTGTGTGTATGTGTGTGAGTGTGAGATTCCAGACGATAACTCTCCTTAGGTTGAGATAAAATTTCGTTCTCATGCCATAATATCAAGCTTTCTGAACAAAAGAATGAGTTCGTGGGCCAGCATTTTTTGATCACATAAAATCGGTCAAATTTCGAAAAATTAGCTCTAAAAATGACTGGAAACGGCTAAAAATAGTTTATTTTCATTTTTTAGCAGAATAAATTTTAGTCAATAAGAAGTTTATTAACAATTAACTAGAAAATTAAAAAAAATCTATGCGGGAATTCATGCTTAAAAAAGTACTTGAAGTTCATTAATATTTACCAAAAAATAGATAAAAACAGCCGAAAAGCTAAAAACCCAAAATCTTTCTTGAATTGCCAAATAATATTTACATCGAGTTTTTTGCTATACAATTGGTAGGTGAAAATTCCTTCTTACTTAAAGTGCTGAATGTTAAAAACAATTTAACAAGATATAGTGCTTTAATTTACGAAAATTCGCTCATCAGCCAAATTCGGAACTTCAATCGATGCTATGAATGGAACTTCTTTAGCGAATTTTAGAAGAAAATGGAGGTGTTTTTAGTAAGGTATTTGCCTTATCTTATCGAAATTTGAGTAGTTTTCAGGAAACGAATATGTTCAATGTTCACATTCGTGGCAAACGATTATTTTCAAATAATATTTTGCAACAGGGAGATAGTTTGAAGCACATTTATTGAAATATGAGAACTAGTTTTAACGCTCATCAAGATGGTGACCTCGAAGTTCTTATTTTCTTCTACGACGCTTGATTTTAAGAGGAAGAGCGGATTTCCTTATCTCGATATAGCTGAATGGAATTATTCCAATCGAAAATATGGAATCGCTTCTGCATGTATACAAATAGAATTCATAGATGAAATGCATCGAAAATTTCGAGCCATTGATCAATTTCGAATGTAAAATCGCTACAAACGTAGTGTTCAGTAATTTTTTAGCTTTTCCTCTTTAACAACTCCGGCTACTTAGAACAAGCGTTTCATCTGTAGCTGAGAACTCCTTCAAAGGCAGATGCGTTTTAATGAAAATGTGTAAGGTTATGTTAAATATATAAACTGAATTACGATCCGATTCAGATTTGTGAAAGATGTTGAGACGGAGAGTGAGGAGCAGTTTATAGGTACAAGCAGCATATACAGTATACACCTGATCATGGTGTAATGTTCACTGTGGCGCTACGTAATTCCCTCTGAGAGGTAAAGGAAATCAGACCTCATTTTAGAGAGAGTGGGAAGTCTAAAATATTGTGGAAGCAAGTAATTCAGTTGGTTTCTCCATTCGTATGACCGGCACAAATGTAGAAATGGACGAAGATAGAATCTGTAAACTATTACAGTTACTTCAGAACTTCGACATTAAATAGAAACCATATGCCAAAAGTGCCTTATTGTCGTCCTCAAAATAGCAATTTACGTTTACTCCTTTAACTTGATTACAACCTATTGGATACCTATTTGTCCATGACTAAAGTCGGTGGAAAATGAGAATAACGGAAATGAACAATATTGTGGATCGAAAACCTGTTACTCGGGAAGATTGAAATCTGCAGTAGTAAACCATATCACCCTTCATGTTGGTGTAACTGAGGGCTGCTTGAGATGATATTAACCTATTGCTCTATATTGCTATTCAATTAACTGGGCAATCAGTGTTACGGAACAGTAATCAATCCACCGCCGACATACCACATTAGGATCCTATCAATCAGACAAATGACCATTGCAGAATCGCCTCTAGGGACAAATGATTGGGGAAAGCCTTAAGCCAAAATCGGGTTAGCTAACTGAACCAACGTTTCAATCATCTCGATTTGACATCGATTGTTACATTCTATTATAGTTACAGACCAACGTATATCATTCAATGGTTCGGGGAGAATGAAAAGCATTTTCGTTCCAGCGGGTAAGAGATTTCAATGTATGAGTTTGTTGAGTGGGCGGGGCTAAAACAACAGTTTTCTGTCGTAGAAATGAAGTAGATGAAATGATGAAATATTGCGCTGTGTCGAATCCACGTTCATTTTTGAGGTTATTCCAGATAAAATACAGAAGAAAATAGAGAAAAGTGGAAAAAAGCAAGGAATCATAATTATCAATCTTAATTTATAACTTCCGATCACCAACTTTTACTTAATGCACATTGTCGTCCTTGTGCGAATCGAATCTTAATACAGTGAAAATGTGAAGACTCATCTTACCAGAGACTCTGACGATAATGGACAGATGCGATGATTGAGGACCGTTATCTATTCGATTGGTCATGGACAGACAGCCAGGACTAGTAGCGAAATCAAATATCTTCTCAGGATTCTAATAACAGATCCATAAACGCATACGATTGTTCTTTGCTGCGAAGAAAAATTGAGAAAAGCTGAGCATAATTCGTTCATATATATATATATATATATATATATATATATATATATATATATATATATATATATATAAAAGTGATGAGGGGAGTGATTGAGTCAGGCTTTTAAATATAACTTTTATTTTACGGGAAGTTTTACAGGGAGGCTAGGAACACGGATCTAAATGAGGAGAGAGACTAGAGCCTTGAGCTCGGTGTCTCCCTTTTATAACTTTTCCGAGCGTCTGTGTGAGTGAAGCCCACGTCAGCAGCTTTACATCAAGAGAGGCGATTTATCATTACATAACGTATATATATATATATATATATATATATATATATATATATATATATATATATATATATATATATATATATATATATATATATATATATATATATATATATATATATATATATATATATATATACATATATGTCATTCCAGATAATATGTACCTGAGGGAATGTCTCCAAAGGTCATTCCCAATTTTCACTCACTGCGAAATGCCCCTGCACTGGCTGCCATCCGTAGCCGAATGAATGTTTCAGATGACACTACTACTATGAACTATTTCAGCAGCACCTTAGCGAAGATAGCTATTGAGCTTTGTGGTTTTCCAGTTGACATTTCCTGGATTGGAACCCATACTAGCGTCCGTTCATATTTAACAAAATTATTCTTTCATATAAATATGTTTTTAAGGGGAGGAATGTGATCGTTCGCTTCTCAACCGAGAGAGTGCGTCGTCTAACCTGAGATGTTTCGTTGGGCCTAACGTGCTGTTCCCGATTTTCTGAAGTAACAGTTGTGAATACACCTAATTCAGATATCCGAGGAAGGATATCCCTGATAGCTACACACACTGCACTAAGGATTAAACAGAGCTGTCACACTGTCATGTTATTAAAAACGAATTTGACGTTGTGGCCCAGCTCATTTGCCTTAAATCGTTTTCGGCTATGGCTGGTAAGTCTGCCATTTCGGCTATGAACAAATTGCATAACACATTCTCGATTCCACAAGGAAATCCATGATATGACATTCTGCATTCCTCACATCTTCCATGGTCAGTCGTAAATCAGGGATCCACCACACCAAGCAGATTCGTGCATTATGAAGTTGACAAGACATATTTTGATCGGGTCTAAACTAATTCGTAAAACAGTCAGAGACTGAGCTAACGTTCACAAAATTGAGTCGATGTGACATTTCTTCTCTAAATTCTACAAAGTAATAAAGTACAATAACGGGTCTGTTCGTATGAAACATACTATTGGTTCATATTTCTATTGGTACGTATTCAGGATAAGTTTGTCGAATTGGGTTTCGATTTCAATGCGGCATCTTATCTAAGTTTGGTCATGTAGTATTCAAGGATATTTCCCACACTCCAAATCTCTTTTCATCAAGGATTTTCCACCTCCAGTACAACAGACAGAGTCGCCTTTTATTAATATGCTGACATATTGTGGCATCTACAGTAAGGCTTACCATTTGGGAATGCCATTCATTCTACAAAGTGCCATTCGGGAATAAGATATTTTGGTCGGTAAATATCCCGGCTAGTGTAAGTACTGCTGCGAACGAACTGACAACTTGGAATTTAGCTGTTTCTTCCTGCCGGAGTTCACAACTTTTGCTTTATTCGTCTCATGAAAATTTCCTTGGGTTTCATCATGCACATTTGCGATCCGGAATGAAGTAACCATTGGGACGGGATTGTTCATCCGAACAATAGTATTGTGTCTGTAAAAATCAGGTATGGTTAGAGATAGAAGGAGAGATAGATACAAAAATAAAAAACTTTATAAAAAAATTATCAGTTACGCGCACGTAACGACAATAAGTATGTTTTTTAAACAAGAGAACTCTTTGAATATGACTGGCAGAATCATATGATATGGAGATATGGTACATCAAGGGAGAAAAAGTAAAATTTTCCAACGAGAAAGAATTATTTTTTCATGCTGGTGTGAATGTAACAGAATTTACCTAGGATGGCGGCGTACATAGAAATAAACTCACGGTAGACTCAAAACAACTACGGTGACTTAGCAACATTCAATTGGCAAATATATAATAGTCATTAAGAGAAGACGTCATTACCTCAATCCACATCGTAGAAACAAGTTGAAAACCCATCGCTTACCAATTAATCTGTAATTCGCTCGCAAACTCACCTGAAATGAAATGATAAAATTCGTTAAGAGGTAGACAATACATTAAAATTACATACATACAATTAAACACAAAGTAATCGTTATTAAGACAAGTTTTTTCTACGCAGAAGAAAGCGAGGAATGGATTGGAACATTAGTAGATAAGATATTCTGTGTTATGTTTAAAAACGCAACGAATAGGCAATCAAAAGCGATATTACACGCTGGAATGCAGTTTTAAATTATTCTGAATGGTTTTAGATTAATTTAAAATTTGATAATCAATCAAATCTATGCGATTAATTACATAAGATACAGCAACAAATTATATTTTGAAATTATAAAACATATTATGACTATAATCTGAAATTGTGAAATATGATGTAATATGATTTGAAAATATTATGCGGCTATATGGGTTAAATAAAACCCATTGTCGTTTAAAAGATGAAAATTAAAAAATTTATACAGTCAGTCACTAATATTTGAAATTTCATAGAGTGAAAAAAAAAAAAAAAAAAAACCGACTTACTGTGAAGTGGCCATCCATTGTAAAATATATAATCATTCACTTTCAATACTATGTGTACCTCTAATTTTCCCAACATCCCAAGAGTCCTGAAAGGAATAATTGACCTGAATAACTTCTTCCAGAACTTTCCCGATACCTGGGCGTGTTTCCAACTGGAAAAATAACTTTACTAACCAGAGAAATTTGTGTTTATTAGGTAAAGTAGTTTTCGTCCCCCCTTTAATATCCTTCGACAATTTGCTAAAATTAGAAACCCGATTTAATGCAATAAGATCGAAGGGAACAAACTACTTAATATGCTTATATTTATTTGTGAGAATAATGTAAATTGGAAAAATTCATAACTGGGAAGACCTACAGGTATAGACTATTTTATTTACGCTTAATCGATACTGAAAAAAATGAGATACACTACAATAATGGGGATTCCACATGAGTGGAAAATTTTCAAACTGAAGACGTATGACGAATTCGGTAGGCATGGCAGGGACCAAATCGCTCCGTTAAAATCATAATAGCCCATAATTTGAAGCTCTAAAGAATTTTATTCCTCAGTTATTGGAGGTTGATAAATTATCTCCAATTAACGCAAATCAAGGTATCGAGAAGAGCGCGTTCAACTCTGTGGTAGGTGGCAAGGTAGACGCACTCTCTCGGTTGAGACGGGTACTGTCACTCACAAAACACGCAATCTAAGTTAATAATAAAATTGATTTGATTCAGTATTAATAATGTTTTATAAAATTTCGATTGCCCAACAACTGCAACCTAGGTGAAGAATGTAAGGTTCCGTTGATCCAATGCTGGTCCCACTGATGAACCGATTCCGTCAGATTATCTTGATAGAGATTCAGTAGACTTGAGACGTTCGAAATGGGCAAAGAGACGTACAAAGTAAAGTAGGAGAAAAGAAAAACCAATGAACCAGTTCTATTCTAAACTTGCATCAACCAGTGAATCTCGGGAAACGCCCTTGCTGAAGGTGATGATATCGAAGACACTCATGGAGAAGGAATACTACTGGGAAATCAAGAAAATAACGACTCCTCTTATCAGGAAACGAGATCGTCATGAGGGCTAACAGTTAAGAGAGTAAGGAAGAAAGAGAAGTGAAGGTACTTTATTATATCAACAGCCCAATACCAGTTACCGTCGCTTCCCGTAAGACAGGTCGGGGTAAACGCCGAAGGAGTTGCATTCGCCCAACTAGATTTATCGCTCAGAAAACAATTTTCGCTGAGTGTTCTTATCTCACTAATAGCTAATACAGGATTAGAAGTGAATAACTGAATTAAAGCCTAATAAGAGCTTGAAATAGTATTCATTTTTCATGTTGCTTCAACACCGCCGAAGGTAAAAGAGGCATTGTATTTCTGGAAAAAAAGCTCTCCAAACTCAAAATTTCCACTTGCTATTAGCGTTTCAGATCTTGCAGATCAATTAGCGAATTTTTGAAGAAAATGAAGCTATTCCAATGGCTCCGAAAATTGTAAAATTCAAATTTTTGAAAAATTTCTTCATTGAAATCCATTTTGAGGCATTCTGAAACGATTCCTGAAGTTTGCGTTTTTCATATATATATATATATTCTTCAAGATAGAATGATTCCAGCGAGTATCAATTACCAACAGAACCCAAGAGCACCAACAGACCGAATACCTTTTGTGACTACATTTTTCTTCGGAGCCCAAAAGATTAATGCTATACTCCGAGAACTTCAGACGACGCTGACATCTAACTCTGAAACACAAACTGTATTTACTAAAACACCTCGTGTGTCGTATAGACAAGGTAAAAATATTGGCGCCATCTTGTCACACCGACACCCACATCAGCCACAGGAGCCTCAGCAGCTAGGTCTACACCCATGTCGGCGGCCGAGGTGTAAGCTATGTAACCTAGTGATTGAGGATGAGTACTTTTCATCCCCAAATGCCGTTCGAGAATATAAGTGCAAAGGTTCAGCAGAATGTCAATCAAAGATGTGTATTTACCAACTGATCTGTAGGAAATGCTCGGAAAACGAAGGATTTTATGTTGGTAACACCACTACAACGCTGAATCTCAGGGTAAACAACCACAGAGCATCGGTGAACCAGCCCCGGCAGCTTCCTGTTGCAGAACATGCACGATCACACCAATCTACTTTTGATGAGTGCTTTGGGGTGAAAGTGCTGAAAACTATGCCGAAAAGTAACGATAGACTTCTGCAACAGTCAGAACGAGCTCACAGGACCATCTTGGGTGCAAATCGCTCACCTGGCCTCAATATCAACGACTGAATGAAAGCATCAATGAAAATCGTAATCATCCTAATCCATGAATGCAGGCAACAAGCAACGAGGCAACAAGAATCTTAACAAGCATCGTCATGCAAAAAAATACCCATTCAAATTTTTTCTGTGATCAAGCTTAATCAGCGAAATATCAGATTTTTTTCTTTATTCTTTATATTTGTGAATTTTTTTTTCATACATTAATTTACATATAGTTCAATAGAACCAGATAGATATTTCATCTATATATATATATATATATATATATATATATATATATATATATATATATATATATATATGTGTCATTCCAGACGACAACTGTCCTTAGGATTAAAAATCCCGTTCTTGCGCCAAAACATCAAGCTTTTCAAACGAAAGGATGATTTTGTTGGCCAAAAATTTTTGAGCACATTAAATTGGTCAAATTTCAGATAATGTACTTTAAAAATCACTAACAACGGCTAAAAAAGGCCAAAAATCGTTGAATTTACAATTTTCATTAGAGTTTCAGTCCAAACCAAATTATCAACGATCACTTAGGACTTAGAGAAATGTAAGCAAAAAATGCTTGAAAAACGTTTTTAAATTGCATTAATATTCGCTGAACAATCTATAAAAAGCGTAAAAAACCCCGAATTTCATTTAGTTTGAGTTTATTTGTCATAGAATTGGTTTTTAACAATTTCTTTCCACTGAAACCGCTCAAATTTCAATAGAATTTAACATAATACGATAGGTAATTTAAGAAAATTCGCTCATACAAAAATTGCGCTCTTAAAAACGCCCGTACGAGTGTAAGTAATAATATTGACCCAGTCTCCATCCATGTTTTGCAAATGCTGCTCACACGATTTCCAGGCCGGTTATGTTTCACATCAGTACAACTGATCAGGTTGTTGGGAAAGTGAGAAGTTCTCATTTTATTCGAACATATCTATAATGGGAGGTGAATTCCATCGTAACCGCCCGATTGAAAAGTTGAGACGAAGTGATGAACAATTCGGTAACGTAGAAACATAGAAGATGAATGAACGAGACGATGTTAATTCCCTTGTTATTGAGAGGAAAGAAGCCAGGTAATTAAAGCAAAGAATCCTTCGTAAATTGATGAATAATAAATGAGAATTCGTAACAGATAAAGGGGGTCTATTATGAGGGAGAATGCTCTTTATGCAGGACATAGCGGCTATCAGAAGAAGTTCGGCTCACATTCCTTTGTAGGGTCGAGGGATTCGATTAATGCTCCTGAAACAGAATAATTAGCAATAACTGATCAAAAGCCAGTCCGCTACTAGTTAAAAGCGCCATAAGACAAAAACGCGAAACTCTCTCTCACACGTATTCACAAGGCACTCAGTTTTAGTTCAATAGCTTTTCTTTCGCTACAGATTATCTTTCAAACTATGTGAAACTTTGAATCGTTATTCTGTGCAAATACCAGGGGTTTAAACGTGATTACACTTAGAAAACTAAGGTATTGCAATGGATCTAAAATTAGTAAATAAATATTTTCAAAAATGCTAAATAAAATCCGTTTTTAGGAATTCTGAAACAAATCCTCGAGTTTAACTCTTTTTCATATATATATATATATATATATATATATATATATATATATATATATAATTGTCAGTTTCTGGTTGAATATAACAACGACGATAGACCGTGGTTTCTCCTTAAAGAAAACATTTATTAATTAGAATCACATGTTAACGAGGTATGTGCTTCATGAATATTCCAAAAGAATTCTTCTTACCTTAAAGAAAATCGGTTTTTATAGTCGTTTCTTCAAAAAATTCAACGCGCAAATTACAAATACGAACAAATTAAAAGAATTAAACTTTACATAGTTGTTAGCTACCGTTGTCAACGCAACGTTGTTATGAAACGAAATAACAAACAAACAATCAAAAGTGGAGTAGGTCCTTCACTTTTACATCTCCCCCCCTCGGAACGGCAACATTTTGCTACTATGCACAAAATTAGCTTGAGATCTACGTCGACTGCAACTGACTTCATAAATAGTAGATGATACTCTGCTTAATACTGCAAACGGTCCTCTTCTTATAGGGTCTAATTTGTTTCTGTTGAGGCGATTCTCCGTTTCCACGTAAACCATGTCTCCGACTTGAAATTCGTGATCTCGTCTGTTCTTATCAACTCTTGCTTTATTGATGCTATGATTTTTCCGAGAGTTTTCGAACGCTGTCAGTCTATCTTGCGTCAAATCTTGTGGTTGACAGAGAGTTTGGGGTATTATTGAAGTATCATTTCCTGTAAGCAAGTATAGTGGGGAGAATTTCGTCACGCTATGGATTGTTCGATTGTATTCATCGGTACATTCCTTAGCAAGACTGGACCATGAACGGCGTGGTTGTTCATCTGTTTTACAACGAATTCGGTTCACGAGAGTTTGATTAAGACGCTCATTCAAACCGTTGGAAAAAGAGCAATCCACTGCTGTGAAAACCAGAGTTACCCCATAACTATGTAGGAATGTCTTAAATTCTTTGGAACCTGCATATTGATCAGCGAGGATAATTTTGACCTTATTCTTCTCCAAAATAGGTCGTAAGAAATTAATGAGATCCTTAGCTTGTTGACCCCTGGAAGGATACGTGTATGCGAATCTCGTGAAATGATCAGCTAGTAGATGAAGATAACGTTTAGAAGAATGGTATCCTCCAAAGCCGCCTATAGTATCGAGTGACATGATCTCATATGGTTCTTTGGCCGGACCTAATTGTGATAACCGTCCAATATCTCGACTTCTTCGGGATTTATTCCTGTTACATGTACTACATTGGTTACAAAATTCTTTTATCATTGCATCCATCCGCTTGAAATAATAAAATACTCGTATTTTCTCTTTTATATGACCACTTCCAATGTGGTGGCCATAGTATGAATGGATTTTTTTAATCAGGTTCGAGCCAAAATCCTTGGATACATAAATACGTTCTCTATTTCTCAGCTTTTTATACAGAAGATCACCTTTTTTGTATGTACTATTGTCTAGGGTAAGTTCATTCTGATTATTTTTTTGGTCTTGCTGAAGATCTTGGATTGAGACCAAGTTAAGCACTTGTAATATATCATCTGTATTCTCAAAAGTTTCTAAAACAGGATTTCTCGAAAGTGCATCTGCTTCTTGATTTGTTTTTCCCGGCGAATATCTGATAGTAAAATCATACTGAGACAGATAATAAACTAAATCGCCAAGCTCTTCATCAGTTCTTGCTTTAATTTTCACATTTTCCAATGGCCTATGATCAGAAAATACCTGAAACTTGTGACCTATTAACCAATGTTGCCAATATCTCAATGCTTCTCTTATTGCCAGACACTCCAAATAAACCGCTTTTTTCTTTGCTTGAGAAGGGGTGAATTTCTTTGAGAAATAGGCTACTGGGTGTAACTCACCATTATCTTGAATTTGTTTTAAAATAGCCCCCATTCCCAGAGCACTTGCGTCTGTGAAAACAAATGTTCTCTTTTGTGGGTCAAAAATTGATAGAATTGGACTCTGGCATAGATAATCCTTTATTTTATTGAATGTAGTATCACATTCAACAGTCCATTTGAATTCTACATTATTACGTAGAAGATTGTGTAAAGGTTCAAGCAACCTAGTATAGTCTGGAATGTATTTATGATAAAAATTAACTTTTCCTAAGAACTGACGAATGTTTTTCTTGATATTTGGCCTAGGGAAGTCTTTTATAGATTTTAGGTTGTCATGATGTGGTCGGACCGAATTATAAGAAAGGGTATGTGACCCAAATAGTTTACTGATACTTGAGCAAAGTTGCACTTCGATAACTTCAAGCGAAATCCTTCTAAACTTATGGCATGGAGTAATTTCTTAATGTGCTCCAAATGTTGATCAAAATCAGATGAAAATATCAAGATATCGTCGATGTAGTTTATACAAAAATCTTGAAGTCTGTTCCGCCGGATTGTCATTGCTAGAATTCTTTGAAAAATTGCAGGTGAAATTTGAAGGTTTTCTATATACACAGGGTGTCCCACCGAAAGGTTACACCCCCCTTCATTTCCCCTGAATTCAGTGTAAAAAATTGGAACCAACGCCATTCTTCATACATTTTTACGTAGATCTCAGGAAATTTACCAGATCTGTCACTTTTGATAATTTGGAATTTTTCAAGTACATTCAACATACCTCCCTTTGGAAAAAAATGAAGAAATTCTACAAACTGTCTATCTGCCAAATCATAATTGTAAGCATGATTAGATTCCTTAAGATGTTTTGCAAATGTAGACTTACCCTTATTTTCCAATCCAGATTGGAAAATCTATCTCTACTCATTTTCCTAATACCCTTTTCCCAAGGTTATTAGTATCAACAAGGTCTCCTCCATAGCCATTACTAGCCGCTATGCTTTTGATAATGGATATTTCTTTTAATAAATTTCGTTCACTCATTGGAATAGATAGTGCCGAGCTGCATGCTTACAGTTATATCGCTAAATGTATATATTTTCTATAAATTGAAAAATCATGCTTCTCGTTAACCAAAGAGATGGACAGATCAAGAAAATTTAGTCTATTCCCGCCGAATTCGAGGGTGACTTTAATAAATTGATCTAATTTATTGATTTTTTTGTGAACAGAATTTAGTTGTCTTTCTGTGCCCTTCCATTGAATGATAATATCATCGTCATATCTATACCAATAGAGAAGAATAATAGAGATACAAGTTGAAAATATTTCTTGCTCAAGGTAATCCAGGTATATCTCTGCAAGCAGAGGAGATAATGGAGAACCCATAGCAACACCTGGCTGTGTATAACACCGTCCCTCGAATAAAAAGTAATTTTGATCCATACAGACAGATATCGAATTAAAAAATTCATATTTTTCGAAAATATTAAGTTTAGAGGCGTGAATGAGCCTGCATACCACATCTTTGAATACATCGATATTGGTGAACAGACTAACCACGTCAAAAGAGGCGAGTTTAGCATTTGGCGGCATTTGAATGTCCTTAATTTTTAAGACCATATCAAAAGAATTTAGTATAGTATGTTGAGGTCGAAAGTTGACTTTGTTTGTAAATAATATATTGAGTTTTTTTAGCCAATTTGTAAGCAGGAGCACCAATATAAGACACCACCGGTGTCATCGGCGCTTCCTTCTTATGAATTTTAGGGAGACAAGATAACCTGGGCGCATGAGGGTTCATATCTACAAAACTTGGAATGTATATATTTGTTTCTTTCTTTCTCTTATTCTTTCTTCTTCTCTTATTTCTTAGTGGTATTGATTATTATATATTATTACGTTACATTGTTTTGAAATTTGAGCAATAGAGTGTGAAGAAATTTTTAACCACTAATATTTTGGCAAATAAACTGGTTTTAAATAATATTCTTCCATTTTAAACAGATTTTGGGTGTTCAGCTATTTTTCAGTGTTTATTGATCAACATATATCAATGGAAGTATGTACATTTTCAGAAAATCTGGTGAATAACTACATTTTTTTATGTTCCAGTTCTTCGTAATTAATCAACTAATTATAATAAGCGTTACACTTTAGGATTCGTTTCAGAATACCCCAAAACGGATTTTAATTAAGGAAATTTTTGGACCCATTGCAATAGCTTGATTTTCTACGAAAATTCGCTAAAAATGCCAGAGC
Organism: Adelphocoris suturalis; assembly: GCA_030762985.1. NCBI lineage: Eukaryota > Metazoa > Arthropoda > Insecta > Hemiptera > Miridae > Adelphocoris > Adelphocoris suturalis. The sequence goes on along the minus strand of CM061045.1, from coordinate 75,869,213 downwards.
AACGCGAACAGAACAGCTGATGGATTGCGACTTGAAAATGATGCAGTGCCGTGAATTCGCATAACCGCGGCGGCGGGTCGCGCAACCAAGTGACAACCAAACAAGCGTCATTGTTTACTATTCATTTATAACATCAATTTATATAGTTATAGTATGAAACTACAAAAATTGCGTTGTCGCGCAACCAAGTGACAACCAAACAAGCGTCATTGTTTACTGTTCATTTATAACATCAATTTATATAGTTATAGTATGAAACTACGAAAAAAAATACGAAATAAATTCGTGATAAATCAAGAGCTTTCCAACGAATGGTGAACGATTTCTGTGCGATTAAAATGGCGGAAATTCCATTTCCCTACCAACGGCTCGGTTGTACGTGAAAATCATCCGTCACACATTTCGTTCCCATCCCGCGTTCCATTTTCGGCTAGTTAGTCCATGGCTAAAACACATTCTGTGTTAAAACACACGACTGTTACCTTGAAAGTTTTCGAGATCTCGATTTTTCAATATTTCAGCCCTACTACTTACTACCCTTTAGGGTTGATCAGAATTGATGCCGCAGTTACTGGCACATCTACGGCCGATGTAAGTTGTTCAGCCAAATTTCGTAACCTTTGGTCCAGTAGTTTTGGAGAAAAGCTCTGGGTGGCGGACGGACGAAATATTATTTTATTCGATTTTGCTCTCGCCTCAAAATTTGTAGAATGTGAATTTTTGAAAAAACATTTATGCAGAAATCCGTTTCAGGCTATTCTGAATCATATTCTGAAGTTTAACGCATTTTTTAATGTATGTATGTATGTATGTATGTATGTATGTATATATGTATGTATATATGTATGTATGTGTCATTCCAGACGATAACTGTCCGTAGAATTGTGCTAGAAACTTCAAACAAATTTTAAAATGTTAAGGACACAAAACGGAAGTTCAAGTTCGTTGGCCAGCATGATCGGATTACATCTTCGGGTTGAAATTTTCAAAAATGTAGTCAAAAATTTCAAAATAGCCTGTTTTTTGCGATTTGTTTTGAGAAATAATTTTTTCAGCATACTAACATGTGGTATATTCGGAATCAGCGTAAAATTTCCTATAAGAATATGTATCAAGTTTTCAAAAATTTCAAAGTTGAAAAATCAGTCACAAATCGAAATAATGCCGTTCGCTAGTTGAAAAAATCGGTAATATTTGCATGAAACATCGTCCAAATTCAGATTGAACTACTCTTATGGAAGTATCCCTGTATAACCAATCCTAGAACCATGCTTTTTAAAACGTAGGTAGTAGGTGCTTGTTAAAATTAAAAAAAAAAAAAAAAAAAAAAAAGTAATCACAACTGATGAGATGTCGCTCTCTTTAATGTTTTACGCTCAACTGTTTTAGGACTTGATGTAGCTTTAATACTGACTGTGGCTTAGAAAATATCAGCCATGAAAATGTTTGTCTATCAAAATCATTAGCTAAAATTTCTCTACACGATCAATAGCGACTGAAATGTCGATAATCTACGAAAATTCGCTCATACGATCATGCTGCATGACTAAACTTTTTTTTAAATTATATGCATCTTAAAACGTAAACAACCAAATTCTGAAAGGGGGTTAAAAATTGTTTCTTCTTGATCGATTACAAAGGTTCATTACTGAAAATAATAAGCCAAAGGGCAGCACTACCAACATCTGGAGCGAAAAACAAAGTAACCTGCTCTGGCTTAGGTTTCGAACATTAAATACACTAGGTATTCAGACATCAAATTTGGAAATAATTGAACCTAATAAGTAAATAAGTAATAAAGAACACGGATCTTTAATTAATACCGAGAGAGCCATGTGGGTATTCATGGCAATGAGTGTGCAGATGCCCTTGCAAGGAGTGTCATTGGTGATATGTTGCCGATACGCATTAAGGATCAAATCTCCTACATTCAACATAAAGCCAATTCCATCTGGCATGAGCAATGGCAGGGTGAAGTCACTGGTCTGCGTGGTGTCCTTCAGGACCTTTGCCCGGTGGGCCCTTTCGTAACCCAACTTCCAAGGAGGGATCGAATAGTGGTCAACCGGGTTGCCACTGGCCATACCCGTATTACTCACAGACACCTGCTTAGTGCAGAAGCTAGTGGGAAGTGTGGGGATGACCTGTCCATCCGCCACTTTCCGGAGGACTGCACAGCCCTTGTGGACCCCCGACCAGCCCCCTCAGTGGGTTGATGTATTATCCGGAGCAGACAAGGACCGATCCCTGTTGTTGTACCTGAGAGCCCCTGAGCTCTACTACGAACTGTGATACATGATCTTTTATATATTTATATAGTCATATTTAATCATAGTTTTATTTAACTCTATGCTGATTGTACATTGTAGCATGTATATAGTTATTAGCCTATTTTACATTTAGTATTAGTTGTATTATTATATTTTTGGGTTTTTTTTTATCCACTTGAGGGGCTAAAACAGTGGTTATCACCCCCCCCCCCCCCCCCCCCCGTCCGCCATGATGGCGCTCCTTTTTTAGTCGAGGATGGCAGCATGGCTTCCCTTAGAATCGTGCCACTTCCAGGGTCCACTTAGACACCTTGTTCAATGCAGCTAATGACCCATCAGCTTAAACCTAAATAAATAAATTTAAAAAAAACCGAAGGAAATTAACTCTTGGGACACACGGATCTGAAAATGGATGGAAGCAACACATACGAACTACCGCACGCGGTCACAGAGCTAGATAGGTAGGTGCAAACCTGCAAGGAAAGCGAAAAACATTTTACTCTCGCCGATTCAAGCCGAACAGACATCATTCAGTGTTTTTAGGAAAACTGAGTCGAATTAACCTGGATAAGAGTAGCTAATAAATAATTAAATATTTGAAAGGTTAAAAGTCTATATGCAATGGAATCAGTAAATCAATGAAGCATTCGGACCGCAAAAACTAAATTTATGTTTTCTACCGGGAATCCATTAAAATAAACGTCTACTTCCACTTGAAAAGTCGACTGAACTCGAAGCGAAAAAAACACGTCCTCACCGCACATACCTCAATCAGAACTCTCGTGTAATTGGATGCTTTGGATTGATACGTGGAAATACAGAACCGTTCTCATTTTCATTTTTGTTTTCAATTAGAAGGGAATGTTATTTACTGGAGAAATAAGTGAGAGAAGCGTTTCAGTTATAAAATAATGGGGAAGTGGAGTTTCGGATGATGGTTTTCGGAAAAGCAATTAAAGAACCGAAGAAAGAATTTCAACTGCGAGCTTTCGTTGGGGTTTGGTTGGCCAATAATATTCTCCATGCCACTCATGAGTATTCGTTACGAGTCAAACCCACGGATACTTACCGGCAAGCGTATTCGAGAGATTAATTAAAATGAAGAAGAAACCAGTTGTAGCCAATTCGGGATCATGAGCACTTTTGAGAGCGAGTATATAATACTTCTTTTCACTTTTCACGGTTTTCATATGGCGGTTCGATTACGGACCAGGGGAGGTTATGGAAGGGCAGAAACAGAGAGAGAGAACTCGCTATCTAACAAACTAAAAATTGATGGTACATATGTTACCGGCAAAGTTTAAACTAAGGCATTGCGTAAAATGCCTAGTCGTTGTAAAGAATACCTGAATACAGCAGGCAACGTGTAAAATAAATCTAATTTTAACTTTACCTAGGCATTGTATAGAATGCACTCGACAAAGTTTCCTTCTGGTCAATCTTTACCTGATCTGGGCACCTTAGTTGTACATATAGGTCAGAATGATGTGTATATTTTGGTGGTCTGGATGCTTGGAAGCTCGCATCTCAAAAATACATAACATCAAATCAATCCCTTTGTAAAAATTCAGATTAGTTGGACATATAGGTCAGAATGATGTGTATATTTTGGTGATCTGGATGCTCTCAAGCTCGCATCTCAAAAATGCATAACTTCAAGTAGTCAATCCCTTAATAAAAATTCAGATTATTTTGGCATATAGGTCAGGAAGCTGAATATTTATACTTTGCCTAAATCAATGGTAGGCATTATATACACTGCCTAGGCATAGTGTACATTGCCTAGCCATTGTGTCTAAAGAGAGTTAACCCTGGAATGCCCCGTGGGGTTTGTCAAACCCCAATCGCGATTTTAAGTCAGTTTATCATGTTGAATCCCTCACGTCTGGCTCTTCTCGCCCTCTTCTATATCACCCCCCACTACTTCCCTAAAGGCTTCAGCCTTTTTCCAGTTTCGTACGTTCAAGACTTCTGTGTAGTGTAGTACTTTCTTGTGCCTGGGGTTTGACAAACCCGACCGGGGAGTTAACCGCTAGTGATTTTCTCTATAGCAAGTGTTATTTTTGTGGGCGTTCCCACGGTTTTGTTATTGGCTCATCGTTAGAAATGGCTGAAAAACGCAAGTTTTCGGATCCTGAAGACATTTTGGAACAGTTGGAGGAAGATGTATATTTTGGCGGAGAAAATTCAAACACGGGAGATAATGTCGAGTTACAAGAAGTTGCCTACGATAAAGAAGCGTCAAAAGTGACAGTTTTGGAGAAACTAGTTCGATGTTCCTTCTGTGAACATCATAGATCTTCAAAGTGTTGAGAATGTTGATCCTATTGCTTGGTGCCAATTTTATGTTAAGTACCTTTTCATTCTAGTTCTTGGGTTTTGTAAGTGGTATCAAACTAATCTCAGAAAATTGTTTTGTAGGTTTTATTTATTTATTTATTTTTGTTTTTAAATGAAAATGTGCTAATTTTATATTGAAATTTTGTTACAATGAGGTACCTTTCTGCTATTATTTTTTTCTTCAGGGCGTGAGGTTTGCCTTACTATTGATTTTTTCTTCATGAGCTTAGGTACCTACTTCATGTTTCTTTTTACTCTTGATAACAGAATACAAATAAAATTTGATTCAAGTGTAACTTATTTTTGAATTTTCAAACATTTTTCAAAGTTGGGGTGTGACACACCCCATCGGGGAGTTAAGTGTTGGAAATTTAGCCGGGACATTCCAGGGTTAAAATTGAAGGAATTTCATACTTTACCTAAAAAGTGCAGGCATTGTATCCAATGACTAGTCATAGTATACAATGCCTGCATTTCTCACTTTTCCGGTTACATATGTACTAAACAAGCTAGGCGGCTGTATCATATCAGAGAACAAACTAGACAAAATGCTTGTTGGGATATTGGATACTCTATAAGCTAAGTAGTGATGAGAAGGTAGAATCTGTGATGAAACAGATGAAGGCTGTTCAGCAAAGTACTATTGCGGAGTCTGCTAAATAGGAATAGATTGAAACGTCAACAGGAACGTATGAATTCTTGAGTGGGTAGTGCTAATGGTACTTAACGAGAGCCTAACTGTATTAATGCTGCCAATTATTACACAGAGGTTTAATATTTCCGTACTAGATCTTGCACGTAGATCACTGATCAATTATGTATGATTTATGTCAACGGGTTGACTCATGTGGTTCATTCAAGTAATTTCTGAATGAGTAAAATACCCTTTCAAGTGTATAGAAAGTACTTGAAAACCCTTAATTTCATCCCGTGGAGTTCATCAAAAGTGATTCCAAGATTACAGACATTTCTCCGGCTGATGTATGATTTTTGAGTCAAATTTCATGATTAGTCCAGTAGTTTTAGAGGAAAGCGTCGGACGGCATATAGTGGTTCCAAACGGCAAACAACCGATCAATTTACGATCATTTACTTTGAAAAACAACATGGATGGCTGATAACAGCGGTATCCAGGAGTTTTTCTCTCAGTTTACGGAGCAAAACTGTTGTACTTCAACAATGTTCTCCGACATAGGGGAATTAATAATTAAGTATAGGAAAAATGATTAAGAAAGTAAAAACGCTGCAAATTATTTCACAAAGGTTTATTATTTTTTCAATTGAGTATGATCGTAGTTTTAGTTGGCTTGCGTACGTCATTAGGCCCGCCCAGACTCTTCGGCGTTTCCTATTTCGAGTTGCCACAACCTATACTTCTATAATTATATACGCATGTTTATATTTCTCGATTTGAGCTCCTATCTATTCAAATAGTTATTGCATTAATAATATCATTATCTAAGTACGTACGAAAAGTCGAGAGGATATGTTATTAAATATGCGTAGGAAAAGCATTGGTATTAACACACAAATATGACCTAGAAAAAAACATATATTCATGCCTCGAAGGAACGCTGTACCCACCTCATGGTGCCGCGGCGCCTCCTCTCACTCCACCCCCCGCTCACACCCCTCACCACCCACCGTGACCCCCTGCCAAGCGTGCCAGGCGTGCATCTAACACTTCCAACACTCAAAGCCCCGAAAAAGAAACTTTTACGCCCGTTTTTGGCCCATAGCATCTATGCGCGTAAAGCGATCGGGATGGCTAAACGTTAGAACCAACTAGACCCTAAATGGAGTCTATGTGCGAAAGAACGGGTTTTTAAAGTAAATTCTTAGGCCTTTTATGGCCCGGACGGCGGACGGCGGACGGCGGACGGACATTTCAAATTTGGATTCTACGCACCTTGAAACGTAAAGTGACAAAGTTTGAGGGGGGGTTATAAAAATTTTTTGCTACACGATCACATAGGCTTATTATTGGAAATAATAAACCAAAAGGAATATATCGAACGACGAGGTTTCCAAGCGAACACGAACCGGGAACAATTAAGCATTTGTTGACTAAAATGAAGACGTAACATAAGACATCTATGTGAAGCATGGATATCAGGTTTACATTTGAATTAAGTCATTACAAAACAATAGGCAAAATAGGCGAGTGAATCGGATGTTACTCTAGGAGCGCTAGTGTTTCAGTGTTGCCTCTCCAAATCACTCCCCTCCCAGTGCTAACGAATTGATTCCAGATATTTTGCGGGGAACCGAACTTGAAGTTCACTTCTAATATGGAGATGGCAATAGACTGGTGTGATATTATCTATAAAATATCTTTATTATGATGTAGCCTAGATGTTGGTGCGCATTTAACTTTCCATAAATAAATGTCCTATAGTTTTCTTCAATTACACTGACTGCTCTTCAAAAAAAAAGAAGTTACCTGGAAGTTGCCGGCCTCGTTTTATCATGGATGGGGGGGGGGGGGGGGGTTTGGGGGGTTTTGAGGGTGCTGAATCCAAATCCGTTGTTCGTTTTTTCCGATTGGACGATTTTTTGACGTTTTAATGGTTTTTATTACAACTTTACGGGTATTTTCCTGGTCATCACGGACTTCGTCCAAAAAATTATAATGGAGCTAGATTTGTAGGAAATTCTATGCTGAATCCAAATATGAGCTAAATTTTTTTTCTCATTGATTAATACCTACACTCCAATTCCCCAAACACCTACTGAAAAACTGTAAAAATAGAGTTTTTTGCCTATTTTTCACTTACATTTTCGTTTTTGTTTACTCCAATGGACCAGCCGAAAAATATCGAGAGCCACCATTCGAAAGCTTAGACTCTTCTGCATCGAATGAGATCAACTGGAACTCTCAAAAGTTGTGATTAGCGACGTTAGGATTTTTTAGCGCGATATTTTAATTGATTTTAGCGGAATATGGTTAAATGGCCTCGAAATTCGTAATTAAATGGGATCTCCTGTCTCTACATAGCGTACATTCGTCTTGAGAACGAGTGCGAATTTCACGAAAATGATATGATAGAGACAGGAAATCCCAATTAATTACGAATTTCGAGGAAATTTCACCACATTTCGCTAAAATCAATTCCATTTGTCAAGCGCTAAAAAATCGTAACGTCGCTAATTAGGCCTTTTGAGAGTTTCAGTTGGTCTCATTCGATGCAGGAGAGTCTAAACTTTCGAATGGTTGCCCTCGATATTTTTCGGCAGGTCCATTGGAGTAAAAAAAAAAAAAAAAAAAAACGAAAATGTAAGTGAAAAATAGGCAAAAAAAAAAAAAACTCTATTTTTACAGTTTTTCGGTAGGTTTTTGGGGATTTGGAGGGTTTTAATCAATGTGAAAAAAATTGGGGTCATATTTGGATTCAGCATAGAATTTCCTACAAATCTAGCCCCATTATATTTTTTTGGACGAAGTTCGTGATGACCAGGAAAATACACCGTAAAGTTGTAATAAAAACCATAAAAATGTCGAAAAATCAAAAAAATCGTCCAATCGAAAAAAAAAAAAAAAAAAAAAAAAAAAAAACGGACAACGGATTCGGATTCAGCACACTTGAAAACCCCCATCCATGATAAAATGAGGCCGGCAACTTTCAGGTCACTTGTTTTTGTAGAGCAGTGTTATTTGGAGTCTTTAATCAATTTGTAGTTTAATCTCTCTACATGTGTATTTTTCAACTGTTTCTTTTAACTTCGATTCTCTTCTTGAGCTCTTGAGACAAAATTTCAGATCGATTTTTAACCCACTTCCCGATATCCAATCGATCTGAAATTTTGCACACGAGTTCATGCTGGCGTACATTTTAATTTATCAAATTTTCGCGAAGAAAAAGTTAGTTATACTATTTTTCGAAAATTTGAAATTTAATATGGGAAACCTTACAAGTGTTTTAAAAAAACAATATATATATATATATATATATATATATATATATAAATATATATAAAACACTTAAATATTTATATATACTATATACTATTGAACGTCTGCATAAAATGACAACGAATCCAGGGTCAATAAAATATTAAATGATTTTCCTTGTCAATTTAATTTAAGTTATTATCAATGTGATTTTGAAACAATGTGATTTTGTTTCAATTTACTATTGCAAATAATTTACCAAATATTGAAACAACTATAAAATTAACCGAGAACATGAGAAAAAGAAAGAGTTACATTAAAAACTTGTTTTTATGGGTTCCTTTTTCTCTCCCTTCATTCTACTATTTTCGAAGGGAGATGCTTGAAGCAATTTTTTTTTTTTCAATCTCAGGAGGGCGAGAATAAAAATTTTCGACTTGAAGTCGTTATTAGGAGAGGGATTAATGAATCATTGATAAATTTCCAAGTATCGCGTTTCTTTGTGACCCGCAGTTCTAGTGTCTCCGCGTTCCCCTTCAATTCAGAGCTTATGAACTCCCCAAACATGTTTAGGAGGATTCCAACACGAAACTAGCTGCGACTGATTTAGTTTTGAAGCCTTCACTTTATAAACTTGATGTTTTTAAGGTTTTTGTGGTATTTCCCCCACAATTTTTAATTCGTTATAGAAGGGAGTGAACGGAGGGGTAATAGTAATGCATCGTGATGTTTCAACTGTTCTCGACAGATTTTTTTAGAATTTTTGATAAAATTACTTCTACGAGTTGAATTTAACCAAAGATGAACCCGTTTGATAATATCGACAATGATCCATGACGACTAGACTCAGAATCAAGTTTGAGACTTCAAGACGGATAAGCGATATGATGCACTCGCTATACGATCAAGTTTGTGACTTCAAAATGAAAAATGGAACGCTATGAAAATTTAAATGGCTTAGAGTGGTTTTTCAGAGGAAGTTAATTCTCCGAGCAGGAAATAAAAAAATCAATCAATGAGAATCGAGCAAATAGCACAGTTCATCCCCCCCCCCCCCCCCCCCCCCCAAAAAAAAAAAAAAAAAAAAAAAACGAAACCATCACGATTTATCAGAATTACCTATCCATTTAGTCCCACTGATTGTAAATTTTAAGCTTCCAAGGTTTGTAGCATAACTGGACTGAAACCTGGATTGAACAAGAAACAGTCACGGAAATCAGATGAGAATAGTAAAAATGAAATGATTTGTGGCTATTACTCCCTCCATTCAACTCTGACATAATGAAACCTGAAAATTCAAACATTCGTTCTAAGACTGGCTCGAATTCTCAGTGGAAGAAAACTTTTGAAAAATGTAGCTTGGGCAGAGCTTGAAAGAATCGGCGATTACGGGAACTAACTGATATTTGTTTTTGTTGCATTTCAGTATGAATTGTTCGATTGTAATTGGGCTTTTGCCCGTACTAATAAATAAATGACTCCCTTCACCCTCAATCCCGTCCACAAATCTCAAATTCCCAAGGTTTGCAGCACAGTTAAACTAAAATTGGGTTCGAAAAAGAAATAATTTCGAAAATCGGGTGAGAACTGTCACCTGGGCAGCTTCGACAGAATTTGTTATACCTACACACACACACATATGGTTTTTTACGGTTTCGTTCTTAGAATGGTCTGATACGGTTTTGTATTCGGTTATTTATTTATTTTATTTTTTCTCATGCTTGAGTCACACCCTCTGGATCAATTCAAATAGGACGTCCCTGTATTGACTAAGCCAAACTTCAGAGGGACGTCCAGGAAATAAACGGGCCGTGATCCGATTCATCGCTACGCTTGAAACGGATGGAAACGATAGAATTCACGATGACCATTCGAGAATAGTCGTACATGTTGTGTGGAGGTGGCAGCGATGATGGTGAATTTCCGGGGAAATAGGTGGGTGAAGCATTTTCGGTGTTAATTATCGACACAGCCCAAGAAATACCAACTTTTAGTCTCGTGCTATAAATTGCTAGATAGTTAGCAAGCGGTATCCTCGAGTGCCTCATTTAATATGAATAGATGTCAAGAGTCAAAGTCTTAGTATTTGGGGAGCAAATGAGAAGAAAATGGAGAAGGTCATCTTCAACCACCTTGTTACGAATTGAATGAGACTGTTGTGGATCAATTTTAAGAACTTGACCTATTGAACTAGAGACGAACAATATATATTATAGTGCTGGGTTATTGCATTAACCAATACACAATGAATAAACTTTGTCGGAATTTATTAATACACTCAAGTACATACGCAAACATAAGCGAGCGAAACGCACAAACACACTTAAAGGTCCGAAAGCCACTAACTCATGGAAGAAGAGAAATAACTAAAACTACATATAGGTAGACTCGATCATCAGAATTTCTACTTGCACATTGTGTTTTAGATGATGCTCCTGTCTATCTGTTCATTAATCCTTGAACTGAATAGTAGTTTCTGAGCTTATATGTTTTGACATTTGCACTAGTCCTTCAATTTTGCTCGGATTTTGATGAAAAGCCGCACGGATTGTGATATATCCTATGATTTTAATGACAATTTGGAAGTGACTAAAATCTAAATCTAATCCTAAAATCCTGGCAAGACCGAAAACCCCCTTGACTATCAACCGATTTGGATGAAAATTTCAGAGAATGTTTGGATTTTTTCCTCTATCAACTTCATAGCATGGCTCAAGTGAAATAGGTTTCTTCTTCATTTTATGAGCTGTATGAGAGGGTAGCTGTCTTCTAATCCATCATAAGTTAATTGCGTCAGGACCCAGCAGTACGTAAACGAGGGAAGGGGACGTATATTTTGTCATTATTATTATATATTTTGTATTTAATTATTTATTTTTTTAAAGAGAATAATAGTAATAGGCCATTAATCGTACTCTATAAATGTCAATGAATTTAAATCAACAATAGATACTACACATGCGCAAACGTAAAACCTCAACGAACAATTTTCATCGATAATTTTGTTTAACTTTGCACGAAACATTAGGATGAGGAACATTGTATTCAAAATAATGGTAGTCTCTGCATGCGCAAAAGTGAACTGTTTGTAAAAAGCATGGTAACTCCGACGACATCCTCCACTAAAACTGAAATGGTTGTTAAAGACAGACTTTTGTTTGGCTTTCGGCGAGTGATGTTGCCATTGAATCAATGGTAACAACTTGCATGAAAATACGTTGAGCTGAAAAAAAACTGTCCGATGATGCCTACACAATCTATTTGGTAATTGCTGTGGTAATTGCTTTAATTTAACCACACACGGAATAAAACGGACAAACGACCACATCATGGAAGGTTTGATCTAATATATACGTCGCAGGCACATTGTGGAACGAGGCACTTCACGATGTGTCTAGGCAGATAGCGAAGTCCTTACATTTTCTCATTAATAGAACTATATGCATCATTCCGATTTATTTGTCCAATTAATCTGTATTTTACTGAAAGGACTGATTTAGAATAATTTTTATTTTATTTTTGAGATGCGAGCTTGCGAGCATCCAGACTACCAAACTATGCACATAATTTATTTTTCAACTTCGCTATCTGCCTAGACACTTTGTGATGTGCCCCGTTTCGCAATGTGCCTGCGACATATATATACTTAAGCCAAAGCCTCCAAAAAGGAAAGATTTCTTAAGGAGTTATTCGGATACGAATGAGAAGAATTAATGTTGATCATACAAAATAATGGATTAATTATGTATCCATAGATGTACTTTCATGAAGATAATACTCGTAAACAATTGATCAAGGGTGTGGAGGAAAAGAGATTCATGGAAATAATATATTAGGCATAGATACTGGCTCACCTTGAAAATATAGGGACGAGGATTGATTGGCGTTCACTAAATGAAGAAGAAATTGGACTGAGCACAGGCCTAAGATAAGGACCTAAAATAGAGAAAGGTGTATCGTGGCCGTTCGTTCATTCAAGGTAACAGTTACTTGGGAGCCCGTCACAGTTTTCAGTCCTGTGGAATGGGCCACGCCACGCAGAGATCTTCTGGGCACCTGTAGTCATGGTGATACTGTTGAATAACGCCGTTTCCTGTTATTTTATTTCATTTATTTATATTTATTTATTTTTTTTTTTTTTTTTTTTTTTTTTTTTTTTTAGAGAATAATAGTAATAATCCATTATTCGTACTCTATAAATGTCATTGAATTTAAATCAACAATCCTTGACGGAGAACAACTAATTATGTCGACCGCCAAAGAAAAACAAAGGACTGGACTCAGGTGTGTAAGGAGCTGATAGATAATGGTTTATCATGACTGCTCACGTTCCTATGGAACGCCGTCACAGATTTCAGTTCTCTGTAATGAGCAACTTCACATAGATACCTTCTGGACACCTGTAGTCATAGTGATACTACTTGTCTATTTTCAGTTTCACTTGAGCGAGCGCTATTGATGTCGCTAAAGGATAACTAAGGACTGCGCTCAGGCCAGTAAGGAGTAGAGAAAGAACGGGGTATCGGGACCGTTCGCATTCTATGGAATGTTGACGCCCCTTACGGAGCAACCCCCACAATTCCATCTCCCACAATGTCATTCAATCTGCGTTGTAAAAATTGTGCTCATACATTCGAATGATCAACACAATTATGCTAAAAGTACGAGAACGCTCATGCTCCATTCCCATTCTTTAGACAACTTACGGATTTTTGTACCAAATGTTCGGAACGGCTTTTACAAGAAGTAACCGGAGGAATTCATAGTTGACCGAATTTAAAACAAATTTTCAAATGCTATAAAGACCTACTCACCAGTCTTGGGGTGGACCAGGATAAGGATTCCAATGGCCATATTGAAAGCTGTTTCCCAACGAATACGCGTGACACGGAGGAGGTCGAGGTCCTTGGAAATGGAAGATGCAGCTGCTCTCCCATGGTTGAGCGATTAAGATTTAGTAATCTTGTTTTTGTTTGATTGTTCTGTTAATGAATTTTACCCTTGTCCAAAAAAAAAAAAAAAAAAAAAAAAAAAAAAAAAAAAAAAAGTTATATAAAGACGAATTTATCATTCTTAAGAAACACACTTGAACTCGTCTAGTGAAATTTCCGCTCGTCAAAAATTATTTATGAACTCGTAAACAGAATCTGTAATCCTCAGAAGCTAACACTCCGAAAGCCGGGTTAGAATTGCCAATTTAAATCGAACACAGCGGAAACGAACAGGGATGGCTGTATAGATTACGGATTCTTCTGTCAGGCTCTTGACAAATACGTTTCAGCGACAACGCCCCTGGAAAATCTCATCCTTGCATCACCATGGACTTTAGTTTATAACGGACTGTAGCAACATCGATCACATAAGACCAATAGATGGGGCACGCCTATCTAACTAACAATACAACAAGTGAGGACAGTTGACCATATTGTGGTAGGCAATAAACGCAATGTAATTATTGCTGATAATGACGCAAAAACTCAATGCTCCGCTTGCGAATAAATCAACACTTAGCCTACTTTTTTTACTGGCATCAGCATGAAAAACTTACAGCCATATTTTACGGGAATAATACTAATGAAATATTTAAAAATTTTATACACATAAAGTTATAAGTACACGCTTATTATAACAATTACATTTTACGATTAATATTAGTAAAAAATTTGAAAATAATGGAGTAAACTTCTTCACTTTCTAGCCCTAGCTAAAATTCTAAATTAAATGGGTTTCGGACAATATTAGTGAGACTATTGAACGTTTGTACTCTTTCAGTTCTACATTGTGGACAAATAGAAATAATGTGTTTCAAATCTCCCGCGTTATCAGAAAAACTAAGCGCACTATCACTAGCTTGGCGAATTTTCTGGAGGTACGCATTACATAGCCCATGGTTACTTCTCAAGCTCGCCATTGTGAAGTAAAATGACTTTTCTTTTTCGCCCATTTTCAGGTACCACAGTGATTTTGGGACGAACCGAAAAATATTCTTATGCTTATTTTTGTTGGGTAGGAGTCGTGGTATTGCTTCCAACGATTGTAGAGCTGAGTTCTAAAATGGGATTTGAGATAAGTAAAGGGCACACTTACTGTATTCGTTTCGCCAGATAATGAACCATTTTTCGATAGTAGGTCTGCAGTTTCATTGTCCTTGAGACCAATGTTATATTTAACCAATATGAGTTTTACGCTTACTCCGCTGACTCCTAATAGTGATATCTGTGTGATAATCCGGTCCAGTAGATGTGAGATTTTTGATTATGGGCTCATGTTTTGAATACATTTGACTGTACTTTGTGAGTCAGATATTACAAAGATAGTACCTGGAAGCATTATTGTGGAGATCGCAAATTTTAGAGCATGGATAATCGCTATGATCTCCGCTGTATGAATAGATGCGATTTCCTGCATGGAATAACTGAAAGATGACTTTGACAGGTCATTGTAGAATCTACAGCCAACTCCACTCTTCGTCTTCGAGCCATTCATGTAGAATATTTCACGAAGCGATCCTTCCTTAGTGAAAAGTTGTCTCACATTTGTTCAGCTTCAGAGCGAATTGTATTAGTACTCTTGTTGGGGATAATTACTCGAGGTGCCCGAATAAAATCTCTGTATGGTATTTGGAAGTGAACCGGTTTAGGACTTGTATGGTTGCTTCGGTTAATGAGGTGGTTTGAACGAAACTAACACACAGCAATGGTGCCTTTTTATTTAGTCAGTAGTTTTTAGAGCGCACATCAATGGGCAATTGAGTAATTTTTGAGTATATGATGTTGTATCTTGAATAGCCTAGCCTACTTAGCATAAAAGTAAAGTGTTGAAACTTCGTATGAGTGAAGTCACTAGTATTGGGCACTAATAGTTCTAATTAAAATGTTAATAACTGATGTTCTCCATTTTTAATATTCGAATAAAGTTGATACTTTTATATGAGTTTTGAAATATGACATAAAAAAGTTCGTCGCCAACTACAGATCTTATGTGATTGATGTGTAGCACAAACTCACACATAACCTTAATCAGCCAAGGCTGAGGAGATGGCAAAATTTTTCATAGAATTTATTTACTATAATATTTATGTGATGGCAAACAGTTACAGTCATATGATCATATGAGGTAATTTTCGTGAATTATCAAATTACATATATTAAATTGTTTTGAAATTTGAGCACTTAGAGTGCAAAAGATTTGTTAACTATTAATTTGATGACGAAAACTTATTCTAAATAATAATCTGCTATTTAAAAAGAGATTTTGGATTTTTGGTTTTTTTAACAGTAGTCGTTCGATGAACTTTGTTTGAACCAAATCACTCGCGACGAAGTTGTGGAAACCCATTTCAAAACGGAAGTTAGTGAAAAACGTTGTCTATTTCCACAAAAAATAAAGAGTTACACTGTTGAATCGATTTCGACGGTTAGGCCATTATTGATCACTGATGATGGCCTAACCGTCGAAATCGATTTAACAGTGTAACTCTTTATTTTTCGTGGAAATAGACAACGTTTTTCACTAACTTCCGTTTTGAAACTTTGTTTGAGTAATATTCTGCTAAAACATGTAAAATTGACGATTTTTAGTCGCTTTTTACAATTTTTAGTACTTACCTAATTTTTTCCGCACATTTTTTCTATTTTTCTTTACTGTACTTAAAAAGTTCTGCCCAACGACACCATCATTTCTTTTGGAACGCTTGATTTTTTTGGCTCATAAACGGAATTTTTATCCCAATCACTAGGAAATTTGTCGCCTGGGATGGCGCAAATTTGTAAATATATATACTTCATGTTAAGTAGCCTTGAGATGCGAGCAAAGCAAACATTCAGACCACCACTGATTTAGGTATAAAACTGATCTGTGTAAAATCTCTGTAAGCGTAGTTGTAGACGAGCATACACTAGTTTTGACTAGTTAAATCCAGTTTTGACGAATTTGGGTATTTACGGTGACATAACACTATAAATATGTATATATGAAAAAGTATGGAAAAACGTAAAACTTCAGAAATCTTTTCAGAATGTCTCGAAACGGATTTCCATGACAATACATTTTGGGAAAAAAAAGAAGAATAAAGTATTTCAAACTTTTTGGAGCGGGTGTTTATCATTATACGTCACAACTTGAACTTCTTTTTATAACGATGCAATGAGAGATTTGTTATCGCATTGTCATTAACAAATCTTGGACGATTTTCAACATTTGGACGATTTTTGTCCTTGTTGGTCATAAACCATACTAATAATACAGTAATACTTATTGCCGCAGTAGTACATGCTGTAGAAGCCAGTTGAGATTGAAGTTGTATTCTGTGCAGATCATGTCGTTGTGCTCGCGATGAGTGTGCTCGTTTAGCGGGCTTGGCATCGACAGGGGTTGTGGTAGAGCCTGTCTTAAGGGAATCAACGCGAGGACCCTGAGGGCGCAAGGTGTGTGGGATAGTGTGAGGATGGCGGCGTTCTTTGATGTTCTCATAACTAATGCTCTTACGATTCACAAACCTGGAATGAAGTTGCCCTAAACGCCGCCCATGCCAAGGACTGCAAAGTACGACCGAGCAGCGAAGACCTAGTGGATCGTTTACGCCACTGGTCATTTCAATCGAAGGTGTACTCCATCACGATTCCGACGCATTCCTACGACGAATGGCCAATAAACTGGCAGAAAGGTGGTCGAAATCATTGTCCAAAGTAATGGAGGGGGTTAGGGTGAAAATTCAATTCGCCACAATCAGATCCGCTTCACTCCAGTTGAGAGGGTCCCGAAAAATAGTTAGGTGTCTGGGGACAGGAGATGGAGCTCATCTTCCACTTTGGCGTTGAGAACAAGAAAACTTCAGAAAGAAAAGAAGAAGAAAGCAAAAAGAAGAAATAACAAGAAAGGGAAGACGAGAGGAAGATGAACAATATTGTTTCAAAATGGTAGAAAATTAATTCAAATAAAGAATACCTACGTTGTTGAAATATGTAAAAAAAAAAGTCATATTTGTTGAAAGGATTTCAAGTTTAGGTACGCGCAGAGGCCACCTATAATCCAGCAGTGATGAAAATCACACAAACAGTTATCAAATACAAATACCATATCAATCATAAATGTTGATTGGAGTGTAAATTATAAACCATTCCGTATAGAGGAAATCATTAGTAATATTTTTTACTCGGGATTATCAGATTGTAAGACTCATTGTACACTGTTTTGTGGGTGTGTACTGTCAGCGGTTAAAATTAGTGGAGGATCAAACATCGCTGCAGCCCTCCCTTCAATAGTGACTTAATGCGGAAAGAGCGGGAAGGAGTTGTACCAAACTATCCAGTGGGTCTCATATCCATCATCATATCTGAAGTATACTTCATGATATACTGATAATTGATATCTATCAACTTATCCATCATCGTCATATATTAATAACGAACGTCTTGTAGGATCGTGAGGGAGGAAGGGAGGTAAAAAGTTGGAGGATAGTGACTACATGTAGCACAAACCCTTTCTCGCTCCGTCGTAAATCAGCGACTAGTTTAAAGTTTATTCAAATTGGGGTAAACAAAAGGGAACGGAGGTAAACAAGATTACGTTAGCCTCATAAGCTACGTAACGGGCCTGGAAGTGGTAAGGGGTACTGTCCCTAACTCGTTACGCCAGTATTTACCCTCGACACTCCCCAAGAAACGCGCAAATGTTACGAGGAATGTTACGAAATAAATCCTAGGTAAACTGATAAAAACACGTTTAGGGACACACGGATCGGCACTTACATCAGTACAGGACAATTTGTTCCATTTTTATATATATATATATATGTCTATATGTAGAAACCTTCAGGGAATTACAAAGAAACCCTTATGGAATACTTCAAATGCTTCATTCATATACCAAAGTTAAGAACACTAAACATTGTAATACATTCCAATTTTTCTCTCTATAATGATAGCTTGACCAAGTAGTACACCTATTTTATAATCACTGCATAAAATAATAACGTACCTACCAAATTTGCGTTTTAGCGACCTTTCGTGGAAATTAAAGCTATTGTAATGGCTTTCCGAAATTTAAAAATAGCAATATACCTATACCTAAATACAATAGCTCTCCTTAGAATTGAGATCCCATTCTTTGCTAGAAAAAAAGGAAAAAGAGAGAGATAGTTGGAAAACACAATTTCACTAAAAATTGCAGAACAGATAAAAATCTTTTTTTTTTTTTCGCGGAATGTAATGAATTAGAACATTATAATATTTATGTACAAAATTACGGTGAAAACTGTACTTAAATTTCAACACAATGAGCTAAAAAGTTCCACTCATGCAGCATGATCGTATGAGCAAATTTTCGTAGATTATTGTATTATATTATGTAACAGTGTTTTGAAATTCGAGCACTTTGAGGGCAAAGAATTGTTATCCCACAACTTTAGGGCAAATGAAGTCGTTCTAAATAATGTTCTACGATTCAGCAAATATTGATGAAATTCAAGTACGTTTTTCAGCATGTTTTTTTTTCATACATTTTATGGTGTTCCAGTTTGTTGTTGATTAACTTTTATAAGCAAACACGTTGCTAAAAAATATAAATTCAACAATTTTTAGCCGTTTTAGGCTATTTTTAGTGATTTTTTGAGCATATTTTTTTAGCACATTTTCTGATATTTTACCACTTTAATGTGCAAGTGCTGGCCAACGAACTCATCCTTTTGTTTGGAAAGCTCGATTTTTTGGGCGCAAGAACGGAATTTTTATCTCAATCCTAACGAAAGTTATTGTCTGGAATGACACACACACGCACGCACGAAATTATTAAATCGGCTTTTCCCGACTACCCTCTGAATTTGAGTACGATTGGATGGTTAGGCTGTGAGAAAATGATACTTGATTAATTTTACATCAGCGAGCTTGAAGTATTGATTTGTTGATACTGAAACCGATAGAGGAAAGCCTATCCTCCACATTCCCTGAAAATGTCATCAAGATCTGATGGAAACTATAGAAATTAAGTTTATTGCGAGCAATTGTGGTCACACACAAATACACAGTTACTAAAAATAGTATAAAACATCAAATGCAAGAGGAAATTTTGATTTTTGAAAAGAAGGAAAAAAAAAGCTTCAGCTATCAATAAGTACTTAGGCTCGGAAAAAAATATTATGTTAGACGCTTTTATATTGTACACACTGCCCTATTCTAATATAACCTAATATATAATACACTTATATTTTATATATGTGTATAAAATTCCAACTTAAAAACACCTTATAATCACATACTAATTGTTACAAATATATATAAATTCATGTGTCGGATTACGAGGAAGTAGTCTAAGTTCCACATCTGACTTGGCAGACGTTATCGTCGTTCCGAATCCAGCGCCTGGAAATAGATTCTGCAGGTGTATCCATACAGGGGATGTAGCTCAGTGGTAGAGCGTTCGCTTTGCATGTGAAAGGCCCCGGGTTCGATCCCCGGCATCTCCACAGGGATTTTTGCAATTCAGCTTAAATTTTCGGTAGTTTTGCAGCAGTTTATGGAGGAAACCCATGTTTTGTTTTATGTTTTTAATGCCTATAGATGGAATTTTGTGAATACACTAAACCAACACACACACACGGTTATAAGATGAGTAGTTACTTTACTACGATTTTTCAAAGTATTTACAAAAAGTCCGTGATTGAACCCCTTCCGCAACCCCCTCCACCCCCCACCACGACAGTAAATCCGAAATTCCGAAGGTTTATTGTACAACTAGACTAAAATTGGAATCGATCTAAATAAGAATCATGAAAATCGGTTGAGAATTGTAGCCTGGGTCGTGTCGACAAAATTACTCGAAAAATGAGTTGTATAAAAAATTATGAATAAATTATAAATAATATAAATTATATATAATTGGTTTTAACCATTTATTTTTACTCTGGTTGCCCAAATTTTGATCCAATTCAACATATTATAATACGATAGGTAATTTAAGAAAATTCGTTGATACGATCATGCTCCGTGAATGGAAGTTTTTTTTTTTCCATGAAAAATTTTTGTCCATCAAATACTGTTTAGATTCAAGGGATTTGTAAAGTACAAGGAGTAAAAACAGAAAAACTCAGGAAAATGGGTTCATTAGGTCATGCGGCAAGACTGGATTTCTCGTGGTTTTTCTTTATATCAGATTAGACACATCCAATTATTCAATAAAAAAAACTTCTGGAAAATCTTAGAGGAAAATGTTTGGCGGGAGAACATTTTAGTAGAGGGAGGTTTTTCAAAAATATATTAGCTACACGGAACAATAAGTGTCAAGGTGTAAAGTGTATCACGCTACCCTCAACTTGTGTAACACTGTTAACGAGTTTTGTGCGTGCGTCTGTATCGGCGGTCTCATTCCAACCAGCGCTTTTTCAGTTGTTTTCCTTTCTCAACTCACTTGACGGCCACCCATGAAAATTTCTGGTTCAGTTTATACAGCACAATTTACGGGTGCCCACCAAACTAACAGCTTCACATTCAAGTACAATATTTATGGAAGAACACACACAAATTGCTATGTATATATATATGTTCAAGTCAACCTGTGCAACGCACGGGTGAACCAGCTAGTAGGTATATATATATATATATATATATATATATATATATATATATATATATATATATATATATATATATATATACATCAAAAAAAGTTTTGCATCAACCTGATTCATTCTGAAATATGAACAGGAAAAATTTGGGGCTTGGATTTCTGAAAAGTGTATCTAATCACTAAATAGAAACCATGGAAAAAACATTTTTGGATAATTTTCTTTGTTTACAAAAAAATTTTCTTTAAAAAAGGCAAAAAACTGAAAAATTCACTTTTCTAAAAATTGTAAAAAAAAATTAAAAAATCACTTCGGTAGTCTGTACACCTTCAGCGGAAACAGAAAAAACCTTTAGTTTGATCATTTTCTCCATTAAACATTTTTTTCCCGAGAAAACGGACCAAAAAACTGAAAAACTCACTTTTCTAAAACTTGTAAGAAAAACGCTTGGAATATCGTCCAACAGCTTTGTTATTGCTGACAAGGCCTTTTGACCTTTGTAATGAGTGTCAGGCCATAAGGAAAAAGATGAAGAAGTTCAGATTGATACACCGGAACGTGATGAATCTTGAGAGTTCTTGAGAGTTGGATTGCTAAGTTACAGACAGAATGAAATACGACAGAATGAATATACACAAATTTCTCTGATTTGCTATAAGTAAAGGATGTTGGGTTTTGGAAGTTTTCGTTATTCTAACAATTAAAAATTATGGATCATATTTGGCTCACCATTCTAGTTGGAAACATCAGATCTTACCTGTAAATAGAGAAAACACCATATTAGAATCAAAATATATGTAAAAGAAGGTTTCCAGAATTTATTTTTTCAAATTTATTTATTGGCATTATACAATTTATATACAGCCATAGTTAACATAATATTTACAAGTTCTATTTACAGGTATAAATTCATAGAGTCTGTGGAATGCCGAGTTGGTTCTTATTATATCGTTGTAGCAGAATGGGAAATCGAGTAGCGGAGTTAGGTCGTCGAACAGTATTTTACGAGGCGTGGAGAATGTTGAACACATCATAATCGTATGTTCTAATGTACCCTCTTCTTCTTGGCACTCTTCGCATATAGCTCAAGCTTGGTCATTTAAAAATCTGTGATTATACGAGGTAAATAGACATGATGATTTGAGGCACATTCCAGAAATTAATCGTTGAATATTGTAAGTAAGAATTAGAATTTCCATTCTTCATCTTCGGCACTAAGGCCATAGAGGCAAAGGTTTTGGTAATGGTATATTGTTGTCCCTATTTCAAGGCTCATTGATGTTACAGTATTTTGTATTTACTCCTATGAACAACCATACTTGAATTTGTTATGTTCCGGAAAAGCTCGAAATTTCTTTCTGAAATCGAACTCTCAATTCCTTTTGGGTTTCCTCAAAAAACGCTCCATTCATCGATAAAAACGAATCGGTGTAGATTTGGGGAGACAGGACATGGGCCTTATCAGGCTAAGACTAATAGTCATTGTTCCTCTCGACCAGATCGAGCGCTCACAAATGGATTGAATTGAATTGGTGAAGATATGGAACATTCGCTGCATGAAATCCGATTTCATTAAGTTTTTCTAGGATTTTGAGGGTCGGGCACTAGAAGGTCTCTCATTATATTTTATCGCTGCCAGATCGAGGGGAGTCGCCACGCATGTACAAGTACAAATTCTTATAACGGTCAAAATTACTACAATTTTCATTCGAAATCGATATTTAATTAGTTATAAATATATATGCTGGAATATAAGATCCAATTTTCTCAATAAACATTGAAAGGCTGACAGACAGATAGACTCGTGTTATGTTCAAGGAAAACTTCCGTAGTCGTGGAAGTTTGATTAAATCGGCCTAATCGCTCATCAGGTTGGAGCGCAGTTGCCAAAGAAGAAAGTATCCTCTGCATTCATGAATATGAGTTCAAACTCTGTCGAGGTATCAAATATTTTTGGGCTGTGATTCGGGGCACGTCAGTAAAACCCGAAATAATACGAAACAATTAATTAATCCCCTTCAAGCCAAGACCGTCATTCCTGAATGTGATAGTAAACATCACATTCCCTGATGTATTATCTTTCGCTTCCTCACGCACTTGAGTCAAAGTATAGACTTTTTACACTCTAGGTGATGCGGGGGCCGCGTTCTGGATGGAACGGAAGAACAGACGGTCAGACGGGATCATGCACGAAAACGTAAAAATCTCTAAACAAAGTTTTGTTGTGCAAAAAACCTTAAATGAATAACATGTTGTTATACAACAATTTTTTCGGAGTTCTACCTATTTTAGTTTTTACGCGAAGACCATTGATTTTAATTTATTTATTTTTAAATAATTAATTGATCTTTTGAACCTATGCATTAGGAGACGTAAAATTAAATTAAAATTCAATTAAAATTAAACCTCATTTTTCCTTGATTGATTATAACAGAGGATTAATATTAAAAATACATATTAAACCGAAATTTCTTCCTATTATGAAAGCAATTTTTCGTATGATTTGCCAAATCATCTTCATCAACAAACATTTGTCGGCGGGCCCATACCGATCAGTTGAGAATTTCTCCTCGGATATCGCGAAATGAACGCGATCATCACTGAGATAACTCGCAACTGGACACATGCACGGCAGCGTTACGATCAGGAACGATTAGGTCATTCGCTCCAACAGCTTCCTGAAACGACAATAAAATTGATTGCATCATTCCTTCTAATCACAGTCAGTACCAGCAGGGAGCAAGATAGAAACAACGAACAACGAAACGTGAGTTAAATTCCGATTACGAGTGGACCAGTTGAAAAAAATCATCGTTTCTGAGTATTCAGATACACAAGTAAATACGTAATATCATCCTCTTCTTTACAAAGATCTCGAGTCCAAAATACTTTTGAAAACATCGAATCCCTTTGAACATTTTTTCAATAATTTTCAACTTTAAAAGCCCAAGCCTGAACACTATTATGCGGTGCTATTTACTTTGTTTTCCACAAACATATTCCAACAAACCATGTTTTAATTAAAAGAAACAAACAAAAACAAAGCGTTTAAAAATCAAGTTAAAGCTCAAATTCTTCAAACTACAGAAGTTTTCATCAACTTACAACTAAATTTTTCCTGTATTCATCCCCGTTTTCGATAAAAACCATTTGCAAAATAATTTCCCGAACATGACGGGAATTGCTCAACACGTTGACTGCGTCTCTAAAATCCAAACTTCTCATGGGCCTGAAAGGAATTTCGAGAACCCTAAAGATATATCAAAATATCAACTTCAATGATCGGTTGACCTTTGATCTGAAAGACGAACAGGGAAGAATTTTTCTTGTGGGTCACTGTGATTCGCGGTCACATACACAGACCCACGAATCACTCTGACTAGGAAATAAGGGCGATACACACGGATGGTTAGGTGATTTTAGGAGTTTCTTTTTTGAAATTTGGGAAATTTACTGGGAACAAAAAGTGACGTTTAACAGAATAATCAATTTTTTTGGATCACTTCATTTTTGGGCAAAAGAACGGATATTTTCATCTCATTCCCAAGAAGGGTTTTCGACTGGAATGACATACAAACACATGCGCGTGCAAGCACACTTCCGTCTACCACCCTATAGAATGACCACCAGCCTAAGAGCCCCGAAGAAGGTGGCATACGAAGCAACTTCGTGACTAGTGTCGGACACCAATTCCCACGCCATGACCCAGTCGGGGCCATGACCTTGATGCCATAGTTGTCACCCTGCTCAGCAAGGACACGACTTACACCAAGTCATTCACCAATAGTGCTTGTATGAGAGGCTGTTTTTTCTCACCAGCTCTGTTCTACTTGGACATCAGAGATTACTGCAGACTTATCTGCCCTATTCATCAATACGACTCCATTAAATATACAGAAATAAGTTTAGACAATGCCCAAAACCCCAAATGGGAAACTTTCATGTGTTGGAATTTCACACTTTTGAGCTCAGATTCGGAGCCGGATTCGGAAAAAACCCCCTAGTATCTATTTTGAGCTCAAAAGACGGTTTAGTTTGGTCAATAAACGAGCAGAAAGATCACGTGTGACGTAGTAGTTCAAGGGAGCTGAGGGTTCCCCCTGGCGGGCGGGGGCCGTGACGTCAACGTGCTAATTAATTTCAAGAGCCGTATTACAGGTCAGAATTTTCGGAAATCTCTCTCTCATGTCTTTCTATTGAGCTAATATAAAATAACTATGAAAATTCCCAATTATTTTTAAACGATTTATTCATTCATTTTATGACCCTTCGATTTAAGAAAGAAATGCAAAACCTATAAAATCAAATAAAACGGCGCTTGGTTAAACTTTTAATTTGTTTATTTTTGAATTTAATAGTATGTTTTGAGATAGTAAGTACAATTTAACAATGTCAAGCCTGTGTTTTGGTGGAACGCCGTAAATTACAAGAATACAATCAAGTAACACTGTATAGTTTTCATCCAGAGAAAATTACTCTGCATCACCTAAAACGATTATTGCACAATTTGATTTATAAGATTACTAGCCCAGTTTTCTTGCTCTCTCCGCTCAATTGGTGTGGGACGTATAGATGCGACTAGATGTAGTCCTCATACCATCGAGACCTCTACAACCCGTGGTTCGGGTGGGGGTCGAAAATTCGAAAATTGCTTACAATCTCTTTCTACAGACAATCCCAAAGGGATGGCAAAAAAAAAAAAAAAAAAAAAAAAAAAATAAAAAAAAAAAAATAAAAAAAATAAAAAATAAATAAATAAATCTGAAAAAAAGGGACAAAACGAAAATAATAAATTGCTTTGTAATATTTATCTTCGTTTTCTAAGTGGGACCACGAAAAGTTTAGTTTTAATGACATTGCAATTCTTCGACCAATTCTATACGTCCATGTTACAACATGCGAGAAAGTTATACTGGCCTCCCAACATGGCAGACTTTTTTTTCTGTTGGAAATTACTTACAAACAAATTAAATCGTATAAAACTATGTGGAACCATGAAAATTTTATTAGACTTAATAAAGATAGGTCATTATTTCATCTGGGAAAAAGGGCTATCCTTTTCCCCGTCTATTATTCTGTTGAAGTGACATTCAAACCGAGAGGTTCCTTCCTTCAAGGACCTACCCGCCTGAGTCGGTAGGATGGCACATTTAACTTCTCATTTTAATCGCTTCGCCTCCCTTCCCTTCGCATTTTGTCCAACTTCCCGTCACTTTTGTCGATATCCGATTTCGGATTCAGATCCGGCGGAATCAAAACATTACTTCGTTCGCGAACACCGTCCCGAAAAACGTCTCTTTATAGGATCAATTATAATGACAAAAAAGAAGTTTTTCGTCGGAATTATCGAAAAAACGGGAATCTTTCATTTTTTAGACGCATATCCCGACAATTTTTTTTGCAATCCGATCGCGCCGTAGTCATCGTCGTACAAAGACCTACGGAACCGGTATTTTTCCGGAATTTTCGACGGCCGTTTAGAGGGATAAGGGAAGCGGGAAAGTAAAAAATAACGGGAAAAAGCGCCCAAAAAACGGGAAAAATGTCAAAATTTAGGTAAAAAACGGAATTTCAAGGTAGAAGGAGTGGGGAAAAACGAATAAAACATAGCGTACATTCTGACCGGCAGATTTCCGGTCACGATTAAAAAAATCCGTTCGGATCCCTTCGTCCGTTCGGCCGTGAAAGCGGCACAGACTCACAGATAGAATCCTTTTTAGCGAATTTTCGTATATATATATATTTGTCCGGGGTTCAAAACAAATTGATGGAGAGAGGTTACCCAAGACACTATCCCATGTCAACTACCAACAAAGACCTAAGCCAATGATCGAGTTCCACTGGTGACCATATGGGATCCTCAGGGAACTCCAGCCAATCTTGATATATATATGCCAAAGACCGAGATATATATATATATATATATATATATATATATATATATATATATATATCTAAGGATGAATAACCATAGAGCTTCCTTGAGTGTGTGTGTGTGTGTGTGTGTGTGTGTGTATCATTCCAGACGATAGGAATGAGATAAAAATTCCGCTCTTGCTCAAAAAATCTAGCCTTCTTAAAGAACGGATGAGCTCGTTGGCCAGCACTTTTTGAGCACATTAAATTGGCCAAATTTCAAAAAATGAGTAAAAAAATCACTAAAAATCGTTAAATCGATATTTTTAGCCGAATATTGCTCAAATAAAGTTTATCAACTATAAAATAGGACAATGAAAATTTTGAGTACAAAATTATGCTTAAAAATGTACTTAAATGTCATTCAGTTTGTTAAAATATCAATAAAAATTGCGAAAAAAGCTAGAAATCCAAAATCTCTTTTTGAATGGCAGATTGTTATTTAGAATAGTTTTTTGCCATAAAATTAATAGTTAACAATTTCATTGCACTCAAAAAGCTCTAATTTAAAAACGATTTGACATTATACAATACGATAATTTACGAAAATTCGCTGTTACGATTATGCTGCATTACTGGAACTTTTTAATAGATTTATAGATCGAATGCTGCACTCACTAAGAATAAACATTTTTTTGGATACTGAAAATTGGTCATTTCCAGTTCAAATAAATACAAACAATCGCGACCTTCCCAATACCACGTGAATAGTTTTGGTATTCTGAAGGATTAATTAATTAACAGATTACGATCAAGATTACCGAATAGGGGTTACAAAAGTGAGCCTTCTATCGTGTTGAATAATCGACATATTCACGTCTAAAAATACCTTTTGAGCATGACGTTTCGTGCCACTACAGTCCATGATATTAAAAGTACTCCACATTGATTGATCACTTGACTCTTAAAATCAAAAGATGATCAATGGATTACTCTCTTCTTGTGAAGATCCAACGGTTTATCCGGCAATTGAGGGGCTCCAAAATTAACGAGGGGTTAGTGCAGTGTTATTTCTTGACATGATGTCATCTTACCGTTTTGGGGCACATCTGCAACATTGTATTTCAACATCGATAATACCACCTTGTTATTAACCTCAAGTACCTATTGATTTTATTGGTAGGTTCAATGTCTTGCAGATTCCATCACAAACTGATTTAGCCGAGTTTGTATGACCCTCGATCACTCGGTTGGATTGGAGAGCAATCGCAGTGATACCACGATAATCATAATGAGAAAGTTTCACTCATTATTGGGAGCACGTAAAGTATTGCATACATTATGAAGGCCAATTTTAAAGAGAAAAACGCTGCAAATTATTACACAAAGGTTTATTATTTTTTCAATTGAGTTTGATCGTAAGTAGTTTTAGTTGGCTTGCGTACGTCATAAGGCCCGTCCAGACTCCTCGGCGTGTCCTATTTCGAGTTGCCACAACCTATACTTCTATAATTATATACGCATGTTTATATTTCTCGATTTGAGCTCCTATCTATTCAAATAGTTATTGCCTTAATAATATCATTATCTAAGTACGTACGAAAAGTCGAGAGGATATGTTATTACGAGTCAATATGCGTAGGAAAAGCATTGGTATTAACACACAAATATGACCTAGAAAAAAACATATATTCATGCCTCGAAGAAACGCTGTACCCACCTCATGGTGCCGCGGCGCCTCCTCTCACTCCACCCCCCCCCCCTCCCCCCTCGCCCCCTCACAACCCACCGTGACCACCTGCCAAGCGTGCCAGGCGTGCGTCTAACACGCCTAACACTCAAAGTCTCGGAAAAGACACTTTTTCGCCCGTTTTTGGCCCATAGCATCTATGCGAGTGAAGCGATCGGGATGGTTAAACGTTAGGACCAACTAGACCCCAAATGGAGTCTATGTGCGAAAGAACGGGTTTTTTAAGTAAATTCTTAGGCCTTTTATGGCCCCGACGGCGGACGGCGGACGGCGAACAGCGGACGGCGGACGGCGGACGGACGTTTCAAATTTGGATTCTACGCACCTTGAAACGTAAAGTGACAAAGTTTGAGGGGGGGTTATAAAAATTTTTTGCTACACGATCACATAGGCTTAATATTGGAAATAATAAACCAAAATTAAATTAAAAGATTCAAAAAACGTTCGTCATGTCATGTTTGCGACGGTTGTATGAGCAAATTTTTGTAGAATATAAAACTATTTCAACGGTTCAAAAAAGTTTAAAATAATTTTTTTTCGAACTTTTCATCATGGATATTCGTTTTGAGGAATTCTGGAACGATTCCTGAAGTTTAAAGCTTTTTCATATAAATTAATATAAATATTATCGTGTATGTGTGCTTTCAGAACTCAAATCCTCGTCGGATTGAGATAAAAAAGTTCCAGTCATGCAACATGATCGTATGAGCGAATTTCCGTGAATTATCATATTGTATCATGTTAAATTGTTTAGAAATTTGAGGTTTTTGAGTGCAAAGTTGACGTTGGTTAGTGTTGAAGTAGAAGTTGGTGTTAACCATTCATTTTATGGCCAAAAACGTATTCTAAATAACAATCTGCTATTCAAAAAGTGATTTCGGATTTTCAGCTTTGATTGCAATTTTTATTGACATTTTAGCAAATTTTAATGAAATGTAAGTACATTTTTCAACATAATTTTGAACTCAAATTTTCGAATGGCCTATATTATTGTTGATAAACTCTATTTGAGAAATTTTCGGCTAAAAATATCAATTTAACGATTTTTAGCCGTTTTTAGCCATTTTTAGTTACTTTTTTGGACACATTTTTGGAATTTGAACAATTTAATGTGCTCAAAAATGCTGACCTACGAACTCACTGAACTCACGAACTCACAGAGAGTTATCTCTGGAATGCCACACACACGCGCGCACGCCCTATATATATATAGTCTCATGGCAGACTGTGAGAAGAAGCAGAAGAAATACAAGGCCGCCTGAAAGATATTCTACTTGTATGATATTATTTATAATAAACTTACTTTTGTGTTCGACTCTCAAACTCGTACAACTTATTTGTATGCATACAGTACTTAAGGATTAGTTGATTGACAACGAATAACGAAACGTCTCACAGTGAGTCTCACTTTTGTGAATTTAATAAAAATCTAAGTATATATATATATATATATATATATATATATATATATATATATATATATATATATATATATATATATATATATATATATATATATATATATATATATATATGTATGTATGAAAAAGCGCACACTTCAGAAATTGCTTCAGAATGCCTCAAAACGGATTTCATTGAAGAAATTATTCAAAAGTTTTGATTTTAAAATTTACCGAGCCATTGCACAATAGATCCATTTCCTACGAGATTTCGCAAAAAATCCGTTTTTGCGCCAAAAGAAAGGATGATGAGTTCACTGGCCAGCGCTTTTTGAGCACAAAAATTGGTCAAATTTTCCAAAATGTGCTAACAAAAAAAAATCTCTAAAAAGAGCAGAAACGACTGAATATCTGTAAGTTTATATTTTTAGCAGAATACTCAAAAAAGTTTATTAACTACGAAATAGAACATTCAAAAATGTTCACACAAGATTATGTTGAAAAATATATTTAA
Organism: Adelphocoris suturalis; assembly: GCA_030762985.1. NCBI lineage: Eukaryota > Metazoa > Arthropoda > Insecta > Hemiptera > Miridae > Adelphocoris > Adelphocoris suturalis. Next base: position 75,838,632 of record CM061045.1, on the reverse strand, counting down.
AATTCATTAATATATAAAAAAATAAAATATAATAAATAATACAACTGCAAAAAAGGTAGAGATCCAAAATATATCTTTAATGGCAGATTATCATTATTTCGAATAAATCAAATAAAAAATTGAAAAACTATTATATAAATTAATAGCTAACAATTTCTTTGCACACTGAGTGCACGAATTGCAAAACAATTTCACAAATATAATATGATTGTGCTGCCATGACTAGAACTTTTCTTGTTAATATGTGTTCTATGGACATTTGATTTAAGTAAGTTAATCATTTTATAAGTGAAAATTGGAACAACTATCTTTGGTGGATTTTAGAAGCGAAGTAGTTTCATTTTATGACAACAGATCATAATTATTATCATGTCAATACAACACGAGCAACTAAATCAATCAATATTGGGCAGCCAGTTTGTATGAAAAACAATTTTCGAAAATTATCACACTGTGTTTACACATAAGTTTTTAACTACCAATTTTATAACTAAAAACTGTCTAAATGATATTCTGCTATCGAAAAAATGTTTTGAATTTTTATAATTTTTCACGGATTTTGTTTCAGACACAATGGCTTATAAACCATCTCTTTATATATTTATATATTTGGCGTAAACTTAACCAAAACTTGACCACTTCCGAAAACTCGTAGGTTTATTAATTTGTTATGCGAAATTTCATGGGTTTTCAGGGGTAAACTTATTTTTTAAAGTGCTAAACTCAGTTATGACGGAGTAGGAGAGATCTGCAAGGGTTACCGTTCCGTTCAGCGTAAAAAATCACGTAGAAACCGACCACCAAACTCGTAGATTCATAAAGAGTCGGTCATTTTTCTAGGAAACCCTCGATTTTAATGGAAAAAATGTGTATTCAACGTTAGAGAGTTTTTGGTGACCACTAATGTACCCTCAACGTCACTCTAACGTACCTAAGAGTACCTGACCTTGAGGGGACGTTAGCAACGTCGTACGTTAGAATGGCTCATTTAACGTCACCTGTTTGGGGACCTAAAGGCACACGACACCAGCCTAACCTTCCTGTAAACGTAACACTACTGGGCACCTCAGAATCACTCGAATGCTGGTGAAGTAAATAATGATAGTTTTTCTTTTCAAATGCCTCATCACCAACTATTTATGTTGATGTAGCGGGTAGGTTTTTGAACACCCCTCAAACTTGGTTATTTTACTTTTCAAGACGCGTAGAAACCGAATGTGCCATCTGAAGTCCGCCTCCGCTGTCTAGCTTTACTAGCCTTCAACTCGATCGAAAAAATCCATTCTTTTGCGCACAGGCTCTATTTGGTCGATTAGAGCCATGTTTCTATTATTATTTCACATATTTTAAATGAGAAAAATGAGTTTTAAGACACTAATTCTTCGCAGTATTGTTCCTAGTTTGCCTGATCTCTCAGCTATTTTCTCGTGAACGTTGTGTGAAGTGCTGCCTCCACTGATGATTGTGTCAGGTAAAATCCTGGTTCATTGTCATAGAGATAAATAATTTTTCATACTCGCTGTTCATACCCAACGGAAAACCCAAAAACATGAAGTTCGTAACGATTATTGACCTATAAGTGCAACTAAACCACGGTGTTGCACACTTAAGGCTTGCTATCTTTGCGTTAAATCCATACCCTGTTTACGAAATGAAAACTAAAAATGAGAAATTGGCCCGTATTTGTACTGAAACTACCATGAGATTCGAATTCAGGATTGAAAATCGGCGTTTCATATCGAAATCAAGAAATTGATAAGTCAACCAGTAGACAACTAGACAGCTGGGGGGAAAATATCGCGTTGCCCAACCACCGTTAACGTGACAACAAAATTAAGGCAACCGTTCTCCCGGTTCCATTTGGGTTAGCATCTTCATTTGCTCCCTCAAGACTACGGTAACGGGTGACGTTAAGTTGAAGTCGCCAAAAACTCTAATATAACACAATTGTCTTCCCTCATTAACTAAGTAAAAATAAAAGTGACTATACCGTTGAAAAGCTACGTCTCAAGAAAGTTTTTCCCAAGGAGTGATTCACTAAAATATTATGAATTATGAGTAGAAAAACTAATGGAAACAATTAAATCCTGGAAAATTATCCAACTTTGTAATTTAGTCTGCCTTTTCGCCTATCAAGTCGGCTCAAAAATAATGATTTATCATCAGCAACATGAAAAAATTAACGCTATTTCCAACGGTATACACGGCTATACTAAGGCTATTTTGGATTATACAGTGAATGAAGGAGGGTTATCGCCGTTTTCATGACATGTGTTAAAAACACAAAAATTGTTAAAATAAAATTACACGATAAAAAAGCCTTAATAAAAACCTTTCCAAGAGGAACTATTGATCGACATTGATAGTAAGAAATACGTGTTGTTCTGCAAAATAAATGGAATGACCTTAGGATATTGAAGATATTTCGAAAGACTATTTCATTTTATTCAACGAAAAACTCCTCGTATATAAAATTGCTAACGAGGCGATACTGCACAAAGTTCAGTCGTTCCAGAAGGCTCTCTTCCCAACAGATGTACAGATTCATAAAGCTTCATATGTAACTGATGCAAACAATTCTCACATTTATACAGATACGTGCCCACAATGGTTTAGGACAAAAGTGTCGGAGATGTTCCAACAATAATTTTCCAGGCCGATTCGCAATTCCGTTTATGCGCTACTTGTGGACAGTTGTTTGCTCAAGGGATAAAGACGGCCAATGTTTTGTCAGAGCAGAAGGAGTGATAAATAACAGTATCTTAGAGAACATAGTTGCAAATTCCGCAAACATTCTGACGTCAGGGTTTATCAGGTGCAAATAGTTATATAAGTGTGACTAGAATCATCTTTTCGGAGTCCCCACAGGATTTGTCTTTCCTTGCCCTCCTTCCGAGATTCCGCTATCGTTTTCTCCTATCCTCCCCTCATTCTTTCTCGGATGAATGATTCGTATGTTGACCTAGCTTTCTTCCCAGATGGGGCGTTCAAACTCAAGGTGATCCCTTATCTCTCCCCAGCTTACACAAGTAGGCGATCCTAATGCAATCCCACGCTCCTCATTTTTATCGTTCCAAGGAAAATGCCACCTAAAATGTATATACTTACATTTCCAGCTACCTACCTAAATATAGATTTTTTTACGTTGCGCGAATTTAAAACGCCTGCCAAGACGGGTGGGCAGTATAGTTTCCTCACATTTTGTAACATGGACCTGTATAGAGCTAGTTGAAGAACAAAGAATAAGTCATTTTATCAGGGTTCAGCCAAGGGTAGAAACAAAACTCAACTCATCTCAACACCACCTTTATTCTTAGCACTACGTTTTATTTTTGGATTTTTGGGTATTGAGATGATGTGACAATGTTCTGATCTTAGTACAGATTTTTACTTAAAATTAATTTTTTTCTTCCAAAAACCTATGTAGGTTTTTGTTTTTCAAGTTTTAATGTTTAGACTTAATCTGGCTTGTTGATTTATGGGTTTTATGAGAGGGTACCTACTATTATGTGGGGTTAGGGTGGCCTGAAATGTAGCACAAAGGTGATGTAGTGATGAATTGAGGTTTTGTTTCCACCCTTGGCTGAAACCTGATATAATAACCAATACACGGAATATGCAGCCGACTAATCCCACAACTAAGAATAAGTCGAAAACTTGAATGCAAAATTGAAAAGTAGGTAATATGTTAGTAGCAAGCCAAAGATATAGTGCAATAATTCATGTTTCTGAATGCACATACCGTACCACTAATCCAAAGCATTCACAATCTAACATACATACGGCGATGGAATCGGTAGGATATTGTTTAGAGGTTAACCCGAACAATCTTCGAAAATTTCATCAAAATCCGTCATTAGTCTTCGAGTTTCAACGAATTTTAGTTTTCCACATTCACGATAGTTATTACTCAATCAATGGCGATTAAATACATAGGAAACCATCCTGGACATATATCCAACAACCTCCCGAGTTCGAACGAAATCGGACTGATAAATCATAAGTAATCGACGTTATAAGAAGTTCACGTTTGCGCATGTGCACGCACAACTATTGTAGTGACTGCTTTGAAAGAATTAATGTGATAAGGGACCGTCCAGGGGCTAACCCGCACAATCATTGAAAATGTCATCAAAATCGGTCCATTAGTCTCGGAATTTAGCCTATGTCGATCAATTCTAGTTTCGTGCATGCGCAATAGTTATTACTTAACAACTACCGATATAATTCATAGGACGTCTTTCTTGAACATATATTCCGAGTATAAACGAAATCAGTCTTATAGATTATGAGAAATCGACGTAATAATAAATTTACAATCCCTGAAAATGTCATCAAAATCTCACTAAAACGTGAATAACCTACAGTTAGTTTTGGGCGTGCCAAGAATTTACCACAGCCAGACAGCCTGGACAGACACGTAACCAAAATTGATCAGTAAGCTCTGAAACGCAAAAAGCAAGTGGAAATTTTGATTTTGGAGGACAACAATTTTTTCGACTTCTCGCAGGAAGAAAAAGCTTCTTTACCTTCGGTAGTGAGAAAGGAAAATCAATGTGGATGCCTCCAAAATGTTAGAACGCTAATAGATTTCCAACCAAATTATAGAACATCGAATATTGGCTAGAACAATTACCTACAGATCCAAGATGTGAGACATTTCAGCATAAGTTTACAAGAAGTAGAATTCGAATCTGCAATAAAAAATGGGGGTTTCCTTCTTAAAGAAACAAAGTTGATGTCAATTGCGCACGTTTGCGCAATTGCACAATGCGTAATTTTGTCATTATTGAACTCTAAGAAAGAAGTTCTGAATTATAGCGCTTGTACGACTTTTTTTACAGCGACATTTAGAGAAAATAAAGGCCTATCTCGTGGACCATCCTGTATATGTATTACAAAATACAATAACAATAATATATAAAAACAAAACTCCTTACCAAGACGTTTGGGGTCTTTGCCGTAAATTGCGATTCGGTAACTAGACGTTTCAAAGGTGATAAGCGTTTGCATGCAATAATCAAGTCAATATTTATTATAATTTATAATGTGTGGTACACAGGTTTGTGGTTTGACAGGACTGTAATTTATTTTTATAATGTAAACAATGTTGTAAACGGGCCAGAGTAATGGACATGTGAACTATAACAATATGGAGGTAGGACTTGGATCCCAACACTCCCCGCTCAAGTCCGTACTTGTCCCTTCCTGGATCCCAATTCCCGATGACATTGGTACCCCTTTCTGGGTGCATATGAAGATTCTTCAAGTAATTCCTGACTTGATGCCTTTTCCATCGCATCTGAATCTGAAAAGTGAGTTGTAACTTTGAACTCGTACATAATTTAAATTGTTGCAAAAATGATATAGTTATTGTTTGCAGTTTCAAGTCTTTGATTTCAAAAATAGTCCAATATCACGTAAGTTGTACAGTCTGTCGTCTTTCGTGGATAGATTGGTATTCAGTTCACCAAGAAGTTTTATTCGTTCCTCATATTTTTGAACTTCATCGTCCAAATTATTTGATGTCTCAATGATATAATTTTCTATTGAATTGTTTGTGTTAATAAGCGACTCAAGTCCTTGGCTTTGCTGGTTGAACATATTTTCAACAACAAAATTGTTCATACATCTTCCTCCTTCGTTATTATCGCTGAATTTCGTTATGTTTTGTACAATTTGTATCTTAGATTCAGACATATTCAGATTCTCCAATTTTCTTATATTATTTTCCATTTTTTCGTGGGTTTCAAGTTCAGCAGCTTCAGCATTAATCCCTCCGATTGAGATAGTATTTTTTGACTTTTGGTCAATATTCATATCAACTTCATTAATTTTCGTCTCATGCTGCTTGATTTTTTTCTTTTTGTCCTGTATTGCAGATTAATGAATTTCTATTATAATGTCCTTTTGAGAATGTAAATAGCCGTATTCTTCCTGGAGTTTTCTCCAAATGTCATTTGATCTTTTGCAGTTTTTAATTACGCGAACCACTGGAGTTTCAATAGATAGGATCAAATCGGCCTTCCTTTTTTTTCCTTTTGCATCCATTCTTCAGATTCTGCCACTGGACCAACAAAGTGGTTCCAGTTCTCATAATCTTGAAGCAATTTTTTCGCCTGGTTTGCCCATACATCATAGTTTTTCTTTCACCTCAGGGACTGGATTGAGTCGGAAATCCAGAATTCCATTAGGTATTTTTGTTTGTATTCCTACTTGGTTTTGATAGGTGCTAAACTATACCTCGTTATTTGTCGCACTGGAAGCGTGCTGGCTCCATAACCTACTATAATTTATAATGGGTAATACACAGGTTTGTGGTTTGATAAAGAACTGAAATTTATTTTTATAATGTAAACAATGTTGTCAACGGGCCAGGTTAATGAACATATGAACTATAACAATATGGAGGCAGGACTTGGATTCCAACAATATTAAGCAACGAACGTGCAGAAGGAAACGAAAGAAGTCCAGAAAGCTTCAAAATTCAAAGCGAGAACAGAAATTTCAATTTTGGAAAACTTTTGGCAGTGAGAGAGCTTTGGCGGGATGAAATAACCTCAAAAATTGGATCGCGGAGGTTAACCAAAAACATTGCTGACCTTCGTAATGGTCGATTTAAGGTCGAGGTTGAATAGGCCGCGGAAATTATTTTTGCTCAGGCATGAACGGGAAGAACGTGTCAGCACATTCATCGACGCACCTATCCCGTCAAAAGTATCAATCTCTCTTACGCATTTCAGTAGGTGATTACCATCTTACTAACGCACGAGATTAACATACCGGTGGCCACAATGCAAAAACCTATAAGTGAAAAAAGTAACAATTTTCAGAAGAGTTGAAAAAACCGTATATTTTTAATTTTATGAACCGTAGGTAGTTTTTACCGAATTTTATTTATGCCAAATACAAATACGAACGTTTTGAGTTCCATTTACGCACATTTACGTTTTATTTTCGCACAACATTATGCCTTAAAACGTACTTAACTTTTATTAATGTTTGCTGATAAAACTAAAAAATTGCAAAAAACCTAAAAATCCAAAATCTTTTTGGAATTACCGTTTCTTTTTTTAATTGTCCCCCACCCCTTGGATCAATTCCAATCTGCGTCCCTCTTGTAAACGAAGTCTTGCCTATAAGAGCTTCAGAGGGACGTCCTAAAAACCGCAAAAAACAAAAAATACTTGCGTCCGTTGCTACTGCCCTTACAGGCAACAGAAGAAAAGCAAATCTGTAAGGTACTTGTTGAAGTGTTGCGCTCTCTACCTCGAGCTTCTCATGTTCGGGGCCCCATTGGTAGTTAACAATTTCTTTAGACTCAGGGCCAGTTCCACCGAGTTAATCAAGAATTAGCGTTAACGCGGCATTATGTTTGAGCTTAATCAGACGTTAGAGTGATTTTTCTTTCACTAACACCCGTCGTTGGTTAACTCGCCCGTCAAAACTTGACGATCTGATTACCAAGGCTGATTAACTAATTACCCGACACTCAAGGAATTAAGAGGTTAACGGATGATTATCATCAAGTTGTTAGTGTACAGAGCCTTCAATTTCCACTTTACTATTTAATGATTTTAAACATCCAAGTTCAACGTTGTTTAAAAAATGGCCACAAGTCACTCGGTATAAAGAATGTCCACTCACACTATCTCCGTCGTCCGCTCCGATTTTGTAGGTGATGGGATCGTTCTCAATAAAACGCAACATTTCAAATTTCCCGTACACAAGCTCGTTTCGCATAAATATCACAGAAGTATGGATCGCCAGCAGCTTGATACGTTAGGTAGTTGAAAAAGTAGATAAGAAATCAGAGATCACTAAGCTCTTATGGGCGGCTCTACAAATTTTTTTTCTTTGCTCATTTTGAATGTTATTCAAGTGACAACGACCTAGAGATATAAGGAAAAGATTTATTCCCTAGAGCTAGATGAAAACCGATGTTGCCAAAGTGCTTTGACTCATCCAGCATAGATTAGTAACTTACTAACTGGGAACCTAACTAAGTTTGATAACCCCATTTATAAGATTTCTATTGATAAGTAGAGATTTTTATGTATTCACTTCTTATCTGACGAGATTTTAATAGTTTTATGTCACTACCCTTCCATCAACAAGTATTCTCTCACATATGAATTTCTTGGAATGTAGGTATGATACCCTCCAGTACCGGAAGATCTACTGTTTAGGCCATCAAAAGAGGAGAAATATAAAGAGTTCCTCATTTTATAAGGGTTTCGAGCGCAGGTACGTACTGGTTTTTACTCTCTCGTTTAAATGTATACTCAAAATTGATGCAACTATTTTAAATTTCAATGTTTCAACTTGGGAAAAATGAACTCCTAATCGTGGTATGAAATCGAAAAGTAACCGCTGTTGAAGTCGTTTAGGTTATGATTCCAAGCTCCGGAAAGTCACCTTTCTGTCCAATATGGAAAAAGTTCCATGATTGATGGAAAAAATGAAACGTTTCGTCGTTAACTTAACCAAACCATAACCGGCCACGGAGGCAATTACTTTGACGTCTGAATTTACGTGGTGAAAGATAATTCCTTAACGCCGCACTTAATGGCCAGTCTCCCGTTACCATTTGGATAAGTTGACGGGACATTAGCTCAGATTGGTGAAACTGGCATTCAGTGATAACATTTCATAACATTGTAACATGAAATGGTCGATAATTTATGAAAATTCGCTCTTACGACCTATTTTGCATGATTGAAACTTTTTTTGTTTTACAGTGATTCTAAGGAGTTTGCCGTTTTAAACTTCGAAAAGTAGAAAACACGAGAAAAATCTGGAAAATCAAAATATTCGAAAACAAAGCGTTTTAAAAAATCTCCAAGAGGGCTGGCGCCAGGTGGTACGGGATAAAAACCGGACACATTGAGTAAACACCATACATACACAGATAGTTAATTTCAACGCATGCAGACATGGATAGGTATGCATATTCGATTTAAAACTCTCGTTCATCACCCTGTCAAAATGGCACCAATGTGTGTATCATCTATTTGTTACACTTTTTTCTCTACATTAAAGTAATTTTTGTACACATTTTAAGAGATGTTGAAATACTTTTTTTGTGTGCGCCAATAACCTCAATATGTAGGAACTTACTTATTCATCCATGTGACGATAACAGTAGTGTATATAATAATTTATTATTATATCTCTATCTACCTCATGGCGTAGAGCTACGATTATCACAATTTAGGTAATGAAAAAGCAAGAAGAACACAAGGTGCAAACTGATGCACTTTTTCCCTTCAACTTTTCACCTATATATAAATTACAAATCCGATTTTGCGAGTATTCACCTTCGTCTAAAACTGAAACAATAAATGCTCAACTAACGGCTTAAAGAAGTAATTGAGAGTTTCTTATTATGAAAGAATGTGATAAAATTACAAATGTTCATGATTTTGGACATTCAGATCGCCTTGGGGACTCAGCCTTGGTGTAGTTGGTTTCGAAGTCACAGGGGCACGTGGACTGAGTTCATAAGGCAGCGCCTTTCGAGCGCAAAAATATCGTAGATGCCTTCCATCAAATCGTATTTATTACAGTATATTATTTGGAACAAGTCATAAAAAAAATGAAAATATAGAAACAATAGAGTTTATACCTAATCAGGTTGGACATCCAGTACGAATGATGGCTTATTGGCAAAATTAAAGAAAATAATGTCCCTCAAATATGATGAAGTTGAACACAAAAGAGCGAAGTCGTGTCAATGGGTGCAATCGAAGGAACTATTGAAGACGCGTTGTTTGAAAACAAATAACCGGACATTTGCTACTCTTTCTGCGAAAACAGGACATTTGGCGTCAGAGCGGCTTCCGATTTTGGCTCGGACAGCTTAGACAGGGTGGCCCCAAAGGGAAATTTTTGTATTTCCCTGACATTTTCCTGACCGAACTTCAGATTTCCCTGACAAAAAAAAAGCAGTCAATTTTTTTCTCGTCATTTTAAAGTAGGTATAACGCGCTCCATTCCAATGCTTCTAAAACGAAAATCCTATAATATAAGAGAAAAAACCAAACTACTCCAGCATATTGGTGGGAATAATGAAGGTGAAGCACAGGAAAAAAGATACATTTTTTCAATCAATTGCATTTGTGAAAGAATGTATTACCAATTTTTAAAAAATCGCAGTTAGACATTGACTACCAAGAAAGGAATGGTTTTGAGTACCTGCGTACTTACGGTAACTAAAAACCTTTAAAACTTAGTAAACAACACCAAATGGCCAATTCGGTTAAAAATCGTTAACTTTACATTTTTAGCGGAATATTACTCAAATAAAGTTTATCAACTATACCTAAATTAGAACATTCAAAAATGTATACACAAAATCGTACTGAAAAATGTCCTTGAATTTCATTAATATGTGCAAAAAAAAAAAAAAAAAAAAAAAAAAAAAAAAAAAAAAAAAAAAAAAAAAAAACCAGAATAGGCTAGGAATCCAAAATCTTTTTTTGAATAGAAGACCATTATTTAGAATGCTGCACGCCTTTTTATTTATTATTTTACGGTCTCTCAATTTGTAATCTGAAGCGATATGTTGATATGTTGAAGCTCAAATTTTATTAATTCAAAATGAAGAACAAAAAAAATATATATATATATATATATTTATATATAATATGGATATTTCTTAGCTCTCAGGGTAATTCCAAAATTTTGTCCAACAAGAAAAATTGTCACGTTTATTTTCATGTTGCTAGAGAGAATATAACTACCTGATTTTCGGTCCCACAAAAATCGTTCGCTGGTAAACCGAAAGTTTTTATACAAGACTCCACATTTCAATGGGCCAATTTCCCTCGCCTTAACCCTCCTGTGAAGTCGTAGCTTATGTACCTATGCAATCTTGTTGTTGGGTACTCTCACTGGATGAATCCACTACTCTGCTGGGTTTGCTCCTAGTTCAATACTCTGTTGATGTTTCTTAAATGTGGTTTACTAATAGGTGATGTAGTAAACAGAGGAGCTAAAGAAATATCCTCTCTTACTCTAACTCTATGAACAGTTTAACCACCACTCGATAATGATTTTTGTCATTCGCATAACTCACCTATGAAATAATATGTCGTATGATAAAGTACGCTATTGAAGTTTGATTGTTTAGGAGTTAGAATATACCTAAAAACACTGTAAATTATTACACAAAGTTTTCATTTTTTTTAAATTCCTGACATTTGATGGTTTTTGCAAAATTCCCTGACATTTCCCTGACTTTTCCCGACGCGAAGAATTCCTTGACAACTCCAGGTTTTTCCTGACTTTTCCAGTTGGGGACCACACTGTGAGAGAAAAACCGTACTGCCCGGTCCAAAACCGGACACCTGGCGACCCCGGCTAGCGCCAAAGATAAATAGACGACGGGAGAATGCCGGTTTGACAATGTTCAGCGGGGTTTATAGAAGTTAAGAAAATGGGGTGAGTAGCGAGCGAGAGGAAGAGAGTAGGAGTGGGTGTGAGAGGGAGAGAGATGAGAGTAGTGAGGCGCGAGGGGTGGAGGGGGAGGGGGTGTGCGGTAGCGGAGGGGAGGGGAGGGGCCGGCGGATATACGCGGAGCGTCCACCGCTGACAGGTAGTTCGAGACGAGTTGACTTGGTGGACCGACCCCGAACTCTACGAACGAAAATTTTCAAATTGCAACCGCCATGTTGAAAGCTGAACAGACCGGAATTTTCAGACAATATGTCGCCGCAGTTATCGGTGAGTTAAATTTGAACACATTTTCCTAATTCAATTCTCAAGCAGGTAACATTAGACAACACTTCAAACAGGTGTTATTTTTTAATTTTAAAATTTAGGCAAAATAAAACAATAATTGATCATACGAAGTTGATTCTATAGACCAGATGTGTATCCCCATATATTGCGAACTTTAAAGTGTGGGAATTGCATCGTTTATAGTTCACAAAATCCTAACCAAACGCTCAATACCATAATCCCAATATTTTATTTAATTAGTCTATGTCCGAATACAATCATGTGTCCTTACCACGGAATATATGTAAGCATAATTATGTAATAATTACTCATCAATAAATACGAAACATATAATATTATTTAAAAGTGAAAATATCTAATGAATTAAATAAATTCGTGAATAATAGTCACTTTGATTATTTTCCCCAAGTATCAGTAAATACTTAAATACTCGTAGATTATGTTTACTCAAGAGTTACAGCTACGATGCATAAGCTGATTCTATTATGAATTAAATTTGTCAATTTTGTCGTTCCGTATCCGGCAAACTCTTCAGATTTTGATGAAACATCGGGATTGAACCTTACCATCTGGACCCAATCGACCGGCAACCAAGTAGTTTCACCAACAAAACGTATTATTACGTCCATTATCCTATAAATTTATCGTCCATACTTAACTTCCCAATCCTTGAAATATGAGATCGATATAATATGTTGATGCGTACGTGTGTACTCAGATATGGGAACAAGCAATAGACGAACTAACTTTCATTCCCTCTCTTATTATTACGTTTTATTTGTTCATATAACTACAGGTTTAAGCGAATTTCAGATGGAAATTGAGAAATTAAAAAAAAAAATAAGCTATTGTGGAAGGTAATCTTTTGAATTATCTACTAATTACTCCCACATTGAAAGTATTTTGCTTCGGGTTGGGTGGTTATTAAGATCACTTTACCACCAATTTTGAATTCCGTCTATACTTATACCACAAATTTATAATTTATAATCAACAATAGTAACAACATTTTAGAAAGGTTTTCAACGAAAATGAAACTTTTCAGATTTTAATATGAATCAGATTCTGATCAAATATTTGAAAAAGCTAAAAATCCAAAAAAAAAAAAAAAAAAATTTAAAAACAGAATACTTATAAGAATATGTTCATTTACCATACGGAACGAATACATATTTGTGTATAGATAACCGAAGATGATGAATTTGTTGCTTAATTAAAAAAGAATGTAATGTAAAGAAAATTGTAAAAGAGTAGATTCTGAAGGAAAGATTGTAAAAGAAATTGTAATGATTTCAAATTTTCGGGAAGGTATTAAAAAAAAAAAAAAAAAAAAAAAATATATATATATATATATATATATATATATATATATATATATATATATGTAAATATACTTTCGATAATAATAAAAAAATAATAATCCCATTAAGAAATTCTATGAGTACAAAGAGAATTTAATAACCAGTAAAGACTGGCAATTATTTAGTATTAGAGGAGGAGATAATTTTGACATCAATAATATTAAGGTATTATACAGAGATGGTTGCCACCTCATTTCTGTTTCAATATTAATCGTTCTCATCACCCGGTGTTGACAGAAAGCGATTCAACGGCAAGTAAACAGTCCTAATACACGTAGAAAGTTAGCGCCCGATCACGAATTCCGCAATTCACAGGGGAGAATTAAAGTCCTCATTATTGTTTCGCTTCCGAGTTAACTGTTTCACCTTTAAGTTTGTTCACCGAACCCGTAGAGTCAAGCAAAAATATTAAAATCAACCTGAAAGAACTTTTTCAAATATATTTTCAAGTGTAGAATTGATGTTCATTATAATATAGGTAGGTAGATTTTCAGTATCTATTGCATAGTTATATCAATATTCTCGCTGGCATGTCAAGTGAACCTCCAAACGCAGACATCAGCGATTTGGTTTACGGCCAACCAACCACGGACCAGCCTTCCAACAACAGTAGGACAGACACAATGGTCAACTTCACCTTATTTATAGTATTCCATCAGCTGGAAGATCTCACATATTGCTTTCCGAAAAGGTGCAATATGAAGGGTATCGGGAGATTGGAAGTAGCCAAAACAGCGGTGTTAAGAATGATAAATGACCTCATAGGAGAACGGCTATACCCCTGCGATCGCCTAGGGACGAACCGGAACTCCGTCCACCTATGACGTCAATCCAGATTCTTTCTATCGGGTTTTTGTCAGAACCATTAGGAGTTTCGAGCTAAAAATTAGCAGTCGTGGTTTTTCAAGGTCGCAGAATCCGATTCTTATAATAAAAAATGAGAAATACCAAAATCCTCTAACAATGAGCAATTCCAGTAATGATACATTTTCCACTACAAAGAATGATTATTTAAAAACCATTAGTGGCTATTTTAAGGAAAAAAAAAACATACGAGTTAGCTGACGTCGTTCATTTATTTATTGAATAATACGGGCAAGCCCAATACATAAAATGATACATAAAAGAAAATTTAATTGCTCACAAAATAAAAAAAATTAGAAAAAAATAGTCCGCCAAGTTGGATGGGCAGTATAGCTTCCTCACACACTGTAACATAGACGTAAACAACTAGTTGGAGAACAAAGTACGAGTCGATATAATTGAAAGGCGACGTTATAAAAAATTGAGTTTGCGCATGCGCACAGACTACTCTAAAGGCAATTAAATTTATAGGAGAACGTCTAGAAGATAAACCGCACAATCCTAGGAAATTTAATGAAAATCGGGCCATTAATCTCGGAGTTTTGTCTGTGTCGGTCAATTTTAGTTTTGCGCATGTGCTGTACTAATTGCTCCACCAATCGTGATATAGTTCATATGGAATTTTTCAAGAACATATATCTATCTACTCCCCCGAGTTTGAACGAAATCGGACTGATCGATGATAAGAAATCGACGCTATAATAAATTAACGTTTGCGCATGCGCACGGGCTACTGTTGATTCCACGGCTTTGAAAATTATAGGGGACCGCCCCTGAAATTTCATCGAAATCGGACTGAGACTTGGTATAGTTTGGACTTGGTATAAGGATTTTCCATATACAGACAGACATCAGAGACAGACAGACACGGAACCGAAATTGATCAGCAAGCTCTGAAACGCAAGTGAAATTTTTGATTTTGGAGTACACATTTTTTTTCGACTTCAATCACGAACACAAAGCTTCCCTACCTTTGTTAGTGAGGAAGCAAACTGCTACCAGAATCAAACAATGACCACAGTTGAATAATAAGGAGGTCGTTGGTGGACTACCTACAAATTATATTTTCAGGATTCGATTTCGGGCGTTTTGATTCTTGACAATCAAACGTAATAGTATCAATACAACGTTTACTCTGATCACGAAGGTATTAGAGTTGGTCACTAAAACTTTTCCAAAAAAAAATTCCCTACAGCGTTTTGAGAAAAAAAAAAATCACGCACTAATTGAAAAAGATTAGTTCACTAGGAGCAAGGGAAGTTGGCAGTCCAAACGTGAGGGCCAAATCAACTGTGAGAAAAACTGGTTGATTGATCCAACGATTGATTTTCTCGAAAATCAAAATTCCCGCACGAATTTTACGTTTTAAAACATTTTTGGTTGTAGTTTGTGTCTTCCAGACCTTAGCGAATGTGTCACATCCACAGTTTTCATGTGACTCAAATCGTATGCTCCGTCAATTACGAGGGTCAGCCTCAATAAATATTCGTCACCCTCAGATAAATTATAGTCCCTGCACCTATGGAAACGGCAGCAGCACACTGCTATTCAAATTGTTCAACCTCGATATGCTGTATACTTTCAAGATATTTATGACCTTTTCATATTTTCTTCAAGCCTAGCGATCAACACAATACATCCAAACCCCTCCCTATTAACACAGTTCAATAATGCACACAATACTTTTATGGATATCAGGGAGCTCTATGCCATGGTATTCAAAATGATGATCATTCACAATTCTTGTTGCAGTACGGCGAAGCTATAATTTTATAGCTAAGGAGCAATCAAAAATTAACTTTCTCAATTGTGATGGCGAAACAAAACAATTCGGTCACGGTGATGGAGCATCCACGAATACAAACTGGATATTTTTGTCTGGTACTCATCTCTCACGAATCTTATTCTCGATAATATTATTCAACCATTTCATTGATTGAAGGAATGTAGTGCAATCGGATCGGAATTTCTGGAACTCACCAAAATGTGGGTCACCAGGACTAAGACGTCAGTTCTATATGAATCAATGGCGTGCATGTCTAACGGGCATATTTGTGTCAAAATCGACTCATCAACTGGCAAAGAGATTTTATACCATCAACTTTCGGTTCGCTTAATCGGATGAAAAAAAGTACCTATAGGTATTCTCGGAAGCAAAATCGGCAAATCCAACTATAGCTAACCGTCCCTGAGGCGGGTTTATTTACTGGAATTGATTCCCTTGATGGGTATCAAGGAGAGTCTCTGGATTACTCTACATGAAAACCTTGCTACCTCTATTGGAATTATCTCTCTCTTCTCTCTCATACTGCAATACGAATTGTTTACGACATTCTACTCTCCCTAGAACTTCGGAACACACCCAAATGGATGTTTTCCATATCAGTTTCTCGACATTCAGACGGGGTTCAAACAATTGAAACTAATCACGTATATATAAGTAGGGTAAACCTGTACACTTACATTCAAACGCTCATTGAAATTGAAGTTATCATCCTGGAGCTGTTTTTTCGCATAACAACGCACGAAAATAACTGAGATATGGTTGATTTTAAGCTCCAAACTGGCCTATCCTGAAGCTTTTTTGCTTGGAAAAGCACACACACAACAAAATTACATGATGCCTGCTTTTTAGTTAGTAAAAAATGAACAACAACAAAAAACCATGGTCGGGAGCTGAAAAATGCATAAATTTGGCGCGCACTGGTAGTGTGGCTGCCAGCAAACAGGCGTATAAAAATCTCAATACGAAGGTAAAGGCTCTTTTGGCCGATTTGTGTGCGTTTCGTGCTTTGGTACAATCAGAGTTATTCAGAAGTATGATATTACATTCATTGCTGAGAGCACAATGTTTATACACTCAGTTTGGATCAGACTTTTCATTCTAGCGACTCCAAAATTGATGAAATACATACGCGTTGAGGTCCAATTTCTCATTTCTTCCATCCATTAAATTTTGGATGTACTGAGTTTCGAAGCAGAAATCTTTACTAAGAAAAACTCCAATGGCACCCACGCCAGTGTTGGGCATAATCTTATCGTAGAATACGAATACGATTATTATTAATTATATTCGTATTCGTATAATCGTATTCGTCTGTCGGCGATTACACGAATACAACCCATACAAATGCGTCACGGTCATCAATTTCAATAGGGCGTCTCTCCTATAATATTCGAAGCCTCGCTAATATTACCTAGCTTCAGAAGGACGTTCTTAAAGGGAATTCAACGATTGCAGCCCAGTCTATTTGTCTCAAATCTATTTCAATAGGACGTCCCTCTGAAGCTAGGTAATATTAGCAAGGCTTCGCATATTAAAGGTGGCACCCCCTATTAAAATTGATGACCGTGACGCATTTTTATGGGTTGTATTCGTGTAATCGCCGACTGACGAATACGATTACACGAATACGAATATAATCGTAGTTGACTCAGAATCAACGAATAATTATCGCGATTACAATCAATTACAATCCGACGATAAGATTATGCCCAACACTGACCCACGCGAATAGAATGATTGAGTCGAGCCTAGCACCAGGCGTTTTAGGCATTCTCGGTTCGTTCAAACCGTTCATCATTGTTCAACATTACTCATCTTTCAACTGGAGAAAAGAATATTCAAACAAAAGTATTCGGGAGAGCAGAGGGAGCGAAAGAGAATCTGGAAGACGACCCTCGATGCGGACAATGGGAAAAGAAATGCCAGAGGTTCATTTGACCGTGAAGCAGGTTATTGATTAATAGTGCTTGAGAGCCAACGATAATTTCGTGGCGAATAGTCTAATGCGCAACTGGTTTACAACTGACCATCATCCGAAGAATGAAATTCGCTCTGAGTGAATATTTCAGGCTTCTTTCAATGATTCTACGTTAAACCAGATCAAATTGAAATAAAAAAGTAGGACGTGTACCGCATTTACCAGTCTACTTTTTATTGAATACTGCTATTACTAAATGTTGAAAATAGTAGACAAAATTTGCGAATAGATCAAAGTTCTTTAATGAGCAATAATAGCTGAATAACTAACAACGACGTTTTCGTTACGATTTTTTTTTTTTTTTTTTAGATAGATTTTATTTGTTTCAATAGAGACACATGCACATGATGGTAATACAAAAGTAGAACTAGGCTACCCGCCTTGCTTACTTTTCCAACGGTAGGCTTGGCCCGTTCTGTTGGTTAAGGTCTAGGCGATTTGCCCATAATGTCAAACATGCACGTTGACATAACATCGCATATGCGTCTCCATAATCAACACATAGCTTAAATATTATAACTACAATAGTATTTGAAGTCCCTATCTTCTATAAGTAGAAAAACTTTCTATAGTAAAATTATTGCTTTATAATACTATACATGCATGCTGTTTAGCATAGTTTCGCAATCCACTGCCCCATTTTTCACAAGCCACGTTAAAATTTTCTTTTTGTAGTTTGGTCTAGTATAATTTTGAGCTCTTTTCATAATTCGTAATAAACTTGTGATAATATCATTAACTATCATGTTTTCATTCTTTGATATATTAATATACGGACACCAACATGCAATAGAATTGACCGATTGCCCTGCTGCTAAAAAACACTTAGCGTGTGGATTTTTCTTTTGGTATTTTAACTCTTACTCTTGAACGTGAAAGGTTAATTGCACCGCAACCCCAACGGTCCCGAAATAAAATCTATTAATAATTGAAGAAAAATTTCTATTTCAAATTCGAGTAGATTTTCGAAAATTTCATCGGTGATTTGGGAGATAATCGGCTTATGGTGAAGCTTCGTTTTTTTTTTCAATTTTAGGGATCTGAGAACATTGAAAATTAAAAACCAATTTTGAGACGGGTTTCCAAGTTTTATACAAAGGTTCAGAATATAAGAGAATAACAAATACACTTGAAGACATGCACAAATACACTTGAGTAGATGCAAATACAGGTAAAAATATAGGAGAATGGAGATATGTAAATGTAAAACTATTATAGACGTTATGATTTTCGTGAAAAGTCTCCTATGTAATGATGGTCTGTTTTCTATAAATAAATCCATCATTTAAAAAATATAGCTATGTATAAATATAGAATGAACCGTGATGAACCTGAAATAAAACTTCTACGACAATAATGAAACCCGATAAGAGATCGAGTATCCAGTTCGGGTAATAACAATAAAAGAGAATTCGAGGGAAGTACTTGAACGTATCGCGTATAGGCTCGAGTTGCTATGGAATATAAATTGTCAACAGCATCCATGGAGCTACTGTCCTTCGGTTGAATTCAAGTTTTGTAATTTCAATCGGATCGGCTCGTAGATTCAAAGATCCATAGATATCAACAACACAATAGAAAAACTCACTCAAAAAACGGAGGATTTATTTTCCATTCCGTTCTCCACCACTATGAAGTAGAACTATCAACGTGAATTTTTAAACTTGGAAATGAACAATTTGTCTCAAATTACCTACTTGCAATGGAATATTGGTAGAAAAAAAGCGCTCGGTATCCAAATTTTCAGGTTGCCTCGTTACGTTGCATCGATCGTCACTTGGTTTGGTTTCGAATGATTTGAATCATGAACTCTTGAAATGATGAAATGGCCGAAAAATTGTAGAAAATATCAACAGTCGTCGACTCCTTCCAATAGGTAATAGGTATTAATTATAGATAGAAGGTATTACTTATAAGTAGAAGGTACATACAAATTTGCATAGATCAATAAACGATTAATTGTATATATATATATATGTTGGGTAAATTTTGGCTCAGTTGAAATTAATGATCTCCCCCGTATTTTTGTTGAGCGACTACCCTGTTTCCAAGTCAAAAGAAAAACGTATTGAGGAATTCGGGCATTACAGAGACGCCCCTTTTGGTGAAAAACGAAATTGCCAGCAGGTGATTCAGAGAAACAACAAATATCAAGTCATACAGAAAAACTAGGGCATAAACCGGTCAGCGACTACGGCCAGAGCAAACATCTCCTGCACACAAGAGAATAGATTTTTTCGATTCAATTTCAGGGAGTTCGACAACAGGTTTCTACGTAGTTCAACCTTCCCACAGTTAATTCTTTTCATCCGATCCGAATTGAAAGCAGAAGGACTTGACCCAATATTTGGGAACAGCGTAAAAACCAGGATTTTTAATTTTATTATGAATCCAGTCCACGCTCAACCCTAGTCGGTATGGTAGAAATGTTGCAATTCCGGTAACATATGGGATTTTTCAGTATGTGCAATATTTGACCCAATTGAACTTCGAGGACGGGCACCTAGAACATTAGCGGAGAAACTGAACCTTCGACGGGCCGTAATGTGTGCGAGAATAGAATAGCTAATGTGAAGCATTTTAAAAGCTCATTATATGAAACAAAGGGAACTAATTTTGTCGCCGGTGGCGATTAGTAGTTAACGATGGCATCATGATACAGATCAGTTCTGGATAAATAGAAAAAATCCGACAAGGTCGAATACCTAATCGTACGATGACTTGGGAATTACGATATAGGCATCGAAATATGCTCATACCCGAAATATAGTGCATACATGTTCATTGCACCCAAAAAATTATTTGAATCGGAATATTCGCAGTAATATTTTTGACAATAGAAAGCTAATTGTGTTGATAGCTAAAGAGAGGTGCAGTGGGATGCAACGAAGGGGAACTGAACAACAATGGAGCGTCACCTTTCTTATAATCCGACGCGATTAGCGAATTAGCAAGAAGGTAAATTCAACCGCTCCGATATTTCATCTGGATTTAAAGGTAGCCAGCACGACGAGTTTTATAAGCGACTCGTGTACGGAGCGAGGCTTCACATATGTTTCTTCTCCTGCAAGCGTGTTGTATCAAATAATGGAACTTGCTGATCTTGAGGATATTTTAACCCTCTTTCAGTCGATTGAGAAATCAATAAACACGACTTTTTTTCAGCCTTAACTGCGAACTTCAACAGTAGATTTTACTTTTGGGTGTGAGAATTTAACCTTAAAATAACGATTCTTGCAAGGCCTTCCAGTAGGGGGTTGAAATTACTTTCACCATTATAGACAGACATACCTACATAAATTTTTCAGGCCGATTACATAAATTTCCCCACACGCTTTGGGCTTAGGAAGAGCTATAAGTTCGGAGAAATAACCGTCGGTTGTAAGTGTACCTATTTCTACTTATTTCAGACGAGAATATAAGTTGATTCTGAGAACCTGAGATTCTGTTGGCAATAATGGCGCTCATCAAGCGTTCAAATTTTATTTACTATAATTTTTCATAGTTAGTTGCTCATATGATGACATAAAGAACGAGGGGAGACCGAGCCCTAGGTACAATGTCGTATAGAATATCGCTGAAAACTATCTAACATTATAAGTTAATTTATACATATAGAACAGGTACTCCCCATTGTGACCTCGATTTCACTTGATTAAAGCGTAGTTATTAAAGTGCTGAAGTAACTTATATTTGAAAACAAAATGTCCACTTTCTGATAGATCAACTTTTAAGTTAGACAAACTCAACTGTTCTCAGGAAGTTTTTCACGAATCGTAAAGATCGATCGGGTAATATTCTCGCTTAAATGACGAAAAAGGAGAACTTTAGCTAGCCCAGGGTAGCACGAACAATTGACATGAACTTTGGGAAAGACTTGAATAAATAAGATTAATTACTTCAAAAGGTACCAGATATCCTTTATGCACAGATCACTGGTCTGCATAGAGTTGAGATAATTACATACAAAATTCTTTTAGGTAACACAGTCAGGCATATCAGCATGGACTGTTGAAACAGAGCATGTTGGACGCGAATCAACCAATTTCAGTTATCAAGCAACGCGTTTTGTTCGTCTTGTGTTGTATCTCGCTTGCTGTTCCATAAAGAAGTCGTGAGAATCAAGAATTGGATTGGTTGGATGATTGATTTAATTGATTTTTCGGAATTGCAACTTATATCTTTATATTATTATACCTTATATCTTGCCACTCATATTTTATCAATATTGTACATATCGGAATTATAACGGCTATGGCATCAGAAGTAGAAAAATTGGGTGTGCGACTCTGCAAATTATTGTCAATCTCAGAGTCATCTTGTTCATCAGTTGTATTTTTTCACATGATCCATTTTAAAATATCCAGTTTAACTTCTGATTTGAATCTTGAACTATTCATTATAGTGAATTTAAAAAAAAAAGAGATATTTAGATGGCTTCGAAATTTCAAAACTGGGTAGGAAGGGTCGGGGACGCCATACAAATCCCTTTCATTACATAAAAAAACAGAATCTTTGATTTTAACGGCGTCTATATTCTGGGTGTATTTCCAGTCGATAAATATCATGAAAAACTGCGTAAAAAATTCGTTCCAACTCGGAAAAATCCTTCTTGGCAAAAGAAAGATCGAGTTTGTTGATCAGCCCGATCGTTCCGAAATTGTAGGCTCAAATTTACAATTTAATGACCCGAAAATG
Organism: Adelphocoris suturalis; assembly: GCA_030762985.1. Classification (NCBI taxonomy): domain Eukaryota; kingdom Metazoa; phylum Arthropoda; class Insecta; order Hemiptera; family Miridae; genus Adelphocoris; species Adelphocoris suturalis. Next base: position 75,816,200 of record CM061045.1, on the reverse strand, counting down.
CTAACAAATAGGTTTTTTGACAAAGGGGTATGTGGGGTGCCACAGTAGGTTTTTTTTAATAGCGCTGAGACGATCGCAACCACTCCCAGATCTCTGAGATTCATAAATAAGTGGGAAAAATTGACCACCACACCCCCATTTTCGAGTTTGGCAGCGTGTTATACAATTTTCTTTGCTTCGTCACACGGCTATACCCTTAGTTTTATTCAGGATGGATAGCCTCAATGATCAGAATTTGAGGGCCTAATTTAATGGTATCCTCAACTTTTCATTTTGAAAATTCGCTCTATTTGTCATGCTGAATGACTGAGTACTATTTATTCATCTTTACAATTTTTGATGTATTTGTGATTTAGTTAGCCTGTCATTCCTTGGCTTGGAGAAGGGGCCAGCCACTCCAAGCCTTTAGTAGTCCAATTGAATCCTACCATCAACCGCGCTTAACGATTACTTATAATTCCGATCCTCTATACATACTGGTCCAAGGTTCTTTGATGAATGTATTGCAATTTAGCCCTAGGAAATGGGAACTATTGATTAATTAACCATTTTTTCTGTCTCGTTTCCAGCCAGCATTTCCGTTATCATCCTAGGAACGGCGCTAGGATGGCCGTCCCCGGTGCTGCTGCGTATATCAGAGAAGGGCGAACCCTTTCCGATGACAGGCGAAGAGGTGTCCTGGATGGTGTCGGTCCTCTACCTCGGTAACCTCGTGAGCCCTCTGCCAGCAGGTTATCTGATGGACAAGATCGGCAGAAAGATGTCCTTCATGGTCTTGTCAGTCATCCCACTCTCATCCTGGTTCTTCATCAGGTTCGCTACTGGACCCGTCTGGCTCTACGTTGCTCGATTTCTTTCAGGTTAGTTTGAATATATGAGACAGAATGAATTCGCCACCCCCCCCCCCCTCCCAGCTTTATTGATTTTGTTTCATAAGTCCTTATTATGCTACATACGCAACCATGAGGGAAAAAATGTCTATACCCCACGAAATTTGGTGATTAACGTCTCAACCTACGTTATCCTTATTCTAGAAGGGGAAGAGAGGAGGTCGGTTTTCTCGCGAGCTAATTTTTCTTTTAAATTAAAGAATTTATTAACATTCTCGTGCTTAGCTCCATTCAGTATGTAAAAATTTAGTAAACAGCATGATTAACGTCTTATAACAATTCAAAGGTTAACAGTAGGACTCGATACAGTTATCGAAGCCTAAGGCCTAATAGTGACAACAAAATGTCCTATTTGAGGAGGGCCATTATAAATATAATACATACAAGGTTATAGAATTGTCACTATCACATGGGTCCACTACTGCATGTGGGTCTTGATTTTGATGTATATAACTCATTCAATCAAAACCATTAGAGTGGCCGCTATGATGCTTACGCTAAGACGACGAAGATGTGTGGCAAAGGATGGTGATCTCCGAAGTTGCTAACCAGTGGGCTAGGCTGTGCACCTGGTAGCTCCAGATAAGCATATCTTTCACTTTAGGAATTTCCAGGTCCTCGTGTATCTCTTCGTTCCGGATGTACCAATCTGCATCGGTTATTATCCTTAAAATGCGGTTCTGAAGAACCTGTATTCAGTTAATTTGAGAGTCGGAAGCTGAGAACCGAAGACCACTTCCATAAAGTCAGATGGGACGGGTAAGCACTTTGTACATTGTCAATTCAAGTTGTAATGATATGTTTCGGTTTTTCAAGAGTGGGTATACGCTGATACGCTGTCTTACCCTGCCAGATAATTTGGTAACGTGATCACTTCACGTCACGCGAGCTAGTGGACTGTTTTTCAAGAAACGATTTAAGAAATCACATATTGATCCACAATGGTCCCAAAACCTCTCCCAAGGGTCGAAATGGTTACGAATTGGCATCTCAAAAACCATTGAAAAAAAGGTAGTGAGTTAAACTTCAATATAAATTTTTCATTCAATTGAATCGCATTGAAGCACCCGGTTTAGCAAACGTTCATCCGTTTCCACCTCACCAGGGCTTGATTTTTTAGGGAAAATAATATCGTCAACACTACTGAAAATCGAAAAGCAATTTTCAGACAGAGATTTCTGATTTCGTCCCTAAATTTTCTGTTAGCATATTGGTAACAAGATGTCACTAATGATTTCATTAAACTTCGAAGTTTTTTCAATAATAAAGCAATATAACTAACACAATGTTCTATATATATAAAAAAAAAAAATGTATATATATATATATATATATATATATATATATATAATTCCATACTGATTCAAGCATTAACAATATAATATATATTTTTTTTTATTTTTCTTCCAAACAGGAACTTGGAGTGGAATAGTGAGCACGGTGGCGCCAATGTACTTAGCAGAAATATCGGAACCACGGATTCGAGGTGCACTGAGTACCTTCGTACAGCTGATGACAAACATGGGAGTACTGTCGGAATACATAATCGGACCTCAAGTTTCTTACACGATGCTGGCTTACATATCCGGCTCACTCCCTATCATATTCATTCTGCTCTTCTCGCAGATGCCTGAGAGCCCATACTGGCTGCTGATGAAAGGCAAGAAAGAGCGCGCCGCTAAATCCCTGTCCTGGCTCCGCGGAGGCTCAGACGTCAAGGAGGAAATGGAAAACCTGGATCGCAACATAGAAGAGGAAATGCAAAACAAAGGAACACTGAAGGATTTGGTTGCGACGAAAGGAAACCGCCGCGCACTTTTGATTGTCGAGATGTTGGCCCTTCTGCAGAGGATGTCTGGAGTGAGCGCACTAATGGCGTATACTTCCACGACGCTCCCTTCCAGGGGAGCTGGGTCCCTGAGCCCCAACGATTGCGTCGTTGTTATGGGTTGCGTATGGGTCGTCAGCGTGTTCATAGCCACTGTTCTCGTTGATTCCTTAGGTAGAAAACCTCTTCTAATTACTTCCAGCTTGGGCTGTGGATTGGCAATGTTTGTGGCAGGACTATGGTTCTTCCTCGACCAAACGGACTATGTTGATGTCAGCGATTACTATTACACCCCGTTTGCCGCATTCCTCGTCTATGGCCTTTTCTTCTGTATAGGACTCGGCCCAATCGCATCTACCGTACAAGGAGAGGCATTCCCGACCAACATCAAGGGTCTCGCTTCGGGGATTACGTCCTTCGTGCTCGCATTCACCTCGTTCGTCATGAATAAAATTTACCACACGATAGCCGACGAGGTAGGAATGTACCTTAACTACTGGATTTTCTCAGGCGCCTGCATGGTCTCCTTACTATTTTGCCTGGTCTTCATGATTGAGACTAAAGGTAAAACTCTAAGTGAGATCCAAGACGAGCTGAACATGAGGAAGCGACCAAAGAAAAATAAACAACCGGTTTCCCCAACAGTGACAGAACTGGCGTAAACACGTACGACCGCTGATGTGATGAAAGGGAACCACTAATGTTATCGCCCCACGTAATTACATTGTGAACTAATGCAGAACCACAAATGTAACCGCGAGGGAGGACGGGGAATCCAATATCCCGGTGTGATATCATCAAATACGGGTGTTCAAACAATTACGTAACGATAAAATCTGCGAGTGGTCCCGCGTGGAACGTCTGGAGAAACAACAATCAACTATCACATCCGTCCTATATGCTACTTCTAGTATGGGCTAACATTTGGAACTCTGAAAAAAATAGAAAATATGCCATATGGCGTCAGCCACCCATAAGGTTAACATTATGGGTATTTTATTGCTGGCGAAATACTAAGTATTGCGAATGTTTGATGTGTTATTTTGTTTTTATTATCATGTTATATCGTCGTTGAAAGTTCATTTTGACGATCAGATCGTATCGTAAGTAGAAACACGCCGAGCAAATTTTCCCACCTAGTGTTCAACTAAAATTGAACGGTTTTTCTACTATATTCTCAATTTTTATGATCGCAAATATAGGAATATTCGTAACACAAGTTAAAAAATGTCAGAAACTTGCTGAAATCGCAAGCAAGATTTATCATACGAAAAACGAGTTCAAAACGAACAATATTGTACCAAAAAACCAAGAAAAATTGCCCGAAAAACCTAACATAACTTTTTGAACTTATGGCGTTTTCGGTTCCTACAAAAGCGATATTCTCAATAGTATTAAACTAATTTATTGTGTTAATTTATTTTAATCGATCATGTTTAATTGTCTCATGTTTTATTTGTATTAGAATTAGAAAAAGAAATCTCCTAACTAGTTAAGTAAGAGGTAACTAAGAGTATTAGTTGATTACTCGCATCGGTTTTGAAATAATTATTGTTTGCTGTGCATATCTTGTAAATATTTCATGTCGAATACGCCAAAGGCTGTTATAATTGCGACGAGTGAAATTCAGTACGTTTCCGAAAAGCTGTGATTGTACTTCGTAATTATCCGCACACACGCACATACGTGTAATGTACATGACTTAAGAATGATGGCACTGCTGATCAGTGTGTGCGTGTGTGAGTGTTTGTTTTGTTTTTTTAATCAACAATATATACTTTTTTATGTGAACAGAAATAAAAAGAGTACTCAAGTCATTTAATATTATCACGCTCCTACAAACCCCGCACTAATATCCCATAATGAGAATCGGGCCATGTAATAAATGCGTTTACTCAGTTGAGTTGGTCCAATGAATTTCTAGTTAGGACGAACATCGCAAGCTACCAATTACAGCACTACGTACACCGTACTCGGGCACTCGGATGAAAGCAACCTGTCAATATTGGGGAAGCAAACTCAACGGGATCCATTCGATTGAACCTGCAATGTTGGTATTATAAATCTAAATTCATCAGGCTGAAACGGGTCAGGTGTAAGCAAATAAAAGAGGCAAACAGTATCAACCGTGTAACTTGTTTCACACAAAGAAGGAAATTGAAAAAATGGTCTGTCACCCAGCAAGCCCTAAAAACGAAAGTTTTGTTTTTGTTCAGAATTTTGGAAAGTGGTCCGATTCAAAAAATTTGTGGTGCTTTCAATTATGGACTGTCGGTCTTCCTTTATAACCCTACACCGCCCTGCTAATAAAAAAACTGCCATATTGACGAGTTTTTTGAAAATTAGTTTCCTTCATAAGACTACTTTGAGTCGTTTAAAACTGATTTTTTTGAAAGTTTGATGTTATCTATTTTAGAAATGATAGTAAATAAACCATAGCTATCCGAAATTCCACACTTACATGAACGAAATGCCCACAGTGATCAGGCACCGTGCCTCAAGAATAGGGTTGGAGTGGACAAATTCTGTTCTCGATAAACTTTTATGGAAACATTTGACGTTGGTTATGAATGTACCGTATATATGAAGGGGTTCAAATTGAGCTTTCATCTAATTAAATGCAAAATACCCATAAAAACACGATTTTTACAAGTTTTTAATCTGATTATTCGCCAAACAACAAAGATTAATGGTAGAAAATATATTTAAGCTAAGTAGAAAAAAGGAAGAAAATCATTTAATAAATTAATAGACCCTTTTACTCCACAAGTGGAGCAGTAATTACAGTAAAAAATAGGAATAACAGAGATAAAAGCAAATCATGTACTGGTCATTTTTTTGCTACATATACTGACAATACAATCTAATTATTTGAATAAATTATTGAAATTGGATCAAATTGAAGTGAACATTTCCAATAGAATACACATTTATTATTAATTTACCATGGGAATAAACATTTTACACATTATTTCCCCAGAACAGAAAATAACGTGAAAAAGTCAAATTCGAAGCTAATCACAATATACTTTCTGTAATACCTCTGGATAGATGGTGGAAATTCGGTAACACACAATACATATTCACGCATTTTCTTTCCGAGCTAGTGATTTTTGAAAAAAATTAAGGAAAATTTAAAAGTTAAGATTGAGCTTAAAACAAGTTTTTTTCGTCAATTTTTTAGAATCAGAATCTTATATATTGTCATAACATGATAGAATTGTCAGGAAAATTGTCAACGTAATTTGTAGTAAGTAAATTAACATTCCTGTAGCAAATAAAGGAGAGAGATAAAATAGATTAATTAAAATAATAATAATAAAATGAAATAAAAGAGTGCAGGCCTCCTTTAGGGCATTATCCTGCCTAAAAGGCGGCTCGGCCGGGGCTTCCCGACCGAGCCCGGACCCGACCCACCATGGCGGCCTCATTTCTAGGTAAGCATCTCTTGCTGCGATTCATAAATCACCAGAGAATCACCAGAGACCGCCCCCGAGCCAATCGAGAGCCCCGAGCCTAAACAATTATCTCGCTATAAATCCATACACTCAATAAATTACAAACACACTAAAACGAAAATTCATACAACTTATATATTTCTAAAAAAATTGAAATATTCTACAATTAATAAGTTATCACAGTCATTATAAATATCTAAAAAGCTAACTCGAGTACTTTTATAAAATTCCTCGGTTGCTGACATAAAGTTAACAATGGCTACAAGATAAAAACTATTTAGCAGTGAATAATTGGAGTATAGGTAACGTCCCACAACTTAAAATATATATATATATATATATATATATATATATATATATATATATTTATATATATATATATATTGCTTGATTTTTGATTGCTCGAAAAATTGACTACTAATTAAAAATGGTACATTTCATTTTGAAAAAATCGCTAGTTTGGTTGAGTTCTTGCTCAATGAGTTCACGTTGTATAGTGTAATTGAAATGTTTAAAAGAAAGATCTTTAGTCTCTTCGTTATGTAGATTAAACATACGGCATCCCATTTGGTAGGGGTTCGAAATCATTGAAGAATTAAGTGTAACTTGCGGGGGACGGAGGTTTTTGCGAGATCTGGTGAAATTGGTGTGATTAGACGAGCCCTCGGAAAAAACGTCCGAATTCGTCTTCACATACAACAAACAATTGAGCGCAATAGATACTAGGAAGTGTCAGAATCCCGAGTTCTTTAAAATGTCCTCGACAACTTTTATTCCATCCAAGCTTGAGGACAGGACGGATTGCTCTTTTCTGTAGTTTGAAAATGTCCTCCACATGACTGGAATTCCCCCACAACACCACACCGTAAGAAATACGGCTTGCGAAACATGCGTGATACACCATAAGCAGAACCTCAGAGGACACAGAGTAAGCGAGTCGGCGAAGAACTTCTTTTACAATAAATTGGGTGTTTACTTACTTTGAAAGAAGAATCACTGCGAGAAACCACATCACTTGTTGAATTCTTTCGTGTACTAACAAGTTGATATTCAGATTGATAGCGAAAGGCGAGGCACATGTTTTAGTTTGTCAGAAATAGCAAACACACGCAATGATCGTTGAACTAGGAGATAAATACAAGTTCTTTGTTCGAATCGGATTCCCAATAGCGTCTCTCACAATCAGTAAGTATGTGTACACATCAATAAATGTAATCCTAGTGGAAACTGGGGATCCTCACAGAAACAGGTGATCTACCTTTCCCAAACACCCACTAGAGAATTTTGGCGTCGTGTTGATGTCTTTGTCACTTCACAGTTACGAGTAACTTTTTCGTTGCGTTTTTAGAGTTTTTGGCAAGGTCTCCCTAAAAACGGATTCTACGTTAAAATATAATGAATACTGCTCAGTCATAGGGAGACAAGTTGAATGTTGATAAATGATTTTGTACCCACCCGATCGGATCTGCTACCAAAGAGCCGCATGTGCCGTTTATGAGGCAACTAGAAATGTGGAGAAAGGTCATATATTATGGAATTCCTATGAGGTCATTACGGGATTATGGTGATTTAGGAATGGTAGGAAGAATTAGAACAGCATCCATCTGGCCGGAAATATGAGGAGAACTTTCCTATTATATCTTTACAAAACAACTTTGCGAAAAAGAAAACTCCAACTCCAGGCTGTACTGTAGGGCGATCTCAGGAGTGCGCTCTGACCATTTAATTAGACTCTGGTACCTGGAGAAAATTGCGAAGAAGAGGAAACCGCATGCAGATGTTGCGAAGATACGGAGGAAACGCTGTAATCTTGGAAAGTACTTCGACTATGGACGCCCGAGAACATCTCCATAATACTATTTCCTAAATAGTACTTTATCCTTTTACACTCCGAACTATATTATATTTGACAAGTGATAAAGTACACAGCAAACTGTCGAAATGCTTTTCAAAGATGAACTTCGGAGTGTAAAATAATTTCATATTGATTTCATAGATCCGCGGATAGGAATAATGGATGATGCCAAGAAAAAAAGTACCTGTTATTATTTGGGCTGCAACAAAAAAGTTCCAGCGATGCAGCATGATCGTATAATCGAATTTTCGTAAATTATCGAATTGCATAATGTTAAACTGTTTTGAAATTTGAGCTTGAAGAAATTGTTAACTATTATTTTTAGGTATGGTAAAAAACGTATTCTAAATAATAATCTCCTATTAAAATAGAGGTTATGAATTTTCAGCTTTCTTTATGCATTTTTTATCGATTTTTTAGTCAATTTTAATTCATTTTAGGTACATTTTTCAACATAATTTTGTACATATATTTTTGAATATTCTATTTTATAGTTGATAAACTTTATTTGAACAACATTCTACCAAAAATGTAAATTTAACGATTTTTAACAGTTTATAGCCATTTTTAGTGATATTTTAGTACATTTTTTGCAATTTGACCTATTTATGTGCTCAAAAAGTGCTGGCCAACAAACTCATCCTTTCGTTTGGAAAGCTTGATTCTTTGGAACAAGAACGGAATTTTCATCTCAATCCTAAGGAGAGTTATCGTCTGGAATGACACATAGATAAATAAATAACGAAATTTAAAAAAAATATGTATATATCAGAATGCCTCAAAATGATGAATAAATATATATATATATATATATATATATATATATATATATTTTTTTTTTTTTTTTTTTTTTTTTTTGATGAAAGATGAAACCACTCGCGTGTAATATTATTTTGAGGTATTACAGAAAGTTGGAAAAAGATAGGAAACACTAAAATTGAGAGAATATTTCGCTGTGTCAGCGTCGTCAGCTCAAGTGAAGAAGACTTCCTGTTTCCTATCTTTTTCCAACCTTCTGTAATACCTCAAAATAATATATATATATATATATATATATATATATATATATATATATCAGAATGCCTCAAAATTAATTTCAATAATGAATTTTTTCACAGATTTTTATTTTAAAAATTTCCGAGCCATTGCAATAGTTCATTTTCTATGAAAATTCTCTGAAATGACCGATTATTCGACCGGAAAAATACCGGTTTCGTAGGTTTTTGTACGAGGAAGACGACGGCGCGATCGGATTGCGAAAAAAGTATCAGGAAATCCGTCAAAAAAATGAAAGAGAACGCACCCGTTTTCTCGAAAATTCCGACGAAAAACTACGTTTTTCTCATTAAAATATACCCCATAAAGAGACGTTTTTCGAGACGGTGTTTGCTGGCGAAATACAGTTTTGATTCCGCCCAATCTGAATCCGAAATCGGATATCGAAAAAAGTGACGAGAAGTTGGACAAAACGCGAGGGGAAGGGAGGCGAAGCGATTAAAATGAGAAGTTATTTGAGCAGGCCGTATCAGGAATCTGCGAGCAGGCCCATTTTACCTGGCAGGAAGGAACCTTTCCGTTTGAAAGACATTTCAACAGAATAATAGACTGGGTTTTCCTACATATATACAGCCACACCTTGCGAGCGAAGCGAGTAACTTAATAGGGAGTTCCAAAGCGAGCCGGAGCGGCTACGGCTAGTACTGCTAGAAAGCTGGGATTTCGGGAAAGTCTTCCTTGTGGAATGCTTCTCAAATAACGTTGAAAAAAAAAAAAACAAAAGATATAAAAGAGTTGAGTTATGGAACTTAACCATGAAAATCATTTCCACTAAAATTCGCTAAACATAAATATCAAGTGTAAAAGAAAGTCGGGTAATTTACAAGATGACTGGCTACGCATCGTTCTAGAATAAACGTGTCATACGCAGAGAGGTAAGATTTCCTATGATTTTCTTACTAAATTGAATAGTTGTCAAGAAACATAAATTTTCCTGAATCATCTATAGCAGCTTAAGATGAATTTACCTTGCACTTAATCTGCAGTTACCTATTTGCTACTATCAAATACAATAACCATCAGGGGCACGACCAATTTACAATCAGGTATTGTTGAACTGAAATGTTGATCAAATGATTACACGGTAAAATTATACCGTATTTAATTTTAGCGAACGTTCTTCATGTTGTGGTATGTAGTTGTGAAGTTGCACTGGTACATGACCATTTACGGAGAGTGAAAGGGGGTAACAACCAAAACTCATAATGCGTGATGTTACACATAATACAACTTGTAAGAAATAAAAAAACAGAGCACCAACCTGGGGTTCATACAATTTACATCTGCTTAAACGGAAATGCTGAATTGGCCAACAATAAATGCGGGTTGGTAAAGGAGATATAAATGGTTACTTTCATCATACAACTAGTGGGTCCGCTGACCAGGTACTTCACGAAGTTTGAGGTAATGTACACATTTCCGCTACTAAACTCGATTTTAAATGATTTGATGATGAATGACGTCACTGACAACGAAGTCGTTTATTCGCCAAGGAAAAATTTTATAGCTTTATAATAGTTTCAGTCGATTCTGTGTGGCGGAAACTTATTGAGAACGACACCAAACTCGATTTTTGATGATTTGACAATGACTGACTTTAGAGACGACGACGGCATTGTATTTTTGTCAAGGACAACTTCTAAAGCTTATATAGTGGTTTCAGTCGAATGTGTGTGGCGAAAACAATTGAAAACCGTACCAAACTCAATTTTTGGATGATTTGACGACGACCGCCGTCGTTGGCGACAACTCACTGACGTCGTATGGCCACCAAAAACTAAACAGTTGATTTTGGATTTCTAAGTAGTCTATCTACCAAATTTCGACTTGATAGCGCCAAAATTGCGGCCTGTAGCGCGGAACATACACGCACGCATGCATGCTGATAAATCATATGCTGATAGTCAAAGTATATAGAGATTCACTTTGTTCGTGTTAACTGAAGATGAGACGATTGCGATGCGAAACAAAGAACCATAAAACGAGCACAACAACTCGCGTTTTCATAAGGGAGAATCCACACAACTTTCACGCAACGATTATGATAAATAGCAGCAAGCTGCTTGGCTCTATAATAGAACTGCTCAATATCGTGTTATCAGAACCTTTCTTATGATTTACCAGCTACCACTTGTGACGCTGACAGCTTCACACCTGATTGGAAGCTATGATCGCTTCTTCTCAATTTGTTCATATAATGGGGTAAGTTGGAAGAATTCGATGCGATGAGAGGAATGATTGGTTTCCGAAGGAGGGGGATTCGATCGCGAAGTGGTTGGTAGATGTGGACCGAACAAGTTTCACCTAATCGGAAACAAGGAGATGGAGTCGAAGGGAATTCCAATCCTGATAGTGCCGGCAAACTGTTCTCAAATTAATTTCCTTTCCCAATTATTTCCTCTAGAGGCGGCATTGCGCGAATCAGCGCCCCAGTTGAGCTGCAGGGGAGCGAGGAAGATTTTTCTTCAATATCACTGGCTGATAACACGAGACGACCTTAGTTAACTGGTGTAGCAACCAATCGAATGGAGCTGATGGCTGTTTTCTTGATAAGAATCAAGAAAACACAGCAATGGGCGATGATGTACTCTACTTCATTTTCTTTATTCAATGCTTTTGAGTTGATGCAGAGCGCTTCAGATCGATATACTGTTAGTCCTGAAAATATTCGTAAACAGTTAATTCAGCTGATTTATGAGCAAATAAAATTCTAAAAATGGTTTTTTGAAACAGTATGGCACATGTTCATGTTGTTTGGAGTCTAGTATGTCAGGTACATGAGTCGAATTTCTAAAAAGTTCAGTCAAGTAGGTAGTCGTAATATTTCCATCACTGGGAGGTGAAATTCGCCCCCTCAAAAGTATTCGTTATCGTAAATAGGTAAATAGGATCTGAATATCATAGTTCATGTTTTATCGATGTTTCCTTTACAACAATATCTTGGCTCTTCCTGAAGCTGAATCAGTCTTGCTCCTGCCTTCAAAAGTGTGGTTCACCTCGTACTCATGGGTCGAAAAAGGGCTAACACATCGATTGAAACGCGATTACGGGTTGTTTTCATTCGAGAGACCCTCAAAATAATTAGGCATAAGTGAATTTGCCTCTATCGACTGTCCAATACATATGCAAAAGATATTTTGAAGAAGAGCGACTGCACGACGCCGATAAGTCAGGAAGACCACGGATTTTGAATGAAAGGACCGAGCATTTGATTATAAGAAAAGTGAAGAAGGACCCTAAAATCAGCGCACCGAAAATCGCTCAGGCATTGGAAACCGACATGAACATGAGGGTAAGTCCCGAGACTGTGCGCAGAGTACTTCGTAAGAATAATTTTCACGGCAGAGTAGCACGAAAGAAGCCATTCATATCAAATATTAATAAAAAGAAACGCGTTGACTTCGCCAAGAAATTTATTACTAAAGAAAATGACTACTGGGACCAAGTCCTTTTCTCCGATGAAAGCAAATTTAATGTACGCGATGCAGACGGAAATCAGAGGGTGTGGCGAGCGCTTGGAACCGAATTTGATGTAAGAAACACTATTGGTACCGTGAAGCATGGTACCTAACGGTTCAGTCATGGTGTGGAGATCTCGTGTTCATAGATGGTATAATGAACAGATTCAAGTACCTCAACATGTTGAAACAACACCTTAAAGCTAGTGCTCGAAAACTTGGCATTGAACAAAATTTTAAATTTTATCAAGACAATGACCCCAAGCACAAAGCTCAAGATACCAAGACCCGGCTCCTCTACAATTGGCCGACGATCCTCGATACTCCCCATCAGTCTCCCGATTTAAACCCGATAGAACACTTGTGGGGTCACCTAAAACGCCAACTTAGAAAACATGAAATTCGAAACGTCAATCAACTGAGGGAAAAATTGAAGGAAGAGTGGAACAGGATTACTCCTAAAGTCACAACCAAATTTTCCCGTTCGATGCCCAACAGGCTACGTCCTGTGATAAAATCGAAGGGCTAGGTATGGGACTAGATGTTGAACACTTTTGTTTATTGACGAGTAGCTATTCGTCGTTTTTGGTTAATCGACATTTTTCAAGTTTAAAATTTCGCTTCTATTGTCGTTTTCCAGTACTTGGATCACCCATCCAACGCCAAACTTAGTTTTTCAAGAAAACGAGAACAGGCGTGCGACGCCCGTTGGGAAACAATGGAGCGATGGCAGCGCTTTCTCCGGGATTCTGACGGGAACTCTGTCACAAACCGTAGGGAACTTAAAACAATAGTCGGCCTTATAACCGACTTTGCACCCCTACGTTTCCACCTACACCGCATAGGGGTCACACAAAACTCAACCCTGAGCAAACTTAGCGAAGAGACAGACGAAACAGTATCCCACATAATATTCGAGTGCCCTGCATTCACCTATCGCAGGCTTGCTCTGTGGGGCACAAATCCCAATGATGTCTATTCGAAGCGAACAATTAATCAAAGGACTCACATCCCTCACCAGAGGGCTGAATCTCACCCTGAGACAATAAGCCACCAGGCTTCCGTTTTTTTCCTATACATCTACATCCACATCTATGTACATCTACATCTACGTTTTCTTAAGTAATTACGAATACCTTTGCGGTGCATATTTGTTGGTTGCTGTACAAGATTACCTATAGAATTATAATCGTTAACTTTTCTGAGAAATTTGGACATGGCCAATCATTTTTTACCATTTCTTCTCAACGTTGATCCAAGAAAGTTGAAAAAAGCTCCTTTTTTTAATCCTGAATATTAGTTCTTATGGAAAATAGAGAATTTACGAATACTTTTGAGATTAACTGTATATTCAATGTTATTAGCTTTCAGAGCCCCCTAATGACCCTTCTGGTTGTGGTGCGGCTTAAATCATTAAACGAAAAATTAAAAATTAGCCTTCAGACAAGCATAATGCCAAATCTTAACAAGATCGGACGTAGAATATCTGGCAGATTAAAAACGGTATTCAGAAGAGAGCTTAGGAGGAAAAAGTCGTGACTTCACAGTGATCCTTATTTTCCGTTTTATCCGGTAAAAAAGCAACAAAGACCTTTTCAATTATTCTTCCGTGAATTAGGTTTTTTACGATTCCTGTTTTTTTCCTCTCTTTTTCCATTAACGCAAATTACAATTTACGAAACAATAATGGAAAATATACTGTTTAGAAGGACAACTCGTTTAGGTATGTACTCATTTTCAAAAAATAAAGCTAAACATTGGCTCAAAATTTTTTAGAAAGTTTTATACAATTTTGCGTCCTAGTGTACCTATAGGTAGCGGAAACATTGTTTTCACTTTCGGGTGAAGAAAAAGTTCCACTCACATTCAACGTTTTAGACAATTCTGATCAACTTTCGTTCCGTGCCTGTCTGTGTGTCTGTCGTGTGTCCGAAAATCCTTGTAACGAGCCTAAATTCCAGAGTTTTGATCAGATTTTTATGAAATCCAGAGAATGTGTGAGTTAGGCTGTAGATGGTTCCCTGCCAGTTTCATTGTTCTCATATAAACACACCCAAATCTCTCACGTCATCCGCATCTCCCACATATCTTTCGTTCTTCCCATATCTTTAATCTGTTCATGCGCAAATTCCATTTAGCATCATTTTCTCACCTAATTGAACGATCTCACTCTATTTTGGAAGATATTTTGGAAAATACGATTTGATCGTTCAATATCAATTTCAAGGCTTCACACGCACAAATGTAGAATCCTTGTAACATGCTTAAGTTTTCATCAGATTTTGGTGAACTTTTCAGGGGATTCGCGGGTTATATTGCTGCAGATGATCCCTATTAGTTTCATTGTTTTCAAACAGATACTCAACTCTGCGCAGGCGCAAAATTAAATTATATTAGACATCATTCCACTCTACATATTTCACTATTTCAAGCTATGGCATTTTTTGAGATCATTTCAAACATTTTCATGACCTACCTATTCATTCATGTTACAGATAAGAGGAGGCTACATATGTGCCACACCTAACATTGCATCCTATAGCTTCCGAGTCTACCTAAAGGTAGCGGAAGCATTGTTTTCACTTTCGGGAGGAAACAAATTTGTGGTCTGCAAAATCAATATTTCCACTCGAATTTTACGTTTTAGACCATTCTGAACAACTTTTGTTCCGTGTGTGTGTGTTTGTCAGTCGTGTGTCCGCAAATCCTTCTAACAAGCTTTTTTTCCACAGTTTATATCCGATTTGGATGGAAATTTCAGGGGGTGTGCGGGCTAGGGAGTAGACGGTCCCCTATCAGTTTCATCATTCTCGACTCAATACCTCACTCTGCACATGCGCAAACGTAAATTCTACCAAACATCATTTTCTCAGGCCCTAGTCGTCCGATCTCGCTCAAATTTGGATGATAGTTGGGGAATGACGATTTGATAATCCCATATAAATTTCAACATTATTGTATCATTAATAGCTACTGCACATGCACCTATGTGAAATCCTTGTAACGACCTTAAATTCCACAGTTTTCATCCGATTTCGATGAAACTGTCAGAGAATGCGCGGGTTAGGTTGTAGATGGTTCCCTATCAGTTTCATTGTTTCCAAATCAATACTTAATTCTGCGCATGCGCAAACGTAAATTCCATTATTTCCATTTTTCACGCCCCAGTCGTCCGATCTCGCTCAAATTTGGATGATATTTGGAAGAAGATGACTTAATTACTTCATATCAATTTCAACACGATTGTATCAATAATATGCTACTGCGCATGCGCCAATGTGAAATATTTGAAATGACCTTAAATTTCCACAGTTTCCATCCGATTTTGATGAAATTTTCTGCGGATGCGTGGTTTAGGTTGTAGATGGTCCCGTACGAAATTCATTGTTCTCAACTGATCAGTCCATTCTGCGCTTGCACAAACGTAAATTACGTTGAGTATCATCTTTTCGTTTCTCAATATATGACATTTCACGCTACTTCTTGATTTACTGTTTTCCGCTATGGAAACATTTCATGATCATTTAAAACATTTCAATGATCTATATACATTCATGATAGGTAAACGAGGAAGCTATGTGCCACACACAACTTGACAGACGTTTTTTCGATTTTTCAACCTCATGACTGAAACTCTTCTTACTCCTTCAAATTACAGTGTAAAGTTAAAAATACGGACGCCGCTGAAATGTGCATTGAATTATGAATTCTCGATCAGCGAGAATATCCACATTGAAATTAACCTTACATTTTACTAGTTCATGGTAAGGGAGGAGGTTTTCATGAAAATCTTCAATTTTTTAGGATTTCGGTTCGGGCTACGTGTTAATACGTATAATATTCACACGTTCCATCCATTGCTATGTCATCTGTAGAGATTAAGTACGTTGGGTTTTGAATATTTAGAAAAAAAAGTTGTGCTCAAGTGCAAATTTTGAATCCTCAAAACGTCTAATTTTGCTCAAATTCGGATGACAGTTAATGATTGATCATTAACGAATCCCTGTAACTCCGAGGATGGGTAGATAAATGCTAGCTACCGCGCATGGGCAAACGTAAATCCTTGAAATTCGAGCTTTTATACATTTAAATTTTGTAAATTCTCAAATCCATTCAGTTCTACTTTTAAGTACGAGTAACTTGCTTGAACCTTCATGTCAGATCTTTTCCACAAAATATGCCCCTGCACTACAAACAATGTATAAATCGTTATATTTCCAGATTCATCCAACTTAGGCCCAGTTTCAGCAACGGGAGACGGGAGTTTTCCTTGGTTTTGAGATTTCTCGTCAAAACCGCTGAAACCCCATTCCACCAACGCTTGACTCGGGATCTTCTAGTGATAACGCACGGATTCCGGAATCCTTCCGTTAATCCTCAGATCAGCGCTGGTCTGCAATTTCTTCACTGCTCGCTATCTTAAAAAATTGTGCGAACCTGTGAGTTTTCCGTTACGTGTTCTTCTTCATAACGCATCACCGTCAGATTTCCGTAAATAGGAATGTCCCATTCCTCATGGTAGGTAAGAAACAACGAGTTTGTCTTCTGAGAACGAAGATTTTGAGGAATTAGCCCAAGTGACAATTCATCGAATGATGATTTGTATGGAAAGAGCGGACCACTTGCATGAATGGGTGGGTGGACTACGATTTTGACATTTTCATGTCTTTACTCTGGTACAGAGCCGGAAAAATCAAGTTTTCATAGCGGCACTAAAATTTATTTCCGAGGATTTCCACTTACAAGACCCGTTCCAAGGGAAACGTAACTCTGTCGGTTTTTACCCGCGGATCTCGTTTCACATAGTAATGGAAAGATCTCAATTAACGCTGAAACAGTACGATAACAAAACCGCACCAAAATAGAACCAACTGTATTAATGTAGTAGGAGAATAATAACTTGATAATTATACCCAGCTGGCTTACTACTAACTTATTTCAATAACCAAGAAAAAAAATGAGTCGAATGTTTTTGATCATTTTCGTGTATACGAGGGGGATATTCAATTCGTGCTGGACTAAATAGTAGAAATTCATAGGGGAAAAAAAAAAAAAAAAAAAAAAAAAAAAAAAAAAAAAAAAATCAACAACTTTCAAGTGGTGAGTCTGAAATGATAATCTGCAAGAATAAACCGTTTGCCGCCACAAACTAAAGTTTGCCGCCGAATTGAACCCAGTATGTTTTTAGCGAATTTTCGTAAAAAAAAGCTATTGCAATGGCTCGAAAAATTCAACTTCCAGTGTCCCTTAGTTACACCTTGTTCAATGCTGCTAATCACCCTTATGGTTGAGATGTGGTTTAAACCTAGAAAAAAAAAAATGATTTGTTTGGTTGATCCAAGTTCAGAATATGTGTGGGCGAGCTCATCTCCTTTACGTTATTAGTTCTGATGGTAGTAATATAGTAGTAGTAACTAGTAGGAATATTAGGGAACGGAAATTATGAAAAATGATTACAAAGCCCCTTATAATTTCTCAGAAATCGGACTGAGAGAGTATTACGATTGCAAATCATAAATAGTAGCAGACATTGATAGTAAGCAGACACAGTGTTGAATGGAAAATTTAAGGGAGGATTCTGGTGTTGAACAACATATTTTTCACATCATCTTTTCAAGTGCCAAAACTGATCAAAAGGCCTCCGCCGCCTAGGAAAACTAGGAAATAATAACGACGAATACCTCAAAATAATTGGCAATATTTCACTTGGTGAGTTTTGAGCCACGATCTCAGCCCTAAACTGCCATTCTCTCTCAACTGTTTCCTATTGCTTTCAGAGATCTGCCCAGCCAGTTCATCAACTCTCCAGCCTTTCCATGAATAAGATATATATATATATATATATATATATATATATATATATATATATATATATATATATATATATATATATATATATATATATATATATATAATCAGCTGTTCTCATCCGTGTCGATTTACATTTTATCATCTAAATGAATAGGAGTTATGGTGGCCGACTTTTTTACATATTCATGCGCTCGCCACCCCAATTCCATCTAATCTGAAACGTTTTGTTCATCAGTCGCTGCTAGAAACGAGCGTGAGCGAGATTCACAGTTGCAATGAACCGAGCAGATTCGGGAATGAATTACTTCGCTTATAACCCCGGAGACAACGGACTCGCTGTATAAAGCTTAGTTAGCAAAAACATTTGGTTAATAGCGTGGTGCAAGGAATTCTTTTAAAGAATGATTTTATTGACTATCGATGATTTTTATTGTGAGGTAGATATTGATTATTGGTGTCTGATATATATCAGATCATCTGGGTACCATTCTTTCTAATCCTTCGATAGTAGGAGCGGGAAAATTATCAATTTTCGGGGTGTTACGGGCGTTGACCAGGAGCGTCGTGATGGATGACGCAGCGCGACCTGATTTCCCGGTCCACGTCCGTTCGCAAAATATATAAATTTATGAGCGATTCCCAAGCCATTCGAGTCCAAGGTCTCACCACGAACGTTCTTTCGGCGACCCCACGTCACCGTAGTTCGTTGCGGTAACATTTTTATCTATATTATGTTCTCGGGAAGAGGGAAGGGGTACGGGTCCACAGTGTTCATATATTGACGCTTCCCTAAATTTACCAACCCACAGTAATCGAATATCAACAACAAAATTCATACCTTTAGTTTAGTTAATCGACCAAATCGAGGAAGACGTAACCAACGTAAGATCTTCTCTCATGAGTGAGTTGATACTAATTATGTATGGAAATAGAAAATCTGTGACTCCTTCATTCGGATTCATTTTTGATCTACAATTGCATTCGGCAGTACACATCCCAAAGTTCTTTGAAGGAGAGAAGGTCAATGCCCAATAATTGAATAAACTGATAACTTAAAATACTTAGGAGCTATAATTGATAACAAGATGAAATGCGATGTTCATGTGAACAACCTCTGTAAAAAACTGAGGAAATGCGCTTACTTACTGTACACGATAAAATACTTTCCTAATCAATTACTAAAAAAATATATGTACATGACCTTATTCGAGTCTACTATGGTGTCATAAGGAGTGGCTCTTATAAATAACTAACTTGCAAAAGAAAACTCTCAAAATAATATTTAATAAACATATGAAATGCTCATAAGAAATCCTTTTCAAATAACTTAGATTGTATAAAATTTATCAAATATATGAACCTATAGATAGACTCGGAAGCGAAAATAATTGATCAATTTCACTTTTCGGAATATACATCTTTGGCCACTATTGGGTTTCTTACTATCGGAAGTCATGATACAATAAGCTTCTCGACTAGTAGAGCGTATCGAATACCTTCTATCGCCAATAAAGTTATATAAACAATCAAACACTTGCCCCATCAAAATTTGATTATGTCCTATGGGTAGTACTTGGCTAATGGAGAATTATTGGTATATTATTAGGCTTCAATATTGATAGTGTCAGCAGGCATAAACGGTGATTAGTCTGAAATTCAGTGGACCGAGGATGCGGATGGCATAGGCGGATGTGTTATAGGTCGGTTGGGATCGCAAACGCTGTACCCAGCATCCAGCTTTCCATGTCCTATTGTCTCTCACCAACTCCCAGGAATAAATAATTAGCTTCACCGATCACCCCATTGTCCGTAGATGCGACTTCAATCGCATTGAGAGTCTCCTCCTTCCACTGAAGGCTTGACACCTCGCTTCGTTCATAACCCATTTTGCCGACACTGTTTCAAGTCCGTTCCAGACACCTAACTACATTAAACAACTTTTCTCAGTAGAATTAAGCGGAAAGTTCCATTCATGCAGCATGACCGTATGAACGAATATTATTAAATTATCTTATTATATCAAAACGAATTTATAGTTTTATATAGTCGGGATTCAGCCCAAGGAGAAAGAAATAATTACAAAATATTTGTAATCATTGCAATGACGTTTCGGCCACCATTCTGTGACCATCATCGGATAGGTTAAAAGCTTTGCCCTCAAAGAGGACAGTGTAAGAAACTGGAGGTTTTATAAACCTCATAAAATCGCTAGAGCCAACAAGCCAGGCTAGAGCCAACACAATTTCATTTGGGGGAATAGTATGAGAAACAATATTTTGTTTAGCAATTTTAAAGGGCAAAAAATAACATGCATAAGACAAAAACAAATTGCTAAAACTGAGAGGAAAAAATATATAGAAACTCCTATCTAGTTAATTAAAGTGTAAAACTATTATAACGTATATCTCTATTCGATCCATACATAGAAACCAACCCCATACTCGTTGGTTCATGGAGGGTTTTTCTATAAAAACCTACATTTTTTAACATTAAAACATTATTTTCTTCCCTAAATAACAAAATAAAAGTAAAATAGATAATACCGCTGGAAAGCATATTCTGAGATTTGCCAGTTTTTCTTTTTAAAAGAGTAGTAAAGTTTTAATTTTCAGAAACATTATTTTTTCAAAATTTGTTTGAGCTGATGTGATCTTCGGATGGTTTTTTAAGAACCCAAGTACACTATTCTTATAGCAAATTTAATGGCCGAAAATGAGGTTGAAAGTTAAAATTAAGTGAGGAAAAGTGGAGAAATCCGAAAAATGAAAAACACGGTATTCAAAAAATCTTTAAAAAATCATATCTCGACAGATTGAGATAAAAATATGCATTTTACTCCATTTTTGATGCAATCTGCGAGGGAATCACCCTGTATATTTCTATAGGTTTCTATATATTTTTTCCTCTCTGTTTTAGCAATTGCTTATGCATCTTATTTTTGGCCCTCAATACTATTTTCCCAAATGAAATTGTTTTGGCACTTGCCTGGCTTATTGGCTCTAGCGATTTTATGAGGTTTATAAAACTTCCTGTTTTTTACACTGTCCTCTTTGAGGGCAAAGCTTTTAACTTTTGAGTGGAATAGCTTCATTTTTTGAGAATAGTTGGTAGAATGGCCTGTAACAAGAAGTTCAGACTCAGATGCTACCATCGGAGTTAAGCCCTTGTCGTACTCAATATAAAGCGATTGTTATTTTGTAAGACAGAATATATAATGGAATAATTTTTGACGCGCTGTGCATACAACTCCAACCCTCAAAGTGGCTGGATATACAATGATCCCCAGAAGGAAAAGCGCCTCAGTTATTGATTGTGAAAAAATATTGAAGGGCGAGAAAGGAGAGGGAGAGATAAGGAGGGCTGGGCGGTATGAGATAAGCTAGGGGCTCCCGACTGAACAAAGAATTGCGAACCCCCAGCTACAAACCACCGCCCCGCAACCACTAATCCTCACACTGGATCAGGTGCTCCTACCAAACAGAAATAAGTAGTTCCTTGTATTGTAATCCAAGTTCCCAATCGCGTGGCTGCATTAGTTGATCAGAAATAGACACTAATGGTCGTTAAGGGTTAATAGTAGTTAAGAAACTACCAACCAAAACGGAAGTTAGTGAAAAAACGTTGTCCATTTCCACGAAAAATAAAGGGTCACAATGTTAAATCGATTTCGACAATTAGGCCATCATCAGTAACAAACAATAACTGAAGACACATTAGAAATGATACAGCTTTTATAGTCACAGGTGAAGGGAGATTGAATCTCATTGGTCGAGAGAAAGGAAAGGGGGCTGGAGGAACAACCAATTAAGTGCAAGCAAAGTGAAGGGGGATTATAGCTAATCAGATGAAGTGAAAGGGGAGAAAATAACTAAATATGGTTTCAACAGTGTGAAGGGATGATTCCAAGTTTTATAGAAACGGACCTATCAGTGGTGAAATATATTGAGGTATTTCCTTATTAAAACATTTACCAGATCTGTCACTTTAGATAATTTCGAATTCCTTCCAGACAAAAATGAAAAAAATTCTACAAACTGTCTATCTGTCAAATCAAAATTGTAACTATGATTGGATTCCTGAAGATGTTTTGTAGATGTAGACTTACCCTTATTTTTATTTATTTTTTTCCAGGAAAAATAAGGGTAAGTCTAGATTTGCGAAACATCTTAAGGAATCCAATCATAGATACAATTTTGATTTGATAGATAGACAGTTTGTAGAATTTTTTTCATTTTTGTCCAAAGGGAGGTATGTTGAATGTACTTGAAAAATTCGAAATTATCAAAAGTGACAGATCTGGTAAATGTTTAAATGAGGATATAGCTCATTATATTTCACCACTGATAGGTCCATTTCTATAAAGCTTGGAATTATCCCTTCACACTGTTGAAACCATATATTTAGTTATTTCCCCCCCCTTTCACTTCATCTGATTAGCTATAATACCCCTTCACTTTGTTTGCACTTAATTGGTTGTACCTCCCTTTCTCTTGACCAATGGGATTCAATCTCCTTTCAACTGTGACCCATTCAACCGTTTAGATGCGAATAGTATTAAAGGGACATGAAAGAAAAACCTTTTTCTCTGACCGCCTATAAGATGAATACTTGACCAAGTTTAGTGCAATGTAGTTTGAACAGCAGCAGTCAAAGACGTGTATTCAAAATTTTAGAAAGCAGATACTATGTAAGTCCCCCACACGTGTTACTTCAAAAGGGTATATGTTCCATGGGCGGGGTTGTTGTAGGAACTATATAACGGTTCAAATTCTACTTGTACCTGTTTCATAACACTGGCCTTGGCACATAGACCTGTAAAATGCAACACGAGTTTCCTATTTTTTGGCACTTAGGCCCTTATGCACTTCCACGCTTCATTATTGCTATTCTTTTATAATTTAATAATGATTAACAGAACGTTTCCATTTGTTTTCGTCCCGTCACGAGCGTCACGTCACGGTGGGGTTTTCTATTGATTTTCACGTACAACCAATGCGTTACTAGGGAAGGTAACTCCCTTAGTTTTCATAGCAGGAAAATCCTTAGACACTTTTTGGAATGCTCTCATTTTATCACAGCACCTCATAATCCCTAAGCCTCTGTAGTGTCAAAGAAAGCTGATTTATTACGCTCAGTTATAAACTAATATTGCTAAGTAACCATAATGAGCTAATAATGTGTGAAATTAATCATTATTAAACGATCTGACTGTATTTTAAAAGAGTCGGTATAAGGATTATTATTTAGCGAATTTTCAGTGAATGCAATTGAAAACACAATAATATTACACAAAACTTTATTATTTCTGTTTTAGATAGCCCTTCTACGCAGATCAATCGTATATAATTATTAAATCAAGTCTATACTATCTAAACTTGACGATTTGCGCGTTTAAGGATTTGCCTCTTCACACCGCCACACAGTGAATTTTTTATTTTTTATATTTTTTCTCGCCTATCTAGCCGAACAAATCTCGAATTACATGATACAATTTCGTTTCAACGCTAAAAATATGTGTTTTGGCTATAAATATGATTACAAGGTTGCCAAGACCGATTACCCGAATGACAGGTGTCTTAATGTTCTGTTTAATTGTCTATAAATCGATATAAATTGACGTTAAAACGTTAGAGGCAGGGGAGTTCGGTTTCCCAGTATCTTTTCAAGCTGATTCGAATGAAATCATTCTCAAATCTCAAAGATGCTTCAAAAAGATACATAATCACAATTTTATTGGTTAAAATTCCCCAAACATTGACATTAGTAACGGCCTTTTCTTGTTTAATAGAACTTGTAAGTATAACTATAATTGAAAGAATTCCTGGATGGTTGGTTGGTACCTAATTGAATTGAGTTTTTCAAAAACAGAACAAAAAGTGTTTTCTAGTTTAATTTACTATAGCAGATAAACAGCATTTTCCTGCCCACTAAAAATCATGCGTTCGCCTTTTAAAAAATAAAGGTAGTTCTCTCTCTTGAAAATAAAAAATAATAATATTATACACATATGGAGGATAAACTGTTGGAACTTCCTATTTATTTGAAGAAGAAATAGGAGCTTGAGATAATTTAACATTGGGAAAATAACTAGGGACTCCAATGTAACAGTTATGTTGAAAAATGAGTAAGAACTTCAAGTATTAAAATTAGTAACTTCAGATTCCTATTGTATTCATTTAATTTCACATAACGCAATACTACATTGTTATATTAGACTTTTAGCAACAACATCATTGCAATATGCACAAATTTTATCCTAGTGGTTCAGCACTTCTACCACTTCAAAACACGCCGGAATTCTAAAATATTGTGGCATAATTTGATTTCAAAACGTTACATCTCCTAAACCTGCAACTTTCTGCGGCTGTTTCTTGTCCTATCCCACCCAGAATTAATTTATTTCTTGCATTTAATACGTTTAAAAGATCAGGATGGGTGCAGGTGGATTTCAAAAGTTACAGTTTGATAACTATAGCTCTAACGACGTTTTTCGCTCAAAAAACTTGAATGATTCAAAAATATTGCAAATTTATTTGAATTTTTTTACATCTTAGAATTCTGGCGTGTTTTGACGTGGTAGCAGGTGCTGAACCACTAGGATAAAATTTGTGAATGTTGCAATGATATTGTTACTAAAAGTCGAATATAACAATGTAGCTGAAATCTAGCTGTTGCTGAGTACTCGTATAATGTAGAACTTACAACGAAAAATATTTGAATGATCCGAGGCGAAGCTGCCGGTGAATCATTTGCAGTTGAGTGGACGATCGGCTTTGGCCAGACGATGATTGGGGTTTTATCTTCACTTCACAA
Organism: Adelphocoris suturalis; assembly: GCA_030762985.1. Lineage (NCBI taxonomy): Eukaryota > Metazoa > Arthropoda > Insecta > Hemiptera > Miridae > Adelphocoris > Adelphocoris suturalis. The sequence goes on along the minus strand of CM061045.1, from coordinate 75,791,031 downwards.
TGCATGATATGACACGATTCTGCGACTTCTGAGCTCATTCTCCTTCGTTTCTCACCTTGTCAACTATCTATGAAGAGACTCCAACGGTAATTTCGTAGGAGAAAAGGGATTTTTGTCAAAGCTTTTGTCCAGCTAAGTTGGCGAAAAAAACACTGTGCGCAAGGTCCCCAGAATTTTGCGCATTGTAGTGAATGTTATTGAAACGCCTTATGACAAAGACATCTTCCCACCATATAGGATTTCAAAGACTGCGTATTGGTATTTAATCTAAAGGGTTATTTCCGCTAGTAGTAATACTAACATTACCATTTACGTACCTTTCGGAGGAATCCGTCGTCACTATGTCGAGTACCGGGGGCGAGCGCTTTCGATGCAAAGTAGTATTAGCAGCAATTTAACCTGAATTGTTTACGCACTTCAACTGCTGAAATTATCCGTATATTCTAAAGGCGATAAAGGCGAGTAGAACATACCATCCAAGAGAACTCAGCGTAAATGACGATAGGGTGAAAAGGTCATTTATCGTATTATTTAAAAATGTTATATTCATTAAATAAGATATTTGACATGGTGCTATACCTAATTGACGACTCCCTGTGATTGTGTGACTGAATTTAGCGAATTTTCTAAGAAAAAATGAGCTATTTAGGTGACTTCAAAACTGTAAATGTGGTGGTGAGGGGGCAGGGATGCCCTACGAATCCGTTACAAACATCAAAGAACACAACCCTTTATTTTAATTTCGTTTATATATATACTTCTATATTTATCGGGTGTATTTCCAGACGGTGATTTTCTTAGAATACGGCGTAAAAATTTCGTTCCAACGCAGAAAAATCCGACTTGGCAAAAGATGGGTTTTCGTAGTGGTAGCCATCATGTCTCAAAGGAGTACTGATATGAGGGTGGAAGTCAGGCGGCTTCTTCCTTCATATATTTTATTTTCTCTTCACAACTAGTTTCGCCTATACAAAGGCCTCTTCAGGTGAATTAGGGTAGAGTCATGATCAATAGAACGTTGTAGGTATTTCGTCAAATTTTGCACACGATTTAATTTAGTCTGCTAGACTACTTCTATATAAGGTGTTGGAGGAGAGGAGGGGAAGGGAAGAAGTGAAAGGTGTTGGAGGAAAGGAGGAGAAGAGGAGAAGTGAAAGGTGTCGGTAGAGAGGAGGGGAAGAGAAGAAGTGAAAGGTGTTGGAGGAGAGGAGGGGAAGAGAAGAAGTGAAAGGTGTTGGATTATTGGAGGGGAAGGAAAAAAGTGAAAGGTGTTGGTGGAGAGGAGAGGAAGTAAAGAAGTGAAAGGTGTTGGAGGAGAGGAGAGGAAGCGAAGAACTGAAAGGTGTTGGAGGAGAGGAGGGGAAGAGAAGAAGTGAGAGGTGTTGGAGGAAAGGAGGAGAATGGGAGAAGTGAAAGGTGTTGGTGGAGAGGAGAGGAAGAGAAGAAGTGAAAGGTGTTGGAGGAGAGGAGGGGAAGAGAAGAAGTGAGAGGTGTTGGATTATTGGAGGGGAAGAGAAAAAGTGAAAGGTGTTGGTGGAGAGGAGAGGAAGTAAAGAAGTGAAAGGTGTTGGAGGAGAGGAGGGGAAGGGTAGAAGTGAAAGGTGTTGTTGAGAGGAGGAGAAAGGAGAAGGCATATGAAGTAAGTAAATCTGTCTGCTCATGAGCTATTACTATTGGCCTAGATTTAACTACTATCCTACCTTATGTCTATCACATAACCGATGATTATCTTTATGATGATGTCTTTGCAGGTACTCGACTTGCTAGTGATGACGGATTCCTCCAAAAGGTACGTAAATGATAATAGGCTGTGTATTGATTTGAAACTACGTATGGTTTTTTGCGAATGAAATCCTCAATTACAACCAATGAAGTTCAGCAGGTCGATTAAAAATTAAATCTGCATCCGAGGATCCTCAGATGATAAGAAGTCGTACATACCTCGTAACATTGTTTTCAAGATATTTCAAAGGAGTTCTATTACAAATTTCAGCACCGTAGGTCGAGTAAGACTGTTATTAGCCTCTGAGGTCCCACAGCTGATCAGAGCCCCTTAATATCTTTGTTACCGACGTGCGTAACTTAATTTCGTGATGGTCGTGCGAAAGGCTGACTTCATTATCAATATGCCAAGTTAGTACCCATGGAAATGTGTTACCTAAAGCTCTTGCACGATCCATTGGAAATAACTCCAGTGGGATGTTTCCCAGTGGCGTTGATGATCAATTCTCCTAGATGCAACGTAGTGCAAATTGCAAGAGGCATGAAAAATGTGCAAGGAGAGCTCACTCACTTCTTCAGAACCTGATCCTGGTTAGCCCTAACATGACCCAACTTCCAAGGAGGGACAGCAAAGTGGTAAATAGGGTAGCTAACAGAGATACTACTCTTACCCATAGACACCTGCTTAGCCGTGAGTTGTGATGCGTGTGAGGGAAATATGGGAGTGATCTGTCCATCCACCACTTTCAGGAGGATTGCTCTGTCTTTATGGAACTAGAACATTCATAATCAAAATATAAAAAATATGAATGTTCTGCGTAGGATATAAATAATGTAAAGATTATAGAAATGCTTCAGAATGTTTCTAAACGTATTTGTTTGATGCTTTTTTCAAAATCTTCCCACCCCCACCCATAGTTGATGTCAATAAAATTGCTCAATTTTCTGCAACGGAAGATTTTCTGTTCAAAACGACGAAGTTAGTACCGGTTTGGGACAACTGAAAATAGTCCACCAAAGGAAAACCATCCAAATTGCAGAGTGCGTAATTTGACAAATCTTGCAATACGGTGAAATGAGGTGAGAACGAGGGTTAAACGTCCGTTGCGCATAATACCTTGGCAATCGCAACTCAACCACCGATAGTGTTGAAGTGCTACCAATAGTATAGGGAAGAAAAAGCTGAAAATAGATTCTGGAAATCAATTAGTTGGATCTAGGACCTTGAGCCTGTACGATACATTTGGAGCCCATTGATTCAATTGCCTTATTAACAGACAGAATGCAATCGTTTGGAGAAACTAATTGACAGCGATTGGATTGAGTGGCGTTTCATGTTATCCAATGATTCGAAGATAATTGTTCCGCAGAAATCAGGCCGGTAACAATCAGGTCTTCCGGCACTGCGACTGAACGCCCGAATTATCTCCGACCGAGTGCAAACACTTACGGGAGAGCTCGTTAATTGTTTTAGTAGAACGATCTAGAAGAAGTTAACTTGATATCGGATTTATTTTTAGCCTTCCATCTGTCACAGTGACCCAATAATTAGGGTTTCCATTAGGGTTTACCTCCTTAATGTTATAAACCTAAATAGTAGGTATACGGGATGAAAGGTCGAATTTTCAATGTAATATTTGAAAAAATGAAAACCATTATAAATTTAGCTCTTTTGTGATAAATGCGCCAATTGGACCAAATTGGCCTAAATTCAATTCCCCTTGTTAACGAAGGAGGAAAAAGGGCATATAAAATAAATCAAGAAATTCAAAATTCCGATAGAGATTTGGAATGTTTACCCATTTGTAATATTTTTCTTCGGAAAACGCTTTTGTTTGTGAGGTTTGCAATGATCTTTTGGCGAATTTTCGTGAAAAATCAAGCTATTGCAATGGCTCGGAAAATTTTAAAATCAAAATTGTGGAAAATTTCTTTATTGAAATCCGTTTTGAGGCTTTCTGAAACGATTCCTGAAGTTTGTGCTTTTATATATACATCCAAAAGAAGCAAAAAAATCATGCTTCCCAAAGGAAAGGATGAGTACGTTGGCCAGCACTTTATCAGCACATTAAATTGGTCAAATTTCAAAAAATGTGCTGGAAAAATCACTAAAAATGGCAAAAACGTCTAAAAGTTGTTAGATTGATAATTTTTTGCAGAATATTGCTCATATAAAGTTTATAAAATATAAAATAGAAAATTAAAAAATTCAAGTACAAAACAAGTTGAAACAAGTTGAAAATTCGTGAAATTTTGCTATACAATCGATAAAAACTGCTAAAAAAGGCAAAAATCCAAAATCTCTTTTAGAACAGCCGATCATTATTTTGCAAGGCCTTTAGTAAGTACCTAATACAAGGAAGACATCTACGACTGCGCACTAGCCGACATTTTCACCAAAAAATAAATAAAACTGAGCATCAAGATAAAATGAAAATCTGGTTATTTAAAGGGAGAAACTCAGTTATAACTATATATGAGAATTATCGTACGATATCAGCGAGAAAAAAACTAGTATAAATTTATCCCAATTTGATCAGCTTTTCATGTAATTTCTAAAGAAAACCGTCGATTTCATTGAACAGTACGAGGTTTCTTTCAGCTGTTCAGCGCAATCTTCAATATAAATTATAAACAAGATGATCTTAACCACACCCTGGAAGCTTCATAAATTAGAAAATGTTATGAACTTTGGAGCGTTCTTACAATGGACCAGTTTCTGACAAATATAGCTAAAAACAAAAATAAAGTTTACCATTTTTGCTCCCTCGCTACTGAAGGTAGTGAAGGAACTTGGAGAATTTTTGTCGTCCAAAATTAGAAATCTTTAGTCCTATTTTAGTAAATATTTTCAGGGATCTTGTTGGTTAGATCCTAGATGGTTTAGACGGTCATTTGATTTTATGAAACTTCAGAGCCTCGAAGATTACTCGATATTCTTAGAAAAATCTATTTAAAAAAGTGTTTATATCGGTGATAAAGGAAAATTAAATTCATTTCGATTTTATTTTTATCAAGCTGTAGTTGGAGAAGGTACTCGAGAATAAGGAGACACGTCTATCGAATGTGACGTGTCTTATCCTTTGTTTTGAAGACAAGGTCTTGAAGAGATGTGTGTAATGCACTCATTAAAACAGTCGCCAGAGAAGAGCTCAATATAGTTACATTATATAATTCAACTAGCTTGATATAGCAAGTGCCATCTCAAATAAACGTCCAAAGAAACGAGTAAAACGTTTTGCTAAACAAATCCCACTTTTTCTCAATAAGGTTCAAGTCATTCAGCATGATCGTATGAGCCATTGTCCTAAATTATCGCATTCCATTTATGCTGCATTGTTCTGAAATTTGAGTACTTTGAGAGCAAAGAAATTTTATCTACACATTGAATGGCATAATACACTTTATACACAATAGTTTGCTATTCATAAGAAGATTGTGAATACATAGTTTTTGCAGCATTTATCGATTTGTTTCATCATATATTAATGAAGTCTAAGCTTGAACTCCTTGAAACATGAAACTGAAGTCACATGAATCCGTTTGTTCAAGTTCCAAGGAACCTGGTTTCACGAAGCTGATGAAACTAGAGTTTCATGAAGAGCAGTGTGCACGGGCCTGTGTTATCTTATCTACCGGTTTCAAGCACATCAGTTTCGCGTTTTACGAAAACGGTTTCATGAAACGCATTTTGCCAGTGAGCATCGCGCCTAAGATGTATATGTTAGAAGCCGACACTTCTCTTCCACCCCCTATCACAACCATAACAAAGTATTGAATGCTTTAACGAAAAACTGGTAGAAAATATCACGATATATCAGCCCCCCCCCCCCCCCCCCCCCCATCCTTCGTAATGAAATTGTAATTTACTGAGAGTGGTTTTACCAAGAGACCAAATACTTCGAGCAACATAGTAAAATAGTCGATTTTCGTTCCACCTCTATCATAGAAACCCGTAACTAAAAAATAAAATCCCCATATTCTAGCACAAATTTTGAATTTTGAAATTTTGAATGCCTAGAGGCAGTCTATTCCCATCTATGTTGTTAATACTTTTATAATTATCATTACTGCTGGTAATTATGTTGAAAGCGCTGTATGTTGAATGCTGTGGGCGAATAATCGAATCTCACCACACGACTACTTCTTTTGCAACCCTTTTGAGTTACTTCTCACTCTAGTTTTTTATCTATCCTCTTTACATTCAAATCTCATTTTCTACCCCGCGAGGTAATCACTTTTCTTTCATATTATTTTCCATGAACTAATTCTCTAATTACACTAATTCAGGTGTGGTGCGGGAAAAGCGCCACGAAGTTACTCCAGTTGGGCGTCTCGGCAGGAGTACTTCGTGGTATCACGACCCCTCGTCATGAGTGGTTCTTACTTGAACTGGTGGTCATTCTAGAGGGGCACTTCCTTCCATCCCACTATTCATCCTCATCCTTCTGCTCATCCCTAGAGCCGGCGTCGGGTAAACCTGGGCGTCCTCCCCACTTTTTTGTTTATTTTCTCAAAATAATGGTGTGCCCCCTCCACCTTTGAGGGGAGTTTTGAAGAAAAAAAAAATTGTGTGTGTCATTCCAGACGATAACTTTCCTTAGGATTGAGATAAAAATTATGTTATCAGGCCTCTCAACAAGACGATGTTACCATCGTCTTAAGGGACAACATAATCTTGGGGAAAAAACACACTAAAACACCACATTAAATACTCAAATTTATACATACTTCTTGATTATTAGACTGAATATTAGGTAGGCACTAGGAAAAAGTTATTCAATCTTGAACTAAAACATTCGAAAAAAAGTTCCAAAAACATGAAATAATAAATTAAATAGAATAAAAATTAAATAGACAAAATATTCTCAAAACTACGAGAAATTCGCACTTAGTTAATTAAAACACAAATTTTTCCAAGTTCTATTTTCGATAGTTTTCAAAGTACTTTTCTGCTTGTAATATAACTATAATATTTAAATAATAACATATGTAATATCAATCATTCTCCTTCTTTTAATACGATTTTTATGTACCCACGTGAATAACAATGAGAAAACTCGTTTAAACCAGTTGGATGTCAACTATAAATGTTTGCATAAAATTGCATTTCTACGGAGAATATAATATTTAGACCATAAATTAGATCATAAAATATTTTGATCACATTGGTGTACAAAATGTTGCACATTAAAAAAATATCATGATCCAATTTACCGTCTGAATTTAGCTTTGTTTTAGCTTCTCAATATTAATGTTGAGTTATGAGCCAAAAATGGCCATAAATCTATTCATTGCTCGTTTAATGCCAACTGCACCGGGGATCGCTCTCTTCGCTGCAGGGGATTGACGAGTGAGGGCTCTCTAGAAATCAGAGTTCACTCGACGATCATTTCAACACAAACAATAAATCGTCATCGTCAACGTTCTCGTATTCTAACAGCGAATAATCAGATCGACAACGCGGTAGGCGGGGTGACGCACTCCACGGCGATGGGCGCACTATCCCGTCTAGATCATTCTCCGTAGTGTAAATATTATTTAACAATCAGGTCAAGGAATTCGTGCCGATAAATATTGTGTGAGATCAATTACTCGGACTAGCCCGCTGTAAATGTTATACGTGTTAACATCTCGTAGGCTGTTTTTGTCCACATTTAACGTCTTATTTTTGTTTGTCAATATTTTCAACTTTCCGAATTGTTATACAATTTCCGTTGTAAACAAGAGAAATAACCCGATTTTGCTCACGAGTCAACTAATGCGGCGAAAATCACTTTTGAAGGCGAAATCATTTTTTGTATCCTCCACAATGAAACTGTCCACCCGTTTCTGCTTACTGCTCAAATATGCTTCCACAATTTTTTTAAATTTTACCAAGGTTTAAGCCACATCTCAACCAGAAGGGTCATTAGCGGCATTGAACGAGGGGGTGGCACGATTCTAAGGAGAGCCATGTTGGCTTCCACGATTGTCTTACAAATTAGATAAACTTTTTAGTTTAGGGATTGCACCCCCCCCCCCCCCCCCGCCATCGGGCAATTTAGGATAACGGCACCCAATTTTTACTGAATTTTAAGGCTTGAGCAGGATTCGTCCGTAAATTACTTATTACCGGTTTCACCAAGTTTTTGATCCTAGTTCAACAATTGGTTTGACTATTGAACGGAGATCCTCCGCAGTATTGGGTTTCACCATGGAAGTTATAGGCTGATCTCTGATCAACCGGTGTTCAACGTTGACCGCTCGATTTCGGCCAGTTACGGGAGCGTTAACTCGCATCAATTTTCGCACGGCTCCTCACATACCAACCCACCTCAAAAACATTTGGCCAAAATTATCGAGACGTTTTCTTTATTCAACTTTATTCATGCTATAATTTTGTCGTCTGTTTATAATCCATCAAGTGATAATGACAAGAGCACTCGCTCGGGTTTTTTGTCATTAATTGGTCTTTTTTGTTCACCTCCTTCAACAGAAAGACAATAATAACTTCATTTGATTTCCAATGACGATAATGATAAATATTGGAGTAGACGAGATAAAGGAAAATGTAGGTACCAACATTCAACTTTACTCACCTGACGTAAGAGTAATCGCGCGCGTCGCCAAGAGCTCCTTTTTTTAGATTTTCTCAGTGTTTTCAATTTCGACCAATCTCGATATTGGTAGGAGCTGGAATTGAATTTCTGAAGCCAATTTTAATTTTTTTCTATCTTTGGTTTTTAGTTTGGACTGAATGGGTGTTGACCTTTAGATCCGAGAATATCAAAATGGTTATGTATGAGGTTTTGGAGGTGCTCTTTTTCCGTGAAAAAAGAAACTCCGGTTCCCTATGTTCTTCTTTGATTCCATCAATGAATATAAATAATCGCACATTCCCATCAATTACCACAAAAAGCACAAACTGAATATGCATTCGCGGGACGAAGCGAATGATGAGTTGGGGAAAAAACACGCCCTTCCCGCTTCTAAGATAAGGCATCTCTTCTCGATGTCAATGGAATTGGAACTTGGTGAAACCGAAATAAATTCAAACTGAGATAAATTGGATCCTGGTAAACCGAGTTCGCACTTTTCGGTGAAAGCTGCCCTCAGTATATTCCTAACTACGAAAATTAAAAGACTAATTATAAACTAAAAGTGGCAAATCCTGCGAATTTGTCCCTGCAGGGGTGTGGGATGAGGAGATGAAAGACTTCCATGCTTTCTTTCCCCTGAGAGGGATCGTCTATTTATTTATTAATGTACCGGTTTCAGTCCGTTGCCACGGACCCTCTTCATCAAAAATCAGAAAGTTCAAAGCCCAGAAAGCTCTGAGCACCCTAGGGTAAAAAGAAATGCAGGCATCAACAGCAATAATGAGGAGAAAACATATACAGGCTAACTATAATCAGAAGAAGTGATCAACAACTACCTTCAGGATCATCAGTAATAAAAGAGAAGAAAAACAAACAAGTATCATCCATCAATATTTTAGTGAGGTAAATGGCAAAATGCAGCAACCTCACAGCTTCTGGAAAAAAGGGAAGCCATGGCATAGCAATTATACCCACTAACGAATGGAACCTGAGTAGAAACCAAGATTAACAACAATTTAGGTAACAATTAAAGAATGAATCTAAAGCAATAACTGTTCATTCCTTACCAAAATATCAGTGTGAAACTGAGCAAAAAACTTTCCACTAGGGGAACACTCACATCAAAGGGCCTCAAAGATGATTTGAACTTAATAAAGCAAAGAAAATAACAAATCAAAATTTAAACAAAATTCCCATGAGGAAAAAGTCCAAAAGAAACACCAAGATGCCACTTTTAGTTTATAAATCCTTAAGTGTCCCTTATGAATGAACTGACTTGGGGGTAGCTACTGTTATCGCTGGTTCCGTTTCTGTAAACAGTACGTGTTGGGAGAGTAGTGGGAAGCCTCACACCAGATGGTTTTTAATGCCGCAGCACCGATTCGAAACTTAGGTCACATGAAATACTCAATCTCACTCAGAAACAGCAGGATGCCACTTTTAGTTTATACATCCTTAAGTGTCCCTTATGAATGAACTGACATAGGGGTAGCTACCGTTATCACTGGTTCCGTTTCTGTATACAGTACGTGTTGGGAGAGTAGTGTGAGGCCTCGCACCAGATGGTTTTTATTGCCGCAGCACCGATTCGAAACTTAGGTCGCATGAAATACTCAATCTCACTCAGAAACAACAGGATGCCACTTTTAGTTCATACATCCTTAAGTGTCCCTTATGAATGAACTGACATAGGGGTAGCTACCGTTATCACTGGTTCCGTTTCTGTATACAGTACGTGTTGGGAGAGTAGTGTGAGGCCTCGCACCAGATGGTTTTTATTGCCGCAGCACCGATTCAAAACTTAGGTCATATGAAATACTCAATCTCACTCAGAAACAGTAGGGTGCCACTTTTAGTTTATACATCTTTAAGTGTCCCTTACGAATGAACTGACATAGGGGTAGCTACCGTTATCACTGGTTCCGTTTCTGTATACAGTACGTGTTGGGAGAGTAGTGTGAGGCCTCGCACCAGATGGTTTTTATTGCCGCAGCACCGATTCGAAACTTAGGTCATATGAAATACTCAATCTCACTCAGAAACAGCAGGATGCCACTACATGTTTATACATCCTTAAGTGTCCCTTATGAATGAACTGACATGGAGGTAGCTACTGTTATCACTGGTTCCGTTTCTGTATACAGCATGTGTTGGGAGATTAGTGTGAAGCCTCGCACCAGATGGTTTGTATTGCCGCAGCACTGATTCGAAACTTAGGTCGCATGAAATACTCAATCTCACTCAGTCACATGTGACAAGATCGACTCAATCTGGTATCGACGAGTGGGCCGCGGAAAAGTGAATCAGCTTTGTCGAGTGCACGCCACACTGTGAGTGACGAGCTACTCGGATGTAATGATCTTCGATAGAGTTGGATGGTGTAGCGGGACCCAATAACTGCAATCCTGTTTATTGACAAAGCCATTTAGATGGAAGTGAACTCAAGTGAGCAAACCTCAACAGCAACCACGGCATGTTCGAGAGACTTCCACCCAAGTTTCCGCCTACGTCTTCAACAGCCTTGACACAAATGGACAAATAATATCACGGATGTTATTTTCTATTTAAAAAAGCCAAATGATATCAATTTTAGCAGCAAACTTTTCCGTTAAGAGGCAACACTTACGAGGATGACAAATTTTTGGTTTTCTCAGAAACGGTATTGCCATTTGTATGACAAGAGAACTCAGTGAATTTACTCAGATGTCCCTCCGTAGTTTTTCTCAGTTTAAAATGCCAAATAATCGCTTTTGAACAATGGTTTTGGTAAAGGACAGAGGGAGGAACGAGTTAACGTTAACAGGGTGTTCCACGAGTTTTGTACCGGAAGATTATTTCCATCAACACACTATTTACAAAAAAAAAAAAGAAAAGAATCCACCATAAATGTACAGCATTAGCATTGTATAGTGTACAACAGGAGAGGCTTGTTGTGGATATTGTACGAGTACCAAAGGTGTAGCGTGGATGTTATGGATTCATAACGGATTATTATTCTTTATATTAATTTCATATCGATGACCTCGTTTATTTTGCATGTACTTCATTAAGCTGTAATGGAGATTAGGAAGAAGATATTTGACTTATTTCTTATATTTTATGTATTTTTCTAATGATAATGTGTAAGTGGACCTGAACTCTTTGTAATAATCATTGATTTAATACAATAGACAACTTACTACTACTACTACTACCATAATTTTTTGCGAAGAATTCAACCATAACATTTTCTCGCACCGCGCATTTACGCAATCATGCGCAATCAACACCAACTTCGTTCTTGTTTTTCAATGGGAACTCCTATTCTTTAGAACTTCCTTCTGAATGGAAGTTAGTGAAAAAAGTTGTCCGTTCCCACGAAAAATAAATAGCTACAATGTTAAATCGATTTAACGGTTAGTCCACCATAAGTAACAAACAATAACTGAACATACATTAGAAAGGACTGGTTATGTAGTCACATTTGAAGGGAGATTGAATCCCATTGGTCGAGAAAAAGGGAAGGGGCGAGAGGTACAACCAATTAAGTGCAAAAAATATTGAAGGGAGATTATAGCTAATCAAATGAAGTGAAAGGAGAGGAAGAAATACTCAATGTGGTTTCAACAGTGTGAAGGGATAAAATTTTATAGAAATGGACTTATCAGTGGTGAAATATATTGAGGGATACCCTCATTTAAACATTTATCAGATCAGTCACTTTTGATCATTTCGAATTTTTCAAGTACATGGGTGATTCTCACAGAAAGGGGCAGAAGTGATGTCCGGACCAGTTGCGGCGACCCAATAAGGATTTGGGAGCTGGCGAAGGTCTTAAATTGTAGTATAGGTTTTTATCTAGAACCCTTTTTTCCATTTTTAGGTTATGTTTATTCCTTTAAATAGAAAATTAACTAAATATAGTCAAATCGTCATCGACCTGTCCTGTCCCAATGCGACCTTCCCAACTTCAAACTTTAATTACAGGTCTTTCCGCTTTTGAGTTTGGATTTTATTCAATTTTTCTACATCAGTATGATTTCTGAGATGCGTTTCTGATCGATAAAATTAATGTAGAACCGCTAGAAAAGTGTATTTGGATGGAAATATGTGTGTCCGGAGCATCGCCGTCATCGACCTGTCCAATATTGTTTTTCGAATTTTCGCGGACACAATTGTATTTTAGCGGGTTTTTTTTGCCGCTTTTTTAATTCGCGCGCTTCTCAGTTACCAGAAAAACCACCATTCGTTTTAATTCAGTCAACTCGTGGTCATCAGCGGGAGCAGATGTGTGCTGGACCGTGGGTTGGTCAATCACAATCATCAAAAACCTGTCCACTTTTTTAAAGTGAGTACTTGAACTCATTTTTTCTTATGGTATTTTTATCGTGCACCGAACGGACTAGTTTCATGTTATATGCCAAATTTGGGAAAAAGCTTGCCACAAGGTGAAACATTTGAGAAAAACTGAAGAATCGTCATCGATCTGTCCATCATCGACCTGTCCTCTCCTGAAAATTCGAGGACAGGACGATGAGGAAAAAAGGCAAATCTATTATGTTTTTTGGATTTTCTAGTATTCCCGTATTCTCGCATTTAGTAATCCAATATTCTCGTATTGACCATTCAAAACACATATCTACTTAGCCGAATGTTGTGAAGGTCTACTAGGACTAATTCGAGAATTTCTGTCATTCTTCGTTTGTTGGATTCGCCCTACAGTGGTCACGTTTTTCGGTCTTTTGACTTGAAATGTTGAGGGTTAACGTTTCTTGGCAGTTATAGCAAATTTTCCTTTTATGATGCCAGGACAGGGTGGTGATGCAAATGGTGAGAATCAACATCGCCCTGCATCATCGCATCATCGCCCTGTCCGCCTAAATTTTTAAATATTTTTTTTCTGAATTAATAAAAGCGCTACTGTTTGGATTTGCTTCGAATTTCGATACATACGATATAGAGAGCATGTGTGATTTTTTTCAGCTCGATTCGATCACTTTTTCTTTTTTCAAAAGTCAAACTCAAAACTGACCTTTTCTGTGAGAATCACCCACATTCAACATACCTCCCTCTGGGCAAAAAAGAAGAAATTCTACAAACTTTCTATCTATCAAATCAAATTTGTAACTATCATTGGATTCCTTAAGATGTTTTCCAAAAGTAGACAATCTTATTTTCCCTGAAATTCTCCGGATGCTCGTATATTCTTTCCCTGAATTTCTTACGAGATCGTCCGCAATATTCGTAGTCACAAGAACGTTTTCGTTTATAAACCCCACTTTTATCACGTCCAGGAGTACAATTTTCGAAAATTTGCACTTTAAAACTTCTGGCGCCATTGCAACAGCTTTATTTTCTACGGAAAAAAAAAAACGAAGAGGAGCGATTACAAATAGAAGTAAACCTCATTATATATATATATATATATACATATATATATATATATATATATATATATATATATATATATATATATAGGTATATAAACAATTCCGAATATAAAGGGTGAGTTCGTCCGCCAACTCTTTTTGAGCACAATAAACTGCTCGCAACTAAAAAGCATTAATTTTCGTAGAAATTGAAGCTATTGCATTGGCTCCAAAAATTTTCTTCATTGAAATCCTTTTTAAGGCATTCTGAAACAAACCCTAGAGTTTAACACTTTTCCATATATATATATATATATATATATATATATATATATATATATATATATATGTTGTGTGTGTGTGTGTGTGTGTGTGTGTGTGTGTGTATCTCTTCTTAAAATTGAGATAAAAGTTTCGTTCCTGCGCCAAAAAATCAAACTATCTAAATGAAAGAATGAGTTATATGGCCAGCACTTTTTGAGGCCATTAAATTTCAAAAATTTTGCTAAAAAATCATTAAAACTGGCAGAAATTTGATACATTTATATTTTCAAACCGTATTTTAGTTTTTTTCAAAAGTGTGTCAACGATAAAGTAGGACACTGGAAATTCATAGCACAAAATTATACTGAAAAATGTACTTAAATTTTATATCAGGTTTCCAGTCAAATTAAGTTTATCAACGATAAACTGGAATATTATAAAATGCATGCACAAAATTATGCTGTGAAAATTAATGTTTGCTTAACAATTAATATGAAATTCCAAAATATTTTTGAATTGCAGAATATTATTTAGAACGAGTCTCAAATTGGTGATTTACAATTTCCTTCTACTCAAAGTGCTCCAATTTCAAAACAGTATAACATAATATAATACGATAATTTACAAAAATTCGCTCATTCGATCGTGCTGCACGACTGGCACTTTTTTTCATGTTTTACCTGTTTTTTTTTTTTTAATTTTTTTTTTATTTTTTAATAGGTTTAATTAAGCCTTTTTTACGTGAATGGTCATAAGCGGCATTTTATTTGAATTGAAATAACGTTTTATTGCAGTTTTAATTTGCTATCAACCATGATCGATTACAAAGGTCCAAAGAGGTCCAAAACCAGAATGAAGGAGAATATTTGTTTGCTTGGTGATGCCATTTGGAATTTCCTTCAGATCAGAATCAGAAGGAGCATTCAGCCCACGTGCGTTGATAGTTTCTCACTGTATTGTCAACAGTCAGTTTGTTATTGGTCTTGGTAGAATTGTTTACGTTTTTTCCTTCTCAGACTGAAGAGTTTAGTCATCCAGTTCACCTTAGACCCGGTAAAGCCAGTAAAAAATCATTTATGACAATGAAATCGGCGGCCCCTCTCTTCCACTTCCAACCACGTTTCCTTATATCCCGTTAATTGATAGATATGGTATTTATTTAAATAGCTCTTCATAGAACTTGACTTTTAGGCAATCAACTAATTCAATACAATAGCTGCGGAGAGATGATTCCTATAAATACTGTGGCCTTCAGTTATCTTTTGGTGTTCATTCTTCGATGATAATGTTTTGCCGACTTGTGCCGATGTTTTCTTTGACACTTAACGAATAAAGGAGGTTCTTAGAACAATTGAGAATCCTTTTACTCCCTTTTTCGAGTACATGGTACTCGGTGCCCTCGCGACATGAAAACAACGTTTTGGATTAGGAGTATGTATGTATTGCATGATCATCCAAAATCCTAAAACTGTCCTAAACAATGTCCGCCAAGTAGGGTGGCCAGTAAAGCTTCATCACATATGTATCATGAACGTATAGGATTAGTTGAAGAACAACGTACGATTCAGAATGATTGATAAATCGAAGTTATAAGAAATTGATGTTTGCGCATGCGCACTGACTACTATTAATTCAACGACAATAAAATTTATAGGGGAACGTCTAGGAGCTAACCCGCACAATCCACGGAAATTCAATAAAAATCTGACCATTACTCTCGGATTTTTGACTGTGTCGATCAATGTTAGTTTAGCTCATGCGCTATAGCCATTACTTCATTAATCGCGATATGATTCATTAAGAATTTTTCTGGAACATATACCCATCAACTTCCCGATTTTGAACGAAATCGGACCAATAGATAATAAAAAATCGTCGTTATAATGAATTAACGTTTGCGCATGCGCACAGACTACTATTTATGTGACGGCAATGAAAGTAATAAGGTACCGTCTAAGAGCTATCCCGCACTATCCCTGAAAATTTCATCAAAATCGTTCCATTAGAGGAGTTTTGCCTGTATCAATCGATATTAGTTTCGCGTATGCGCAATGGTTATTTCTCAACCTATTGCGATACAATTCATATGTCAGTTAGCTGCCATACTGCATTGTGCATCTTTTATTTCGATGCCGGGATGGTGATGTGTGGCGGACAAAACAAACTGTACCTCCACTTTTGTCAGGTGTAGTTCACTATTTTTGTCTGAGGACAGTTTCTCAGATGCTAACTAATTGATCCGCAGATTGGGTAATCTGGGAATAAAACGCTCCAAATTATTACACAGAGGTTCATTATTGCTTCCGAGACTGCAAGGCAGCGGAAGCTTTGTTTTCACTTTCGAAATGAAAAAAAATTTTTTGCTCCAAAATCAAAATTTCCACTCGCATTTTGCGTTTCAGAGCCTCCTGAACAAATTTGGTTCCGTGTCTGTCTGTCTGTCCGTCCACATTTCCTTGTAACAGCCATAACTTCCACAATTTAGATCCGATTTTAACCAAATTTTCAGGGATCGTGCGGGTTAAGCTCTAGATGGTCCCCTATCAACTTCATCATGATCGAATTAACGGTGGACAACAAATTTTTCTTGTTTCGGTCATAACTCCGGAAATTGTGAACAGATTTCGGTCAGATTTTCATGGATGATGCGGGCAAGGTTTCTTGAGGTCCCATATCACATTCTTCGCGATCATTAGCAGCGGTACGCTAGGCACATGCGCGAAAGTGATGTTTTTGTTACGGTCACAGCTTAGTTAATTTTATCGGATTTTGTTCAAATTTTCACAGTTGATCCCGGTAGAGACCCTTGTTGAGGTGCCATACGAATCGTACGGCACCAGTGATTGTGCCCATCATCCTGTAAATCAATTAAAAACTCCTTCAGTTTTGATCCGATTTAGACGAAATTTTCAGGGAACATGCGGACTACATCCTGGATGGTCCCATATTAAAATCAAATTTTTCCTTATTAATTTCATTTATTATATGTACCATTCAGCTTCCAATTTCCCACCTGATTATTCCCTGATGCCAGAACCGGTCGTTTCTAGTTTTCTGGAATTTAGTGGTGACGTACCTATTGTGAAGGTCCCGAGGAAGCTCATGTGCCACATTTCCTTGGCAGTGTATTTCTGTATTGTATAGCTCTTCTACGAAGATTATATAGTCTATATTATAAAACGAATCATTAGGTAGATATCTAATGTGTCAGCATAGGTGTGGACGTCTACTGATGAGAAATCAATACAATTTAATAACACACCTAAACTTTCCTTACACGAGCTCATGATGCAGTACCTTGAATTGGCGAAACCGTGGCGGTGGCGCTTATGCTGCATAATGCTCTTGCAGGCTAACACTATCTAACGGCATTGATAAAACTTAGTTAGATCCCCCGAAAGATCATAGGGTCGCTGCTCCAATAAAATTTCGTAGTGAGAGGACGGAAAACCGTACGGCTTTCAAATGATTTCGTTCGGTTTGTTGGGGAAATATATGTGAATGACAACAACAAAAAAATTACTGTTACCTTAAATGTTTTCAAGATCTCGATTTTTCAATATTTCAGCCCTTAATGACTACCCTTTAGGTTTGATAAAAATTGATGCCAGTAGTTTTGGAGAAAAGCTCTCTACGGTGTACGGCGTATGGACGGATTTTTTTAAATTTGATTTCAAGATTCAATGCATCTTGAACGTAAAACCAACAAATTTTGAGGAGGGGGGGGGGGTCAAAATTATTTTCCTTGGTCGATTATGAAGGTTCAATATTGAAAATAATAAACCAAAATTGGTGGTGAAACGGTGAAAACACTGACCAGTTGTTATATAGATCCTGTGTTACAAGACGGGAGTTATCTCTCGTAGTTGGTAATGGCCCTTACATGTCTGAATGACGTCCATTCTATTTTGCAACGACAACTCGACTGACTGAAATAGAATTGCGATTCTTAGCGAATGAGAAGAAAATATGAGAATCCTTATAAGGTTGTTAAACCACGTGCAATGCTCTCCTCGACGCTGTTAAACAATCGTTATTCAAAACAATTATAATTTCGAAACTTCACCACTATATTCATGAGGAACTTCACTTTTTGCTTCCGAGACTGAAAGGCAGCGGAAACTTTGTTTTCACTTTCGTAATGAAAAAAATTGTTTTGCTCCAAAATCAAAATTTCCACTCGCATTTTGCGTTTCAGAGCCTCCTCAACAAATTTGGTTCCGTGTCTGTCTGTCTGTCTGTCCGTCCATATTTCCTTGTAACAGCCATAACATCCACAATTTCGATCCGATTTTAACCAAATTTTCAGGGATCGTGCGGGTTGAGCTCTAAATGGTTCCCTATCAACTTCATCATGATCGAATCAACGGTAGCTTCTGCGCAGGCGCTAACGTGAATTCCTTGTGACGGTGATAACTCGGTCAATGTTGAACGGATTTCGGTCAGATTTTCAGGGATCATGTGGGTAAGGTCCCTTGAGGTCCCATAAGACAATCATCATAATTGCATTAGCGGCACGCTCTGCGCATGCGTGAACGAAATATTCTTGTTACGGTCCTTGCAACAGCCGTAATTTCCACAATTTTGATGCGATTTTTTCAAATTTTTAGGGATCGTGCGGGTATAGCTCTACATCGTCCCCTATACCAAACCGTACTGTGAAGGTCACGAGGAAGCTCATGTGCCATTTCCTTGGCTTTTTTTATTTTTATTTTAAACTTTAAGCCGCACCTCAACCAGAAGGGTCATTAGCGGCATTGAACAAGGTGTCTTCTAAAGGAACACTAGAAGATGCACGATTCTAAGGGGAGCCATGTTGCCATCCTTGACAAAAAAGGAGCGCCATCATGGTCTCCACTGGAAAATCGGAATAAAAGAAGATGAGGGGTACAGTGATGACCACTGTTTAGCTGTTCAAGTGGGTAAAAAAACCTCCAAAAGTAAAATAATACAACTAAAACTAGATGTAAAATAGCCTAATAACTATATATGTACATGCTACGTCATCAGCAGAAGTACCCGTGCCGAGTGCAGCTGACGCCATGAATCACGTACAAGAACTTGGACGTTTTTTTTAAAGCCGAATTAATATAAGTGATTCATACTTCAATTCTTCGAATGCGTTGGAATCTTTTTTGATGGCAGAGAGACTTAATTCAAGGAAACAGGCCAAAATAACCTTTTTCGAAAAACAATAGATTGTTTTTTATGGTTGCAGTTAAATACAGTACCATTCCAGGTGCCTTTATATTTATTGTTCAATATTCTGTTGGTCAATACAGTATTCAATGTTACTGTATCTACAGGGTGGTTCGTAATAAACGGACACATTTCAAAATCCTGTAACATTCACAAATTCGGATTCATGATTAGGGATTAAAAAATAAGCAGAACGTGTAGAGAAAATCAGTAAGTTTTATTCACAATCGAAAAATCGGAAAAAAAATTATCAAGTTTTAAAAATTATGTCATTTAGATGACGACCCTGTTTGGTAACGCACAGTTCAAGACGGTCCTTGAAGTTCTGCATCTGTGTTTGCACCATATCTTCCGGTATTTCCGCGATTTCTCGTCTTATTGACTGCTTCAATGCTTGAATGGTTCGTGGGTTGTCCCGTGGCCCCGTAGAAAAAAGTCACAGGGGGTCTCTACTTTACTTCGTACTGTAGTTTGTTGAAATATAGGTAATTTATTATAATTCATTAAAAACTTCTTTAATTCGAATTTTTGGTTAATTCCAAGTTTTTGACTGGTCCCTCAAGATTCGAATTATCCAAGTTTTACTGTATTATTAATAATTAGTTTTTAAGTATTTACTGTAACAGACAGACATGAGTATGTAAAGTGTTTCGGATTACTAAAGTTACATCTTTTAGATTTTCGCTCAAGAGGATTTTGAGGCCGATCGCACAATTTTTATTAGGCCTTTCTTGGTGTTGGGAAAGTGAAAATAGCTAGGAAATTACCTTGCCAAAGAATGGAGAATAGAAGGCGACTGGAATTGGATCTACTTTCTATGGAGAAGGGAATTTGGACTGCAGGCAGCCAGTAGGGGGGGTTGGCGCAACGCTCGAGGGGGCCGGAAGTAATGAGATTGGCAGCGGGGGACGGACCAGAGAGTTTTCCGGGATGGCGTGGTGAGGTGCGGTGTGCGACGAGGGTGTGCGATGCGGTGAGGTGTGCGATGCGGGGGAGGCGTCGCGGTGCGGAGGGGGGGCGCACAGTTGCTACTTGTGTTTCGTCGTGATGAGGGCCGAAGCCGGACTCCTCTCCGTTGCCTCCTCCGCCGCCGCCGCAGCGGCAGAGACACCCCATTAGCTTCCCAATCAATAATCCCACGTGTTGTTGTAGCCAAGCGCCTTCATCCCCGTTTTATATTCCGGCGGATCTTTTGATTCTCGAGGGAATTTGGGATCAAAATAATATGAGATCAGTAACATGAGATCGCTCTAACCACCACACAGGAAGTGGTATGAGGAAATGCGTCCAATGAACTTCCTTCACAAATACCTGACACATTTTAGCGAATTTTTGTAGAAAATAGAATAATTTATTTATTGGCATATGAAAAATGTACCCCCCTACACCCTTTTCACTATAACCTCATATGAATGCACTGCAAGAAACTACCCGCCCTCGCACCCACAGTCAAGTGGCAATGAAAGGAGCATTGCATTTTCTGTGGAGAATCAAATTTATCAGGTTTTTAATGGAATTTTACTTATAAATCAAGCATTTTTAATTTCTCCCTTGATGGGAAAAACAAAAGATCATGGATATGTCTAGTACCTACTGCTTACCAGTTGGTCCCTACTACTCAATTGTATACCAACCATGTATTGCCTTCTTTTCACAAGATTATTCCATTATGGTTACAAAACAATATTAGTTTTTAACTTAGAGTTATAAATCAGCATTCCTTGACACTACAATGGCTGTCGTGGTAAAATGAGAGCATTCCAAAAAGTGGCGAACGATTTTCCTACTATGAAAACTATGGGAGTTACTCTTCCCTAGTAACGCCTTGGTTGTACGTGAAAATTAATAGAAAATGTACCGGTCGGGAAAAAAAGTGTCGGTCGGGGAAAAAAAGTGTCGCGAAAAATTCCTTGACCCTCAATCAAAAGACATATCCATGTCAAAAAAAAAAGTGTCGCGAAAAATTCCTTGACCCCCAGCCAAAAGACATATCTATGTCAAAACTTTTGTATTACATAGCCCTTCTTGGGAGATAAGTAAATCAAGCATTTTAATTTCTCCCTAGACGGGAAAAACAAAAGATCATGGATATGTCTAGTACCTACTGCTTACTAGTTGGTACCTACTACTCAATTGTATACCAACCATGTATTGCCTTCTTTTCACAAGATTATTCCATTATGGTTACAAAACAATATTAGTTTTTAACTTAGAGTAATAAATCAGCATTCCTTGACACTACAATGGCTTAGAGGTCATGAGATGTTGTGGTAAAATGAGAGCACTCCAAAAAGTGGCGAACGATTTTCCTACTATGAAAACTATGGGAGTTACTCTTCCCTAGTAACGCCTTGGTTGTACGTGAAAATGAATAGAAAATGTACCGGTCGGGAAAAGAAGTGTCGGTCGGGAAAAAAAAGTGTCGCGAAAAATTCCTTGACCCTCAACCAAAAGACATATCCATGTCAAAAAATATATAAGAAAAGAAATACAAATACTTGTTGTGAATAAACATACACCTGCCAGTTAAAAAGTTCAAAGGAACTTGTGTAAACTGGCAGAGCATAAAATCATCCAGCCGGTAGAGCACTGTACAATGTCATCGATTCAAAATAAAAAGTCCAGTCATGCAGCATGACCCCATGAGCGAATTTTTGAAGAAATCTTCGACATTTCAGTCGCTATTGATCATGTAGAGAAATTTTAGTTTATGATTTTGATAGACAAACGTGGCATCAAATTATTGAAAATAATTAGGAGGTACTCATACTTTATTATTATTAAACTAATCTTGTAGATTTAAAGAGAAATGTAGGTAAATATTCATAGATTTCGATGTCCAATGTGGTCAGTATTGAAGGCAGTTGAAATCTTGACAGTATACTATCATAACATCATCAAATCTTGACATAAAATAAAATAACATACCGACGTCATATGAAAGAAACGTATTTCCACAGCCAATCGATGATGAGGCTTTATATTACGAGTGATATAAAGTCAGTTGCATTCGAATCTAGTATCCCACAGCAAGAAATTGACAGACAAACTATAGTCTCTGTTTCGAACAAAATATTACCGATTTTTACAACTAGCGAACGGCATTATTTCGATTTTTGACTGATTTTTCAACTTTGAAATTTTTGAAACCTTGATACATATTCTTATAGGAAATTTTACGCTGATTCCGAATATACCACATGTTAGTATGCTGAAAAAATTATTTCGCACAACAAATCGCAAAAAACAGGCTATTTTGAAATTTTTGACTACATTTTTGAAAATTTCAACCCGAAGATGTAATCCGATCATGCTGGCCAACGAACTTGAACTTTCGTTTTGTGTCCTTAACATTTTAAAATTTGTTTGAAGTTTCTAGCACAATTCTACGGACAGTTATCGTCTGGAATGACACATACATATATACATACATACATACATACATACATACATACATACATACATACATACATACATACATACATACATACATACATACATACATTTTTTTTTTTTTTTTTTTTTTTTTTTTTTTTTTTAAGAAACCTCCCCTCAAAGGCGGAGGGGGCACGCCATTAAGTTGAAAAATAAACAAAATATAAAAGTGGGGAGGACACCCAGGTTTACCCGACGCCGGCTCTAGGGATAAGGGAAGTTGTAGGACGAGGAGGAAGAATAGGATGAAAGGATGTGCCCCTATAAAATGACCCCCAGGACGCGGGTGGTGATACCACGGAGTACTCCTGCCGAGATGCCCAACTCGAGTAACTCCGTGGCGCTTTTCCGCACCACACCCCGCGCCATGACACGGTCGCGGCAATGACCTTGATGTTATTAGGTGCCACTCCTTTTAGCTCAGATATCGCATGGCGCAGATCATTTCTATCATATTTACTTTTCTTAGCCCGCCAGGTCTGCTCCATGTCCACGCTGCCACTGACAACCTGGACATCCAGGATTATGGCAGACCCATCGGGCTTGATCGCGACGATATCTGGCTTCTTGCCCCGGTCACTCGGCATGTGGTATAGTCTCTCCCTTTCGACATCCCAACCGCTAGATGACAAAGCACCTGCTATCTGCTTGGCAACCGCATCGTGACGTAAAATGCGGCCACCGTGAGTACGAGGACACTGCTGCACCACATGATATAGATTCTCATTTTTACCCCGACAGGCACGGCAAAGGGTGTCAACTGTCCCGCGACTACTCCTCGAACACCTCACCGAGGTGGCTAACGTAGCCACCCGGACGGCGTGAAAATGGCGATAGTCGCGGGCCCCAATGCCCTCTGAAGCCCATTCCACCCACTGAGTAGAAATGGGGGATTCAGAGCACTGTCGGAGTTCTTTACCATCTACTGATTCATGCAGTGCAGCAGCGAACTCAGCAGATGAGCTGGGTTTTGGAGCAGTTGGTGTTGCTCGATCGCACCACAACAACTGCTGCCGGACAAAGTCCAGGTCAGCAGCAGTGCGGGCGACCTCCCAGCTCGAGCCCCTAAGGGCAAGCAGGCGCTGGCGGCGTAATGATGGGATGCTGGCAGAAAGAGAGACAATACCGAGCCCACCGGCCTTGACCGGTGCGTGGATGTAAGCACTTGGGACACCAGGTGGAAAGCCTAGCCAAGAGCGCACAGCAGAGCGAACTTCACGATCTAACTCAAGCAGCCTCCCTGCAGTAAGCCTGCCAAAGACTAACCCATAGGTTAGCTTTGGCAGTAAGTACGTGCGAAGGAGGCGCAGCTTCTGCTGTGGCTTCAATGGAGCCTTAGTGACACGAGCTAATGCTCCACTAAGGTCCACACGGCTTGCGGCAATGGTTGCAACACCCATGAAGTCGACTCCAAGGTACCGCCAGACCTCCAGCACGGATCGGGCAGGGATGGAAGTTTGTCCTAAGACAAAACACTCCTCATCCACCACCTTCACCTTATGCTGGCGACCGGACGGGACCAAGGAGACCGACCCACACTTAGCTGGGTTTACCACCAAACCACACCTGGCTAGCTGCTCAGCAAATGCGTTGAGGGAGATCTGCAAGCCCTCACGGGTTTCTGCGAGTAGGATGACATCATCAGCAAAAGCCAATGCACCTACTCGCACCCCAGGGGCGAGATCAAACCCTATTTCAGCTGGCAGCTTACCCAAGGCCGTATCCACGACCAGGTTAAAGAGGAGTGGCGACAGAGGATCCCCCTGGCGTACCCCGCGCCCAATAACAACATCCCCTGACATCTCACCTCGTGCCTCGAAGACCGTCACGCCTTCGTGGTACAGGCAGGCAACATACTCAATCAAACGAGCAGGTGCCCCGACACCACGAAGACAATCGGTCAGGGCAGAGTGGCTAACTGTGTCAAAGGCCTTAGCGACGTCCAGAGCGGCAAGATGGAGCTGCCGTTTCTTGGTACGGGCCAGCGAAATGACAGTTTGGAGAATTGTTAGATTCTCCGCTGTGCCATCCGCTGGCCGAAATGCTCTCTGGACGTCACCTATGACACC
This sequence comes from Adelphocoris suturalis, assembly GCA_030762985.1. Taxonomy (NCBI): domain Eukaryota; kingdom Metazoa; phylum Arthropoda; class Insecta; order Hemiptera; family Miridae; genus Adelphocoris; species Adelphocoris suturalis. The sequence continues at coordinate 75,766,413 of CM061045.1, read as the reverse complement.
AGCCACTTGGAAGCGAGATGCCAGAATCTTTTGAAAGTGGCGGAAAACTACCGATGATATTGAAATCGGACGGTAGCCTCCAGGCCCACTTCCCCCTTTCTTTGGGATGAAAATGGTTCGGGCACGGGTCAACGCTTTCGGGGGCCTTCCCGATAGAAGTAACAGGTTGAGGATGAGCAGCCTGACATTTTTTGGAGCTTTATTCCAGCGTCGGGCGGAAATACCATCGGGTCCAGCAGAAGTGGAGTTTTTGACACGGCACTTATGTGCCTCGTCATAAAGCACCGGTGTGCACATGATGCTGCGCAAGGAATCCCTGGTGGAAGCTGGGGGTACCACTGGCTCACCAGGGTTGTGGCTGGGAGCACTCATAAGTGGCTCCCAGTAATCCACAAACTCCTGGAGAGGGGGCATGACTTGTTCATCCCCAGCTCCCTCCAGTACCTCCGCAGCTGCACGAGCCGGATGCTTCCTCCACAGTCTCTGGACACGCTGGTATTCCCGCCTTCTCGCTTGCTTAGCTGCTCTGCGACCTCCACGAGGCACCACATTAGGAGGAACTCCTCCCTGGTGCCTCGCCACGGTCGCTTCCTCAACCTGCGGGAAGATCCTCTGCACATAGGCCGCGACCTCGTCCTCCAAGCTATTTGGCCCCTCAACAGCCCGCCTCGCCAGACCCTGCAGGTAGGCACTCTCATAACCAACAATGTTGCCTACCTGCTCCCCGAGCCTCAATACTTCAGTCTTCAAGTCTTCAAGAAGACCGGAGGTCCCGGGGGAGGATTGCTGAATGGCGGGCTGTTGTCCCACGCCTGTCGGAGATGCGGGAGAGGCCCCACGGCTATTTGCCAGGATGGCATCCTGGACAAGCTGCTTATAGTGGGGCCTCAGGCGAAGAGATTGAATGGCAGAAAGCGTGCGCATGGGAAAACGTGCTTGCAAGAAAACATTTATGTTTCGTACCCCATTACGCACAGCCTCTGCCTCCTCTGCTGCCATTCGCCGCAAATCCTCAGAAGCATACCTGGGCCGCTCTCGCTCTATATCTATTGCAGCGTTGGCCTGTACAGGATGCTTCTGCCAGACGTGGGCACTGAGGCCACGCTTGGTGCTGAAGGCTCTCTCACAGTGGGCACACTGGTGGACATTTACAGGGGTCGTGGAAGAGGATGAGGGATAGGAAGACGAGGATGAAGAAGAGGGAGAGGATGGCCGACGCCCCTGCCTGGGGCGCCCCCGAGCGCCTCCCCTAGAACCCCGCGAGCCAATGGGCCCGGGGGGGTTATGAGGCTCTATTTCATTGCTATCCATAACGAGGGAGACGGTGATTAAGGGTCGGGAGACCCATTGACATGAGCCTCCCCCCTAAGCGCCAGAGGGTCATTCTGCCACCTTCTGGTAAACCAGAAGGTGCCCGGGTTGCACGACGGGGACGTATGACCATGACTTGGGTAGGGATATGAAGGAGCTCCGAAGAGATAAAAACACCAACAGTTACCCTACCCCAGCAACCCAACATACATACATACATACATACATACATACATAAAAAAATGCGTTAAACTTCAGAATATGATTCAGAATAGCCTGAAACGGATTTCTACATAAAATTTTTTCAAAAACTCACATTCTACAAATTTTGAGGCGAGAGCAATAGCTTAATTTTCTTCAAAAATTCGCTAAAAGAAGAAAATTAAAATTTACAGAATAGCTATTAAGAGAAAGAAATACATTTTGATAATAAAAACTTCTTAAAATGTTTCACACTGGTAAAATCCATAGGGTTAATATTATTATAGTAAAACAATTTAATGGCCTGCTCAAAAGAGCTCCGATTATAAAATTCAGTTCTAGTCAAGGATAACCTTACGTTGCTGTTACTAGCAGTTCTAGAGTGTGGTAAATTTGAAATAAGTGAGCTACATAAACCAGATTCAAATACTCTCAAACAAGAGGACAGTAGAAAACACTGCTTAATCTTCAATACATTAACGTTTTTATAAAGTAGCACAGTAGGATACCGCATAGGTTTACATAATATCACTTTTATCAAAGCATTCTGGACAGTTTGCAGAGGTTTCAAGTGAGTTGTACAAGTCCCACCCCACACCACGATACCATAATTAATAATGGAACCAGCCAAAGCCATGTAAACCGATCGCAGCAAATACTTCGGTAAAAAATCACGAACAACTTTGAATACATGAAGCAGCTTTCTCAAACGAGTAATCAGGGAACTAATATGGTGTTTAAACTTTAAATTATTATCAAACCACACTCCCAGATACTTACATGTGTCAGAAAATGGTAAAATGTAAAATGAATCTATTGCAATGGCTCGAAAAGTTTTGTCCATCTTTCGAAAGAGAAAACGATGCTTCCACTACCAAACGGTAACTCTGAAGCAAAATATGAAATCAGGTGGCAACAAAAAGCACTGAATTAACTAAATACGTTGGTATGTAATTGATTGCGGTGGTGGAGTTTGGAAGTCACGTGTTTCTGGAGTTGTGTTCACCATCAACCTTAATTCCTGTCAAAACAAACGTTCATTCTCGGCTAATTAAACTTTCATCTTGAAGTATAATACATATGCCCCGTGACAATGTTTCAATGAGTTTTGGTTTGTTAGTTTCAATTATGAACCTTTGTAATCGACCAAGAACAATAAAAACAGTTAACGTTCTCAAAATTTGTTGGTTTGAATTTCAAGATGCACAGAATCTAAAAATCGAATGGAAAAACATCCGTGCGTCCACCGTACAAGTGGTTCAAAAATGGGAAATTTTGGATAGAAGTCTGTTATCTATACATTCATGTTATCTATATATTCTGGGAAGGCTTGCCAGGGGCCTATTTCATAAAACAACACGTTACAAGTTAAGTTGGCATTGCTTTTTCGTCAAAACTACCAAAAATCCCATCATTACAACCGGAGAGGTCAAAATTGGAAAAAAATACAGTTTTCTTTCTTTTTTTTAAATATTGCAAAGGAACTTTCAGGCCTACAGTCGTCGTTTTGCAATCAAATTGAAGAAAATCCAATTTGCTACAACTTCTTTCGAAATAACTTTTTCGTAGGAAACGTATTTCCCCCAGTATTTTAGCCAAAAGTGAATCAAAACTTGGAATTTCACTTTTTTGAAAAAAATGACCACTTTTCAAACTGTTGTATTCCGGTAATTACACTCCTGCTCAAAATTAGAGCACCACCATCCATTTCTTCGTTTGTCCCCTTGTGTCTTCCCTTATCAACTGTCAACCAAAGCTTGATTATAGACATAGGCCGAAGGCTCCAAGCCCTCATACGAGCTAGAGGAGGTAAAGCAAAACTGACATTATTGTTTTCACATTCACAATTTTTATAATTTTACCAAAAGTACATTTTTCTTTAATTTTATCCATAACAACTTTTCTTCAAGAATTTGTGCCTTTTTTTGATTACTGTATTCCTTCTGTGTTTGCAAACAATGTGTGCAAATGAATAAAAAATGTATGAAGGAAAACCGAAGGGGACAAACGAAGACATGGATGGTGGTGCTCTAATAATGAGCAGGAGTATATTTGACCTAGAGAGTTGGGTTCGGTCTCTAATCGCAGCAAATTTAATCTGCTCTAACAACGGTATTCGTATCTAAATCGCTAGCATACGTATTTTAGAAGATATATTCAAAAAACCGAAAAAAAGTCGGAAATTTCGTGGTTTTTCGAGTGCCCCGAAGGTAGCTCAGGTTTTTGAATCTGCAAACTTGGGTTAACACTACCGGTACTGACCCTAACAACATACCAAAAAACCAGAACAATATCTTCACTTACGATTTTCATGTACTCGTTGACTGGCCTAAAGTGCACAAGTTAACAAGTAGGGTCTCGGACCAGTGTTTGACATCTTAAGAGAAATTGTGACTTTGACAAGCAATTAAGTTATGTTTTTTCGTCTGTTTAAACTTGGATCTTACATCTATTGCTGCATCAGGATGTCCTCAAACTGGTCAGTATTGAAAAAATCACTAATTCAAGTCACAAAACATCATAAAGTGTGGCAGAAGTTGGAGATGAAACACGCGGGGGTTGATATCAATTGGGCAGATCCCCTTAGTTAGTTTTGAATCCCTAGTCCCAGCAATTTTGGAAGGGGTAAGCAATGGGTTTAAAAGAGAAATCCAGTTGGCAATCGAGAGGGCGGAATACCACTCATTATACAAGGAATAAGACCATTCAGTGTATTACATGGATCAGCACTTGAATGATACAATAATTATTTTGAAATGTAGCGCCGAACTTTATAATCTAAACTCACAGCCATGGGTCGTGAACCGTATCCTTTTGTGCTCCATGTGCAATTTAAGAGAAAATTATAGGTAGATGCCCAATCCTCAGGCCATACCGTCTTAAGTATTTTGGGGAACCAACACTTTCAAGAAATACGGTGAAACAGATACTTAATAGCAGGAATTAGCGTGCGTTAATCAATTATGTGAAGGAAGCATGGCCCTACCGGAGTTTCCTGGAACGAGAGTTTAATTATAATTAGTCATCTGACATAACCTAGGGATTTCAATATTGTTATCTTCTTAATTAATTTAATAATTTGTTATTGCTAGTGTTTATGATTGTTGCTCATTTTATTACTACCCTGTTAAAATATTGTTCTCTTTGTGATGCAGATTGTTTATTGTTTTTGTATATGAATTACTCCGTTCCATCTATCCCCATAATATGAATATTTGTTGTTCCTCCATTATTGGCTATCATATTAATTTTTATTATCATTGTGGCGTACATCAGCTGACGGCCGAAAGGCCAAAGTCTCTCCAAATGTAAATTGTTTCTATGTTATAAATTGCATGTATAAATAGATAAATAAAAAAATAACATTATAAATTCGTTTTTTCGAAATCAATTTTTGGACCCAGTATTTGACAGCCAAATTGTTGGCTGCACCTGTGATTGTCACCCTATGATTGACACAACAGTTTTTCTGCAATAAATTATTACGACTACCAACAAAACATTTTTGCGCATAAATTGAGCATTTAAACTTGGTTTTATTATTTTAAATATAAAATTAATATGAGTATTCATAAAGACAAGTTGAAAATATCACCAGATGTTTCATCACAAAATACATACGATGGGTACCATAGGTAAAATACGTTTCTAATGATAAACTAGTAGCTTGTAGTTTCTATATATTTATATAAATATGAAAATTAAAGGAAAAATTACAAGAACGAATAGAGATCTATATTGACAGCACTGTCACTCACTTACATTAGTTTGAGGACTAGTAAGTGACATTTGCATTTTCACATGTTAGTATTTAGATTATCACTATATTATTTATTGATTGTGTTATTTTATTGTTTAGATAATTTCTAAAAAATGATAGCATAAATTTAAACAAAAACTGATTGAGAAAAACGATGGGAACAATCGAATGTGAATATGTGGGGGGCTAGTGGAGCCTAATAAAACACACACCTCCTCAGCAAAACAACAAGAAACAGCACCAAAGAAATGACAACACGAGGTTCTGTTAGGTAACCTTCTCCATTTCACTAGAACCCGCCTGAAACCTTTCTCCACCTTTATACTTCACTGAGGAGGTATTTCGTCTCAAAATTCAAAAGGATCAAGAACGTAAAACACTTTTATGCCTAATTATTTAAACTTTTTCGTGAGATGTCAATCACTGGGTCCTTGTCAAACACTGGTCCCCTCCACCTTACAGGTACTTGTAATGCACGGTAAACTAGAACAAGTGTTTCACCAAAACAAAGAGTACAAATTTAAAAAACAGTGCAAATTATTTCACAAAGGTTTATTATTTTTTCAATTGAGTATGATCGTAATTTTAGTTGGCTTGCGTACGTCATAAGGCCCGTCCAAACTCCTCGGCGTGTCCTATTTCGAGTTGCCACAACCTATACTTCTATAATTATATACGCATGTTTATATTTCTCGATTTGAGCTCCTATCTATTCAAATAATCATTGCCTTAATAATATCATTATCTAAATACGTACGAAAAGTCGAGAGAATATATGTTATTAAATATGCGTAGGCTAAGCATTGGTATTAACACACAAATATGACCTAGAAAAAAACGTATATTCATGCCTCGAAGGAACATGACATTCGAAAGCAATACAAGTGTAGGAAGTTTTCCACGCCACCCTGGAGGTACTCCCTAGGTCTCGTTACCTCACAACCGGAGGTTCACCGCCCTATTACGCTTACACTACCATATCACTCATATTTTTCCATTCATTCACTTGAAAGTTGTGCATTCTGAGATGAGTGAATTTTGTCCTAACATGAGAATAATAATTATTAGGTCGTGCAGTTGTGGTCGTGCATGATCTGGTCCTAAAGTGTTCTGTTGCGAAGTCCTACTGCCCATTGTTATCCTAACCGTGGAATATTAGCTTGCGCAGTTGTGGTTGAGCAGATTGGAGTTTTAACACGTCAGTCTAACACTCAAAGTCTCGAAAAAGACACTTTTTCGCCCGTTTTTGGCCAATAGCATCTATGCGAGTAAAGCGATCGGGATGGTTAAACGTTAGGACCAACTAGACCCCAAATGGAGTCTATGTGCGAAAGAACGGGTTTTTTAAGTCAATTCTTAGGCCTTTTAACGGCGAATGGCGGACGGACATTTCAAATTTGGATTCTACGCACCTTGAAACGTAAAGTGACAAAGTTTGAGGGGGGGTTATAAAAATTGTTTGCTATACGATCACATAGGCTTATTATTGGAAATAATAAACCAAAAGTTACACTTGTAGAAGCTAAGCTTACAATTGAAGGAGAAAAGAAAAATCGCATGTGGGGACAAACGATAACTGTCTGATTGGGCTGTGATAACGAGTTGCCGAATTATAAATTGAAATGCTGATGAATAAACAAAGAAATGAAGTAAAAGGTTTTGTGTTTGTCTATTATGATAAAACTTAACATATATCCTAAACATTGATTTTCCATATATCAATCCACTTTCCAGTACAATTCCTACCTAGCCATACAACATCTACGGCCATTTAAGTAAGTTATTCATATTATTAACGTGTTATTATTTTTGCATAAGCTTTCACTTTCAATGTAAGATAGGAATTGATGGGTTTCAAACGAAAATTGAACGTCAAGCGGGATGCCGAAATTGAAGTTTTGTCGGCGAATCATAATGTAAAAACGGTGTTAAGTACACGATAAGGTGTTAATATTACATAACTAGGCGAAATGATTGGAAGACAGACAAATTATAAACTGAAAAGTGGAGAAAGTGTGTAGTTGATTTTATCTTATTCTCATCAAGTCTTCATAATGCTGCTGGGTTAAGAATGCCATCTAAAACTTCATCTTGATGATCTTCACCTTGTTCTTCAATGATGGGGAGATTCAAAATACCCGAGAGACAGTCTACAGACAGTGCCTTTGGTCACACCATGCTTATCTCATATTGCGTGGTAGTGGAGAGTTAGTTGGCCAGAATTTTTTAGAGCATTAAATTGGACAAATTCCAAAAAAAAGTGCTGAAAAAATCACTAAAAATGGCTAAAGCGGCTAAAAATCGTTAAATTTATATTATTTTAGCAGAACATTGCTCAAATATAGTTGATTAGAACATTATAACATTTATGTGCAAATTTATGCTGAAAAATGAACTTGAATTTCATTAAAATTTGCCTAAAATATCGATAAGAACTGCAAAAAAGTCAAAAATCCAAAATCTCTTCTAGAATATCAGATTATTATTTAGAACGAGTTTTTTGCCATAATATTGGTTGTTAAACATTTCTTTTCACTCAAAGTACTCAGTTTTCAAAACAATTTAACATAATATAGTACGATAATTTACGAGAATTCGCTCATGCGATCATGCTGCATGACTGGAACTTTTATACCGTCAAATCGAACATAGAAAGATTCACTCGGAGTCACACATTCGATCGGAAATGGCTTCAAAATATCACAAATTACCGCTTTCTCCCCTCTTCACACCTCCCCCAATCACAATAAAATTTGAATTCACCGAATCAACAGAAAAAGAAACACGAAAATCATTTGAGAATTTGTAACCTGGGTAGCGCACACACTGACACCCCCCCCCCCCCCCCCCCCCTCACCCTGACAAGATCAATTTTAACAGGCGTCTCTCAATTGAAGGAGCCGTGCCTATATAAGACTTATTCTCTCATAAAAACGTATTCCCAGACACAATATTCATGACATTTTTTCTCTGAACATGCGCAATTTGATGCCTGTAATCCTTTACTTTAATCCTTCTGGAAGTACACGAATAAAGTGCTATCGCAGTGTAGCACAGTAGGAATAACCAGTAGCTTCTGGTTAAATTTTGATCCATAATTAACACAACATGAGTATGAGCTACACGTGAAATGCAAATAACTACAAATCAATAGTGTATGCTGTGCAAATGAGGAATAAAAGGACGTAAGGTATATAATCAAAAATCAGATACTGGTTAACCCATTTCTCAAGCCAGGGACGTTTGAGTTGTGTCGTAGACCTCACATACCTGAAACAGAAAGAACAAACGAAATTAATGTCAAACTCGGAGGTCTATGAGTTATTCATACGTAGAGCTATTAATTTTACATATATACGAGTAAATGCTCCAATTTTAGACCTCCTGGGGAAGCCGTGCTCTATTTGTTTTGGAATATTACCAGATAATCGTAATTACTCGAGGACAGTATATTTGGCTCCAACCTTTGGAGAGTGAATTAAAGGAAGTTCATGGATGGAAGACTAAATTTCACCAAGCACATCGATGGAGTCTCTGGTCGAGCGGGTAGGTTGCAAAGAGAGATTTGTGATAACTTCATTAAGCATGCATACGCATTGAGGATCAAATTTTCTAAATTCAACGTAAATCCATTTGGCAAGAGCAATGGCAGGGTGAGGTAACTGGTCAGCGTGGTGTCCTTCAGGACTTGCGCCCGGTCGGCCATTTCGTAGCCCAACTTTTAAGGGTGGAACGAATACTAGTCATTCGAATTTTCACTAGCCATACTCGTCTTACTCACAGATACCTGCTTAGCGTATAAGCTCGAAATGTTGTTTGTCGGAGAAATGGGGGTCAGGACAAGACAAGGTCCGGTCCCTGTCATTGAATCTGAGAGCCGCTGGGCTTAACTAGAACTGTAATATCTAATCTGTGAAATATGTATGAGCACTCAGTCACAGCTTTATTTAACATTACTGATTATAATGTTGAATATTAAATCAAATGAATATTAAAGGAATTATTAATTCTTAAAAATAAATTGGAGGTGGTAATTGATTTATTTTGAAACAGTTAGCAGTACCGTGCCAGTTGAGGCTTCCTGTCTTTCGCTTCCTTACTACCGTAGGTAGGGAAGATTTGTGTTCGTGATTGAAGTCGAAAAAAAGTGTTGTACTCCAAAATCAAAATTACCACTTGTTTTTTGCGTTTCAGAGCTTGCTGATCAATTTTGGTTCCGAATCTGTCTGTCTATGGTAAATCTTTGCCACGCCCAAAACTATGCCAAGTTTCAGTTCGTCCGATGAAATTTTCAGGGATTGTGCTGAGGTTAGCTTTTAGCTTGGTTAGCTCTTAGAGAGTCCCCTATAATTTTCAAAGCCGTCGAATCAACAGTAGCCTGTGCGCATGCGCAAACCTTAATTTCCTATTACGTCGATTTCTTATTATTTTTTGGTCCGATTTCGTTCAAAATCGTTAGGTAATTGTGTATATGTTCTGGAAAAAAAAAATCACTATAAATTATATCGCGATTGGTAGCGTGCTCAAAACTAATATCGATTGACACAGGCAAAACTTATTCTTAAATTATCTATCGTATTATAATATATGTTAGATAGTATCGAAATTTGAGCAATTTTAGTACAAAGGAATTGTTGAAAACCAATTTCATGGCAAACAAACATTAATTTTTCACAAATATTAATGACATTTAAATACGTTTTCAGCAAAATGTTAAGTAAAAATTTGTTGATAAATTTATTCTGGATAAAATTCTGCTGAAAATTATAAATATAACAATTTTGGCCGTTTCTGAGCACATCTTTTAAAAATTTACCAATTGAATGTACTCCAAAAGTGCTGGCCAACGAACTCATCCTTTCATTTGGAATGCTTGATTTTTTGGCGCTAGAATGGGGTTTTTACCTCAGTCCTAGAGAGAGTAATCATCTGGAATGACATGTACATATATATACATATGTTTATATCGAACAAACTTTAGGAATCGTTTCTGAATGGCTCAAAAACGGATTTCAGTGAAGAAATTCTTCAACAATTTTTGTTTAAAAAATTTCCGGGCCATTGCAATAGCTTCATTTTCTACAAAAAGTCACTAAAAAGGAAGAACCTGTTTTTTTTGTCATAAATTGCGTAAATTGGGGAGAATTCAAATGGTCTTAAATTTTCGTATAAAGAGCAACACGGAAAATGTGTGAAATGTCATCATTTTTGTTGGATCATTTAACAGCCCGTTACTATCGACGCGACGGAGCAACAACTACGAAGTATGTAATTTCTGGATAATCGATTAAATGTTTCTTCATTTGCCTAATGGAAAAAGTAGCAAAATAAAAGTATGTTAGGTTAACTTGTTATAGGTACCTACCTTCAAATTCATCTGTTTCATTGATGATAAGTCTTCTCGATCTACACAGTTGTTTTGTATTAATATTAATCGTAGGGTGGATAAATAGGATTTTGGAAGATCTATGAGGAATGAAAGATTTCGGCACTACCTGAACTAGGGATCGCATACTCATACAGAAAATTTGCACCAAAATGTTTCGCCCAGCTGTCGCTTGTGAGCGCAGCGATCGATGTGCGCATGACCGTTTCCTCTCTATCGTGTACCTGTAAGGGTTTGATTTTCCTTTTGCTTCTCTTCTTCGCCCACTATGAGGGAATAAGTCAGTGGAAGGGGGTGGGGGGAGTAACTCTCGAGGTATTTAGTCCATAATTCTATCGCTGCATATGAACAAGCGCCACTTGGACGGCCTACTTTCAAGAGCTACGGGTTTTCTCAAGAGGGGTACCAGTGAGTTTGCCAACGTTCAAGCCGCCGTGTTCTTCCGATCTTCGAGTATGCCTCTCCGGTGTGGTCACCATACTATGCTTCATAGAAGTACCTGTTAAAGGGATGAGAGAAAACTCCTCAGGTATATTCCATTCAACTCGGTATCGAGCTTGATTATAACCACCTACTCGAAATATGTCACTAGCAACCACTACATAAATGCTGGTGCATAGCCGATGTAGTAAATAGTAAACTACTCAATAACCAGCTCGATTGCCTCTTCTTGCTGTCTAAGGTTAACTTACAGGATCCTCGTTCATGTAGGCGCTGACTCAAACTATTCTGAATACCTTTCGCTCAATCGAAATATTTTAAACCGACCTCTTCACCGACTTCCGCAAGTTTAGCAACCATTGAGCCAGTTCCATGAGTTTGCATTTTTTATTCATTGATAAACTGGAATCTTCATTAATCGCCTCCGCTATTATATTCTCCTAATTGGTGTGTTTTGTGTACAATTTTATAGTGCCTATCAGTACGACCTATAGTATTCCCAAGTGTTGATAATAAATCAAATCCCTTATTTGGTAATAAACCAAATAAACAAATAATTCAATCCGAAAAAGGGACTTATGCGTAGTTTCCACATATAGGTCACAGCTCTACGGATATATTGAAATAATCTGATGCCCCACAATACAATCCGGATCCCTGCTTAATGTGTGTGGATCACAGATGGGTGGGATACTCTAGCAAACATGTACTACTGTACATGTACATGGGGTTCAGGAGAAAAAAGTACGACTGATTTGAATATTTCTATTATACCTACAACACTAATGTTCCTCGCTCCCTCCAGGTAATAAAATGTTGTAGGCTGCGTTGCTAACACTGTTTGAATTCAAAATGTCAGCCTCACAAAGCATGGTAAAATTGAACATTCTCACATTTTTCTCCTATAACTCCTAAAACCTGCATCTTACAGAAATGTTTACTACCACCACAGTTGTGGATTACGGAAAAAACGAAACAATTTGATCCCTAAACAATAAATAAAAACATTGTATTCTTTTGTAATTTAGAAACAATGGATTTCGCAAAGGGAGTTAGGAGTGTAGCAAGCATTTATGGACAGTGACTGACGCATTACCAGATTTGTTTGGAAAACTCTAAACCGCGGTAAGCGAGCAGAAATGTTCAGTTTTGAGGATGTAAATGCACTCGGTCAAAATACTTCCATGACTCTGATTTTGCGACCGCGTGAAACTGATAGGTGAAAACCGGAATTTTTATCGCTATTTTTGAAGAACAGAAAATAAAGTACTTACGAAATCTTCTATCCCAATCATTTCCGTTTAAAGGGCACCGAAAGTGTTGGAAAGTTGGGCCATTGTCAATACATATGGGTGGGGAAACTCGAAAATGGGTACCATTCTAAATGGAATATCATAAATGTATGTGGCTTTTATTTCAATGTAGCAATATTGATGTTTGTAAATATATAACTTGAACCCCCTTCTGTATGCGTAATGTGGTGCTTTAAATTAATATGAAGGAAGCATGAAAACAAAAATTCCTCACATTTATCTACAACTAATAAAACTTCTAGATACCTTAGTGTTTTATTGTGTAATTTAAGGGTAGTTGTTTCATCAGTGTACCTCTACTCCCATACCTTCCTTCTAGAGGAGTCTAGTTTCTGACTCGTCTCAGTGAATAAATTCTGCAATCCATTCCTCCTCACAGCACTCGAGGTTTCTCATTACTATCTAATATCAGCATAGCAGATTAGAGACAGCTTGCTTATGGAAAAAAAAAAAAAAAAACCACTGCAATGGATTTACACGATGGTTAATTATTTCTTTATAAGATAGCTCTTCTGCACAGGTCACTGGTCTATTTATCTGAGTCAGGAAAGACACATGCGTTGACAGTTTTAACTAATTAGAAAACCGAATAAGTCGAGTAGAATAAATTAGCAGAAGTTCAGCCAAGTCCTGTACGCCGAAGTCGCCTAGCGATTCACACTCCTGTTATTACTGATTCATTTATTTAACGAATCCGCAAAGCCCAATTACCTACAGGTTTTATTTTATTTCAAGAACATGGTTTCAAATGATATAGGACTAAATACTAAATATTAAATTGATTATAAATGACAAGATAAGATTGAATAACTTGATTCCTCAAACAACAACACAATCTATCTATCTATATATAAAAAAGTCCAGTCATGCAGCATGACCCCATGAGCGAATTTTTGAAGAAATCTTCGACATTTCAGTCGCTATTGATCGTGTAGAGAAATTTTAGTTCATGATTTTGATAGACAAACATGGAATCAAATTATTAAAAATAAATAATAGGTACTCATACTTTTTTCTAAGCCACAGTCAGTATTAAAGCTACATCAAGTCCTAAAACAGTTGAGCGTAAAACATTAAAGAGAGCGACCGATAGAATCGGAGGACGGAATATTTCACAGAGTAAACTCATCAGTATTGATTACATTTTTTTTTTTTTTTTTTTTTTAACAAGCACCTACTACCTACGTCTTAAACAGCATGGTTATAGGGTTGTTTATACAGGGATACTTCCATAAGAGTAGTTCAATCTGAATTTGGACAATGTTTCATGCAAATATCACCGATTTTTACAACTAGCGAACGGCATTATTTCGATTTTGACTGATTTTTAAACTTTGAAATTTTTGAAAACTTGATACATATTCTTATAGGAAATCTTACGCTGATCCCGAATATACCACATGTTAGTATGCTGAAAAAATTATTTCGCACAACAAATCGCAAAAAACAGGCTATTTTCAAATTTTCGACTACATTTTAGAAAATTTCAACCCGAAGATGTAATCCGATCATGCTGGCCAACGAACTTGAACTTTCGTTTTTGTGTCCTTAATATTTTAAAATTTGTTTGAAGTTTCTAGCTCAATTCTACGGGCAGTTATCGTCTGGAATGACACATTCATATATACATACATACATAGATACATACATACATATATACATACATACATATATACATACATAAAAAAATGCGTTAAACTTCAGAATATGATTCAGAATAGCCTGAAACGGATTTCTGCATAAAATTTTTTCAAAAATTCACATTCTACAAATTTTGAGGCGAGAGCAATAGCTTAATTTTCTTCAAAAATTCGCTAAAAATCAATTGCTTTTCGTTAGTCTCACTAAAACTCGAGAACGGCTGGACCGATTGAGCTAATTTTGGTTTTAAATTATTTGTGGAAGTCCAGAGAAGGTTTAAAAGGTTTAAAATTTCAAATCTCCCCCATAGGGGGTGTTTTAGGGGAGGAGGGGGGAATGGGGTATCTTTGTCATCACTGAACAAACTGGGAATTTGATTGTCGAGTATGTTTGGATTACTCCAATTCAAGTCAAAGACTACTTTTTTCAAATTTTTCAAATCTGACCCACAATGGAGCGGGAGGGGGTGGGGTAGTTGAAGCGTTGAGAACGTCACTGAACGAACTGGGGATCTTAGTTGTCGAATATGTTTGGAGTATTCCTACTTAAATCACAGTCTACTTGGAAAATTTCAAATCCAACCCATAGAAGGGGGTGTTTTAGGGGAAGGGGGTGGGGGAAATTGGGTATCTTTGTCATTACTGAACGAACTGGGGATTTGATTGTCGAATGTGTTTGGAATACTCTCATTCAAGTCAGACTACTTTTTTCAAAGTTTTGAAATCTGAAACAGTGGGGAGGGGGGGGGGGTGTTAAAGCGTTTTGAACGTCACTGAACCAACTGGGGATCTAAGTGGGCGAATCTATCAGAATTACTTTAACTTGGGTCACCACTTGGGTCTATTTGATAATGTTCAAGTCAACCTGTTCAACGCACGGGTGAACCAGCTAGTTGACAATAATTTTGTTGACAATTTTCTCCCCCTTCCCACGCTTAAACCCTTCTGAAGTACGGACGGTTGGTCGCAATATGATCCGGATGGCCCCATTCGATTCCGTGAATTGAGTTCAATCTAAATCAAACTACTTACCCTTTTTTCGACAGTTTTCGGACTACTTAATAATTCAGCCCCTTGGGGTTTATCGATAGTAATGCCTAGATTACAATTACGTTCCCTGCCAATGAATGATTACCTATTGAATACAATTTCATAAACTTTAATTGGGTGCCTAGTTTCGGAGAAAAGCTTCGGACGGCATACGGCAGAGGGCGTACGAGCGGATTTTCTTTAATTTGATTTTTCAAAGTATCTTGGGGAAAAAAAAAAAAAAAAAAAAACCAACGAATATTGAAAAGATGTTAATTTATTTTCTCGGTCGACTCCAATGTTTCATTTGTTAGAAAGAACCAAAATAACTAAATAAACTAAATTTGTAAGGAAAAATTAACCATTTATGTAACGCTGCAGCATGTTACCTACTCTTCCAAATCTAGTTTCCAACAATAAGCGTATTCATCAGGTGTCGGACCTACCACGTTTAGAGCTACTGATGCCAAAACAAATTGGTAATTTAGCCAAAATAAGAACTATCTGATGAATTGTGAGCGATAATTTTGTTTATTACGGATAACCGTTACGTAATTCAACCACTAGATAGCATCATTATCGAATTTCGATTTTTTTGTTTTTGTTTTTGTCAAATTATCGTGATAAGGGTCAAAAACGAATAAAAGTCCTTATCAGAATAAAAACTTCCAGTCTCAGCACAGAAACAATAATAAAACAATAACAATAGCACAGAATGAACTCAAAGAAAAAAAAAAATATATATATATATATATATATATATATATATATATATATATATATATATATATATATATATATATATATCAGGCCAACATAAAATAAAATAATAACAACAACCTCGACTACTTAATTGAGTCCATAAATAGGCAACTTACTCAAGAACCTTTTACGGTGTCAAAATATAGGACATGGTCATGGATTTAGAGTCAATTGTCATGACTAAAAAATAACAAAATACAACAATATAACAACAACATCCAGCCTGCTCAAATAAAATCATGTGAACAACTATCATGGAAACATTTCTATACATACCAAAGCAAGAAATGGTTGCAGTTGAGGCTTACAACGGTTGGCACATGAATAGTGATTTTAGTTTAGTTTAGCTCTGTATGCTAGCCAGCAGTGTTTCTTCAAACTTTTTTTTCAATTTTAGCCTCTAGTTTTTGTGAGTCCTATTCATGTGCCAACCGTTGTAAGCCTCAACTGCAACCATTTCTTGTTTCTTCTGTCTGATTGTTATAGGCCCTGAAGATGGTTTTTTACATAAAGCTGGGCAATAAGGACTTTTATTCGTTTTTGACCCTTATCCCGATAATTGGACAAAATACATATTGTGGGTCGATAATCACTTTCTCTAAGAATTTCGAATTAGGAAGCTCTTTCAGCGAAACTAGTGTTAGTAAATAATAAATAAGTTGAACTGTGGAAGGGGGCTCTATTTGTATCAGCCCCCGTCCCATCAACGCTTCACAATACCATATCACATAAATTTGTATAGAAATCATCGAAGCGCCATTGTATGCGATACGTGGGAAGTCTGAAGTATAGAAACGACCTACCGTGGATCGTCATGTGAACTAATCCAGTTAGCCAAATAACAAAGTGAGCAGACAACAGTGTCACAGGCCCAAATGTTTAGAAACCGTACAAACAAGTTGCCTGCTGTTATGAAAATATTATTGCGGGGAAAAAGGAAAACTGCGGTGCCGGGGGTCCCGAGGGCGAACGATGAAATATACAGCGGTCGCATGCACAACATACTGGTGGGGAGATGTGCAATATACTGTAGTAGGTGAGGACTCACTCCCCTGCCTCCGACCCGCCATTGTGCCCCTTGTAATGGCCGGGTCTCGAGCATAGAGCACAGAAGGGCAGGGGATGGAGAAGTCACTTCCGTCGTCCCACTTCGACATTCACCCTTCCATTCCCGGAGCTCTTGGAGTTTCTCGACACGATCCCCGCAGCCACCTTGCGGTTTCACCTCAACCTTCTAACATCGATAAATAAATGGGAGGCTTTAGAAGAGGGTGGGCGAACATTTCTCTGTATAATGCAAAAATTCCCAGCCATTGGTTGTCACTCCGGACCCCCTCACAATTATACCGTCAGGCCCCTTTTATACGGGGAGCCTCCGGGGAGCCGTAGTAGTAGGAGGAGGGAGACGCGAAGAGGCTGAAATCCAAAGAATGCAAAGAGAAGCACGAGAGCTCTCACACAGAGAACTCTTGGGCAGGGCCGCCACATGGGGGGGCCCGGTCCCGTCCTGTACTTAGTAAATAAAGTATTTTAGAATTTTAAGGCATACGTAAAACAGGGTGTATTAGGTACACTTGACGGGCCCTGATCAGATTATATTTGATTTACTACACCAGACTGTTTCTCTAAAGGGCCGATTACACGAGCAACAAAAGTTGCGCAACTCCAAAAAAATTGCACTAGAAAAGTTGTACGCAACACAAAGCAATAAAATTGCCTCGTGTTGCGTCAAGATGTTGCAAGGAATTAATTGCACTGTGTTGCACCAATAAAATTGAGCAATAGAAATTGCTCAATTGTTTCGTTTACACGGGCGACTGCAGTTTGCGCCATGGACGGTGAAGAGGTGTTCATCGCTGCTGCTGTGGTCGTCGTCGCTGCTGCTGCCAACCAAAGGAATAAGAGGGGAATTTGGCAGCGCCAGTTTCTGAGCCAGAGAGAATGTGGGTTGGCTCTCACCTCTGAAATTCTGTTTGACAGTGATCTATTTTTGCACCAGTTCCACTTTTGCCCTTTTTTTGTTCACTTTTTGCATAAGTGCGTAAATTTCGAAATTTTTTTAACGCCTCATCCGACGAAATCTGAAATTCGGACGCTACCGCCTCCCACCCGTCCGTTTTTGCGATCCGATCCCTGTATTTCGGGTCTTCAACGTCCCACAGTTCCGGTCGAACGTGAATCGAGTTAATAAAATCTATTATCTTCTCGTTTGGCCAGTTCATTTTCACAAGCGGGGCGAAGGGCGAACGAGAGACACTGGGATAAATGTGGGGGACACACTGGTGAGGAAGCTGATCGGCGAAAAATGTGAATCACAGAAAACTCTCTGTTTCGTTCCCTCTCCCGACCCAAGGCCGAAAAATTGCCGCAATAGTGCAATAATTTTCCAAACCCCTTGGACTTCATTTCAACAAGATGCAACAGTTGCTGAGAGGGCTCGTGGGCCTGAAATGTTGTACAACTCCCGTCAATTAATTGCCTGCAACCTTCGGCAACTTTTTCAAGGAGAGAATAGTTGTCCAACTTTTTTGAAATAGTTGTGCAATACTTTTTTCTGCAATTATTGCTGGAAAAAATCGCTCGTGAAAAGGGCCTTTAAACAGTTGCGATGATTGCGATGACCCAATATTTTACTCTTTACCCTTTACCGTCTTTACCAGTAGGTACCACAAAGAACGCTATCTATCGCGTACAGAATGCAATTGTAACTCAACAAAACAAATTTCTCATTTCACTAATTCATATTTTTGATAGTTTTTGACTAAATAATTCTTGTATCTTCTGTTGTTATAAATCAAATTCTTTACTGCATAGATTCATTACAAGATAAACTGTAATAATACAATTATATTTTCGTAGATTTTTATTTATTTTTTTCCAAATATAATAAATGTATTCTTGTATACAGAGACTTTCCTTTTTAATCCGTCCATAACATTAAAATAAAGTTAATTGTATGTGTTGATTAATGATTATATGAAATTTAATCAATCATAATTTCTGCCACAATCGTCCAATTGAGGAGTGAGTAAATTAGAACTTTTCTGTAGACGCCCTCTATTCACAAACAATTGTATTTAAAGTAGTTGAAATAAAAATCCTGTGACTGATTGGATATAGAATTTTGTTTCAAGGTAATTTATTGCATTTTTATGGTTTTGTAATTAGTTGGTAATTACTAGAGTATGAATACTTGAATTTTCAATTCTTAAGTTACACTTTACTTTTGATTAAATGTTGAATAAAACGTAGTGAAGTAGTAAGAGTTCAGCCCCTCAAGTGTTCTTATTCGAACACTGAACCTTGGTAGGAAGTATAAATGATTTTTCGTTTGGTTAGAGAAGGTTTAATAGTTTTTTTTTACAATTATCATAGCCATCTCTAGTAAAAGTGGCGCGACAAAAAAGGGGGGGAGAGGGGGTGGTGGCCAGAATCTGGTCCCGGGCCCGACTTGGAGATGTGGCGGCCCTGCTCTTGGGCGTCGCGCACTTCGTATTGCTATTTCTGCTGCTCATCACAGTCCAACTTGGATGTTGAAGATGAAAACTTGTCCAATCTTGAAAATCTCCACTATTTTCAGTCGCTCATAGGTCCCTTGTGATCCAGCGTGTGAATATTTGCCTGTAAACCTAATATTTGCGCCAAAATCTCAGTTTTCCAACGGTATAATCGATTTTGACATTAGAGAGTTCCTGGTTACCACGGTGTCTTAATACGGTGTACGTGAATCTAGGGAGAACCAAAATTTTGCCAACAACGCTGGCTGTTACTACGGTGCAAACTCAGTGTTTCACGTGTCTTCACACGTCGTCTCTTATCAATTTCGTAACCTGAGGCTGATTCCAAGATTCCGACATCTTGTATTTCTCCGATTCTGTTTTCCTTCATCCAGATCTCACATTCCATAATTTATTATCATGTGGTTTATTGTTCTGTTTTCAATTCGTAGTGTTCTTTGCAAAGTGTACCTTTGTAATCGGATAAGAAATTTCGTTTTAACCTCCCTCCCAAAATTTTTTGGTTGCGTTTTAAGATACATGGATTTCAAAAATCGAATCAGTCCGTTGTCCGTCCTTCCGTCGTTTTATTTGTGCAATGGAAATCAGCGTGAAGTTTTAGACTTCGTAAGCTTATATATCACGCTAGTTGATTGAGCAAAGACGAGCTCGACGTGTTCCAGGTTTACCTTGAAGACACATCCGTCCGACTTGTCTTGGCGATCGTTCGAGTAAGTTCTAGCTCAACAATGTTAGTAGTAATATTGGTGTATGTAGGTATAAAGGTCGGTGGATAAACATATAGATTATATGCAATTTGTGTAGAAACTCACTAAAATAACATGTTGGTATCTTAAAAGTTTAATGTTTGTATCATGCAAAAGGTAGATGTGATTAGAATGAAGCAAACCTTTATCCTCCGATTTGTTGACTAGTTCATTTTTGGCACTCGATAAATGGACTGCTTCGAGTGAAAATAGGATGTATATAAATAAATTTAGTATATTTTAATATAATTATATATTTAATTTATATTTTTAATAATATATTTATTATATTAATTTAGTATAAATTTTAATATGAAAATTATTAACTGAACACGCTTATCACTGAAACCTTCCTCGGGTTTATACATTTACGGGCGAAGTGTCGAAGACGTGGTAACGAGAACATACTAAGACTCGCGTTGCCAATCAAGCGGTCTCCTAATCACGTCGTCCACTTCTACTAATTCGTCAGCTGTCAGTTGTTTCCAGATCAGCTGATCATGGCTCACGGGCACCGTGTTTAAACTAAAAACGTGATAACCAGGAACTCCCTATTTTATGTCTTTGCTTTGGCACATAAACGAAAAAAGCGTAAAAAAAAAACGCTACGGTTGGTTTTCTGATGATTCCCGCTTACAACCTAGTCGTTGCTAGGGAAATGGTACTTCGTCGTTATTCATCCCACAAAATTCGTTCACCATTCGTTCGAAAGCTCTCGATTTATCCAACCATATTATGTTAACTACGGCGAAGTGCGTGGCCAACAAGCTGAGTTATGCGCATGGTTATCTGAATAATTGTTTACACACAGGTGATCATTCTCAATAATTGATACTTTGAACATGATTGCGACCGCTGGTTAATTTCTGATGATTTCATTGACGAGACCTTCTCGAACGATCAAGTTTGGCCCCCACCCCGGCAACTATTCGGAATCGTTCCCTACAAGAATAACTGTGAGTTCTTCAATTCCGTTCAACCTGTTTAGTGGACATGTAGGTCCGAATGAAGTATATAGTTTGGTGGTCTGGATGCTCGCAAGCTCGCATCCCAAAAATACATAACATCAAGTAGTCAATCCCTTAGTAAAAATGCAGATTAGTTGGATATGTAGATCAGAATGAAGTGTATAGTTTCGTGGTCTCATAACACGATCACATAAGAGTTTAGAAACGTAAATGTGACTTTTCATTTGTGACTCATGAGCTGCTCCGCGTTGAACGGAATTGAAGAACTCACAGTTCTTCTTGTAGGGAACGGTTCCAAGTAGTTGCCGGGGTGGGGGACAAACTTGATCGTTCAAGAAGGTCTCGTATTTCATTGAGCTGGTGTTTCGATGATTTCATTAATAGCAGGTGATCCGAATACTGCGAGAACGGTTTGATTAGTGAAGCGATGGTCAAATCATTTTAACAGGTAATTTCTATACATTACACTCTAGGAAGCTGTAATTTCGTATGTAGCCCTTTGTTTATACAATTTGTGCTCTCCAGTTAATTTGATTTACGATCGTATGTTCTCATCTATGTATAGGAACTGACTGATAAATTGTTAACGTATAGCTAATTTATTTTACTTTGTTAATTATGTGTGACACCCTAATACACGTCGGATTTCTGGCTTGGGAATGAGTGTTGAAAGGACACCAGTCCACTCTACAGGATGTTTAATGAAGGTAGATCAGCTGGTTCTGTGTGTATAATGTTAACCTTAAGACAGTACCACTGAAAACCATAAATCTTACTACTGATCAAATCTAGCAGAAAGTGCGCAATTTCTTCGGACTGGTCATTTCCCGGTTTTTCTCGTCTTTAAGAGGGTTTTCTTGGAAAATGAAGCTATTTCACCGGTCCCAAAAATTATAAAATACAAATTTTTGAAGATTATCTTATTCAAAAACGATTTCTGGTGCTGAACACTTTTCATGCGCATCTATGTATGTATGCATAAGTATTATTCCAGACGATATCACCTCTCTTTAGGATTGAGATAAGGAATCCGTAAAAAATCCATTAAATCAAGCATTGAAAAATAGAGGATGAGTTCGTCGGGCAACATTTTTGAAGCACAATGAATTCATGTGTTAAAAAATTTACTACGAATGGAAAACTACTGAAAAAAAAAAATGTTAAACTTATATTGTAAGCAGAATATTACCTACAAAAATTAATCCATTAAAACATTGAGTGTTGATTTTTTTACCGTTCTGATGCCATGTCTTTTTTTTTAACGAACAGATGTTTACGTGATAGGTGGAAATCTGCCGTGAAAAATAAAATAAAATAACCATAATAATAACATTGTGGGAATCGCGAGTTTTTTTTAATGCACCCAAACTCGGATTGCTGAAACCAGTTATTACCATGATTATCTTCTTTTTAACGGTGTCATCAATTTGATTCTTAAAGTGGACGTTACACAATAAAATGTCGTCAGAATTTGAAATAAAAATCAAGAGTTTGGGAATTGATGAGTTGTTTGAGAATTGAAGAGTTTGGGATGCTCAAAAGTAGGGTAAACCTGTACATTCGAACGCTCATTAAAATAGATGTCATCATCCTGGAGCTGCTTTTCGCATATAAACGCATAAAAATAACTGAGATTTGGTTGATTTTAAGCTCGAAAACGGCCTATCCTGAAGCTTTTTCGCTTGGAAACGCAAACACACAGTAAAATTACATGATGCCTGCTCCCGACCATGGTTTTTTTGTTCCTTTTTTACTAACTAAAACGCAGGCATCATGTAATTTTACTATGAGCGTTCGAATGTAAGTGTACAGGTTTACCTTACTCTCAAACGTTCAAATGAGCCTTGAAATTCTTTCGGGCAAGACAATGGAACACCCTGTATATGGTGGCAACGCTAGCAACTAGCTGATAATGCACATGCGACTAACTGATACTAACGCGTCTCCAACTGCGTTGTCGTGGCAATGGAATAAGCTGATTTCTCGAATGGCAAAAAGACCGATTTCGGATCCGCTGAAGTTGGACCATATACTTTGATATGCTTGGAGAATGCTTTGATCGTGCACGGTCAGATTGTGCTCATTCAATTGAAAAAGTCCACGAGAGGGCTGAGGACGGCGGAGACGGATACAAGAAGAACTAAGGAAGCGTCGGTACAGAGGAAATGAGGGGCGGTTGTCCGCCCCAGCCCCCCCGCACCGACAGTCAAAATGACACGAGCACACACACTCGCGCATCTTTGCGCCCCCTTTCCACCTTTTTTGTTTGCTCGTGCCTCCATAAGCGAGCTCGTCTCAAGGAAAAGAGTTTTTCGCTTCGGGGTATTTGGAGAAACCCAATCACTTTTCAATATCAACCCTCGATCCATGACCTCGCTCTCCCTCTGTCTTTCTCTGACACAGCCGTCTCCCCTACTATTACTCCCTTTTGAAGAGAAATGGAATGTAATTGCTTCTCACATCCTCCCTTATATCTGAGACTTCTGAAATCACAAGACATTTTTGTGGAACAAGTTCGTTCGCTATAAACTAGGTTATTACATCGCTTTTAAGAATTATAACGGAGATTTAGCGCTAATCCTTAGTTTGGCATCTTACGTTTAGAAATACGAGCAATACATAAATCGGATTAACATAATCCGAATCGTCTCATGTCGGTCTCTCCCCCTTCTAATTGAACACGATCTGCACAATTTTCCAGAAAATCACGCGATTATTTACGGAAGACCCAATAAATAATCAGTGGTCTGGAAATATTGGGAATTTGACTAAATGGCAACTTGTCATCATAAACAAAATACTGTATAACCAGCTGCGAATATGCTGTGCAATAGTTTGCAGTCAATATATACAAGACGTTTTTGCTAAACAATCAACGCTATTCCATGCTCGAAGAACCATTACACGTCATAAAAGATAAGTGGATAGTAAAGATTCGTCACTTATTGTAATATGGACATATAGAATCAGTTGCTGAAGAATTGATACAAAATTATTGAGAAAAAAATCATCCAACTCAAAATTGCGGACAAATTAAGTATACATTTGTCTCAAGAACCCACGAAAACCCACCAAACTTCAAGAAGTTGCAGGGATTCGAGAGTTTGATTATAACGGATGGGAACAAGACATGCTAGTGATAGTGGCCAATTTAAATTTGAAAAGAAGATTGAAATTATATGAAGGATAACAGAAACTGATAAATCCCAAGTAAACGCATCTGCATATCAATCCAGTTTAAAATTCAGTCTACTTGCTTGCTTGCAATGAAGACAGTCTGCTTTTTTCGGGTGAATCAAAGACTCACTCATCAGTAGAGCAAGAACTACGTCTTCACTCCCTGGATGAGCAGGCACAACAGGTTTGTCTCTGTGAAGGAGTGAAATAAATTGGTAATTGTGCCCTCCTAGATGTCCCATAAACATATCTAGAAGAAACAAATGCCGCGTCAATGTAAATTTAAATACTAAATTGGTGTAGGTATGTAAATATATCTAACTATAACTATACAAATCATTCTGGCCTATATGTCCAACTAATCTGAATTTCTACTAAGGGATTGACTACTTGATGTTATACATTTTGAGATGCGAACTTGCGAGCATCCAGACCACCAAACTTCACACATCATTCTGACCTATAAATCCAACTCGCAGGTAACGTTGTAAACATCGATACCGACTATCGACTGTCATACATTAGTTGAACATAGAGGTCAGAATGATGTGTAAAGTTTGGTAGTCTGGATATTCGCAAGTTGGCATCTCAAAAATACATAACATCAAGTGTCAATCCCTTAGTAAAAATTCAGATTAGTTAGACTTATAAGGTCTTAATGATGTGTTTAGTTTGGTGGTCTGGCGAATACTGAGGTCAGTATTCCAATTTATAAT
The DNA here is from genome assembly GCA_030762985.1 of Adelphocoris suturalis. Taxonomy (NCBI): domain Eukaryota; kingdom Metazoa; phylum Arthropoda; class Insecta; order Hemiptera; family Miridae; genus Adelphocoris; species Adelphocoris suturalis. Next base: position 75,741,445 of record CM061045.1, on the reverse strand, counting down.
GACTTCCGACATTTTTTCTTTTAGATAAATTTATGGGGCAGCTATGAGGGTAACATATACGATTATTAAGAAAATGAGAGTTGGTCACCTAATATTCCACAATAAATTACCGATAAATTCGTCTAAACTTCACACCCATGAACTTCATCTGAACTACAAGTTGTGGAACTCTGAGGTCATTACTATACAGGGTGTCTACAGTAATCCTAAAGAAAACTCGGAGAATCGATTCTAGAGCTCATTTTTGATCGAAAGTTCCTCTTAGATTTTTTTTTAAATCGCTTCGTTTTCGAGTTATTCAATATTAATTTAAGATTTTCTTTGTGTTTTATACCTAATGACATCAAAACGCCCATACCCTCACACTGTAAACCCAAAACTAATAACACCGCTGGAAAGATCGTTAAATTTCATATAACCCTCACAAAAAAAAACGAAGTTTTTTAAATTAATTTTAATTGGTAAAAAAAAAGGCCAAAATACAAACTTAGAAAAAACATTTAAAATCGACGTTTTATCTCCAATTTTTTGCTGCCAGTATGAGGGTTCTTCGGCGGCCCCTCTTCGGATAAAAACTTCTTCTGTCAGCATTTGAACGATCTACTCAATTTTACATTCACTTTGCGACTTGGGGGAGAAAAGTATGTTTTTATATTGGAAAAAATGTTTTTTTTTTTTTCTCTACGAAATCGAGGGTTTCCGTGGAAAATGACCCGCTAAGAAAATTCGAGTTTGGGGCCGGTTTCAACGTATTTTCCCACGCTGAATCGAATGGTAAGGCAGATCTCCCCTATTCCATAATATCAAAGTTTTACACTTTAACCAACTAGTTTTACCCTTTAGAACACGAAAAATTGGGCATAACGAATGAACTAAAAATTCGTGAGATACTGGTAGCAGAAAAAAAGGAATAAAAATGTCGATATTGAATTTTTTTTTAATTTTGTACATGGCCTTTTTTTACCAACTAAATCTAACTAAAAAAAAAAAACTTTAAATCGGGGTTACAGGAAATTTAACACTTTTTCCAACGATGTTCTTAGTTTTGAGTTTACAGTGATTCTAAGGGGAGTTATGACAGTTTTAATTTCACAACGTACTAAACACGAAAAAAATATTTTAAACTTAACCCGAAAACAAAGCATTTACAAAAAAACGTACTGCGAGGAACGTTCAAACAGAAATTGTGGCGGGTTGTTTATAGAGGCAGTCCTGTGGGATTGGGCCCTGGTCAGGCCGATACACCTCGGCTGGGACATAGTTGCTTATACACCTTGTACATTTTCACAGTTCAGTAGATAGAGTGTTTGATAATTTTGTCCAAAGTAAAAGTTTTTCCGTCTGAAACACGTCTCACATTCGGGAGAAAAACATTTTCGGTCTCCAAAATCAAAATTTCCACTCGCATTTTACGTTTTAGACCATTCAGAACAACTTTGGTTCCGTGTGTGTTTGTGTGTGTGTCTGTCGTGTTTCCGCAAATCCTTGTAACAATCTTATTTTCCACAGTTTTCATCCAATTCGGATGAAATTTTCAGGGGATGTGTGGGTTAGGGGGTGGACGGTCCCCTATCAGTTTCATCGTTCTTGACTCAATACCTCATTCTGTGCACGCGCAAACGTAAATTCTACCATGCATCATTTTCTCACACCCTAGTCTCCGATCTCGGTCAAATTTGGATGATAGTTGGGGGACGACAAGTTGATAATTTCATATCAATTTCAACAAGGTTGTATCATTAATAGCTACTGCGCATGCGCCTATGTGAAATCCTTGTAACGATCATAATTTCCACTGTTTTCATCTGATTTCGATGAAATTGTCAGAGAGTGCGCAGGTTAGGTTGTAGATGGTCCCCTATCAGTTTCATTGATGCCAAATCAATACTTCATTCTGCGCATGCGCAAACTTAAATTCCATTATGCTCCATTTTTTCACACTCTAGTCGTTCGATTTCGCTCAAATTTGGGTGATAGTTTGGGGACGACAATTTGATCATTTCATATCGATTTCAACAAGGTTGTATCATTAATAGCTACTGCGCATGCGACTATGTGATATCCTTGTAACGACCTTAATTTTCACTGTTTTCATCTGATTTCGATGAAATTGTACGAGATTGCGCGGATTAGGTTGCAGATGGTCCCCTATCAGTTTCACTAATGCCAAATCAATACTTCATTTTGCGCATGCGCAAACGTAAATTCCATTATGCTCCATTTTTTCATTTTCTAGTCGTTCGATTTCGCTTAAATTTGGATGATAGTTGGAAGAAGATGACCTTTTACCTCATATCAATTTCAACCCGATTGTATCATTAGGTAATAGCTACTGCGCATGCGCCAATGTGAAATACTTGTAATGACCTCAATTTTCACAGTTTTCATCCGATTTTGATGAAATTGTTAGCTAATGTGCGGTTTAGGGTGTTCATTCTGCGCTTGCACAAACGTAAATTACATTGAGTATCATTTTTTCGTGTCTAAATTGATCAATTATTACATTTCACACAACATCTTAATTTACTCTTTTCCGCTATGGAATTGTTCAAGATCATTTAAAAATTTTCAATGATCTATACATTCGTGATAGGTAAACGAGGAAGCTATGTGCCACACCCAACTTTTTTTCATTGCCGGCCCTCAATTTCGATTGATTTCGTGAGGCTATCGTTAATGCCCTTTGAATTTATACAAATGAAAACAGTCTTCACATAATTACTATCTCCATCCATCATAGTATCGGAAATTAAAAGAAAAAAACTATTTTCTCCTAATATAATTGCGCTAACCTCAACTTCCCTAATTAATTATTTTAATTACTTAATTTCCCTGTTATTCAATCAATAGACTGCTATTAGAGACCAATGCGATGTGAAGTTTTACGATGGTAAGTACGACCAATGGATTGGCTTGTTACAATAATCAATACACTCAATTAATGCTCCTATTTCAACACGCTGTTTTCCGAATGATATTATCCCATCTGGCTCACAATAACGAGGGATTGCGTGCTTAATATTGCTTCGTGTCCCCAGAAAATAACCATCATCAGTAAATACAATTAGAATCGATACTTGCACGTTTATTTCTAAGATAAATAAAACGTCAAAATCACGAAAAACTCACATTGAACGGAAGAAAATATTAAATATCTTCAGTGGCTAGAATCGTATTACTTAAAAAAAAAAAAATATTCAGTCATGCAGCAAGGCTATAGAGCGAATTTTCGAAGGAGAGTTGTGGATAAAAACATTAGGCACTTAAATTCTGATCACTGAGGTCAACCATGTCCGAAATACAACTTAAGGGACAGCCGTGTGACGAGATTGCAAAGAAAATTTTAGAAAACACAGCCGAACTCGAAAATTTGGTTAATTACGGGAATTTTTCAGATAAAAATTGAATTTTCTCACTTATTTTTTGAATCGTGGAGATCTAGGAGTGGTCGCAATCGACTCAGCGCTGAAAAATACTTCGACTGTGACACCCCACAACAGCAATATTTATTTAATGTATTTGAACATGTATGTTCCTTACATTCGAGTATACTTTACAAAAAATACATAATTGAAATAGTTGTAGCGTAAACATCATTAACGCAGTGTTTTCAATACCCAGTTGAATCAACTATAAGAGCACAAAATTTAGAAATTGATCGTCGCGTCCAGTTACATAATTTACTCACAATTAATGATAATCTATTTAGTATTTCAGCGTTACCTAGTAGAAATTTCAAATATTTTATAATTTACAAATTAATATAACATTCATTATTAATTCAGCTTATTCTCTTTAAACCTTATAAATATTGGAACAATCAGAATAAACACGCAATGAACTTCATAAATAATTTCAAAAACATTCAAGTAGTTAACATAGGAAGTAACAGTATATATAAGCGAGTTAACCCTTCAGTCAAACAAATATAAATTTCTCAGTTTGCAAACTTCACTTAACATGAAATATAGCCTTTTTATGTCAATTCACTTGGTACGTATACAAAATTTATCAAGCTTATGGCACCCCCCACCAAGTCCGAGATATATATTTTTCTGACCGAGTTATACATATGACACTCAAATAGAACATGAAATAAGTTTTCTAAAAGACCCGTGCCACAGGCTGTACATATTTGGCAGTAATAGACAGCATAGTTATGCATAGGGGTGTAATCCAAGATGTGTGAAGATGGATTTCATTTCCTTAAGAATATTTATTAAAAATAACAATGGAATGGAAGACTTTTTTTCATTATCTACACTCAGTCTGAAAAGAAGAAAAGGAAAATATTGACGGAGTTTTCTCACTCTGAGCGTGCCGATTTCGTCTCGATGATAAACCACCAGTTATCAACGCCCCAAGGAGCCGGAGCGTCGCATCAGTTATTACGATGTATTGCTCCGATTTTCTACCTCGTCTGTGGGATTCAATTTCCGTTTGAGCCTCCTCCGGGGAGACTACAAAAGTAGATAGGGTACTGAGCCGAGCCGGAGGGAAAGTGGGGCATAGCAGGGCGAGTAGGTAGGTAATGCTCTTCTCTCCACCCGCCTGCCAAACCCTAAGTGACACAGCCGACCGCCCTAATGGAGCTCGTTTATGCCGTCACTGCGGGATTTCACCTCACCCTCTCCTTCGCCGAGTAGGAAGGTGCTATTCAACAAATTCGCTGGGAAACCTTATCATTCGATTCAGGCTCACTACGAGGTAAACGTTTCAGGATGTACCGATCAATCGTCCGTTACATAACCCACGGTTCCTTGGTATATATATATAACCTCTCAAAGGATTTTTATCTGTTGATAAACATGATACAATGTAATACAATGGTGGGACGTATGAAATTCCTCAGCCATCAAGCCTTTAATAAAAATTCATCAAAATTTACTAATGGCTAAGGGCCATGCAGGTGAGCAGTTCTCGTTTAAATGCGATTCGATAGTTTTAAACAGCAGTTTAATCAGAGGCCGCAGATTTGGCCAATCGTACTCCCAAACATTTATTCAGAATTTGTGATAAGGGATGATAACGTGTATATGTACAAATACTCATTCTCGGCCCTTCAAACACCCAATCACCGTTTGAACAGTCAAGTTCTTTCGAATTTTTCGTTGTCCAGAATGCGGGGTGAATTTAATCTTGAAGAGAGTATATTTTACATGATTGTATCCCTATATTTGTAATTAACACAGTCAAATAATCAATTCGGGCAGGATGAAGACCTTATCAGCCACTTAAGCTGGGTAGCATTTTTTCTGTTACAGTATAAACTGCACTTTTGTCAGATGAATGTAGTCGTAGGTTACATTTCAATTACACTAATTTTATAACACGCCATTTATCAACTTCGTAGAACGAGTTTTTCAGACCTTCAAGTCACGTAAGAATATTTTACGCAAAAACCTCTCCAAAACGAACTCCGCCCAATGGAAACACCAGGTTAACTAAGTACCTACCTTCAGCGATACATTGGTCAATTTAACATAATGATATATGACGTAATTTTGAATTGTGAACTCGGCCGAAAAGTACCTTCGTGCCGTCGAACCATAAGGTTTTTCCAGCCAATCGGACGTGAACGCCAACTTCTAACGTCAAAAATTCAACGATGGGTTTGCGAGGCGGAAATGAGAAGGGAGCATTGTTATCGGAATTCGCTACGGAACAATGATCGGCGTGATCACGAGATCCAGAACTCAGTGAAATGAATATTTTCACCCGCACCCTAACAATAACGCACGAATTCTTACCCCCTACCTCCCGGCAAGAATGTAAACGCATTGATCATACATGAACAACTCGATTGCATTTCTTTTTAGCGACAGGACCTGTAGATCTGATTGCCCTATTTGTCCTGATAGGTATAAATGAACATTGGAAGCCACTGGTTTAGTGAGATTAGCCAGTATATTTGATATCCTGCAATTTCTGCTTGTGGCTTAATCCGTGAATCTACGTTATAGTTCCTTTTCAAGGCAACACACAGCTTTTCACCACAGGCCTGTATATAGTGCCTCTTATTTCAGTGACCTATCCTTACACACAGAAAGCCAGTAAATAAAGTGTCGCTGGACATCTATTTTTAATTATTATAATTTAGGGTCGTTCTTACCTACTGACTTTGTTTCTGTCTTTAGGAGGCAATACAAGGATCTGAAATAGTATAATTTATTTGAGCAATATTATATTTAAACACACTATTTAGATGTAGCTGAACAATTTATACGAAACGAATAGTCCCAGAGAACTTGAAGCTTGTTTGTTTCTACTTCGACTACATCAATAGGTTACCGCTATGTCATAATTTGTGGGCGTGCATTTTTTGGGATGTATCCCCCAGATGGACTATACAATACTTACTTACTCTTTAATACCTTAGGGAGTAGAGGTGGCGCGAAAAGATCCCCAACTAAGTCTGTCATGAGCACAGAACGATAGTTTTGGCTTATTCGAGAGTAAGACTTCTTGATCCAGTTACTCTTCAATATTTTATATCCAAGTGTGTCTTCTTATCGTAGGACTACGTCCCAGGGTCCTGCCCCATACACTCTTCTTGGGCTTCTTTCCGGGTTCATCCTCCACAGATGCCCAGCCCATCTCTGCTGAGATGATGTGATAGCGTGAGAGAGCGGCTGCAGATCAAGTATTGCTCGGAATCTCGGTGTTCCTGATGCGGTCCCACTTCGTCCCACTTTTTTGATTTTTTTAATCTGTTCAATTTCAGGAATGGGAGGATTGGACCTCAGTAGCCATGGTTTCCCATTCTGCTTCATAGCTGCGGTGTTGTCAGCCTTCTTCATGATACGACTCAGCCAGCTTGAACCTGCCTGTTTAGTTTTAAAAAAATTCACTTCAGAAGGACAAGCAGTATTCAGGAAGCTCAATCCAGCACCATCTATTCTTAAATTGCACGCTGCCATGCATTGAAGTCAGATGCAATTTAATCATCCAATATCTTGTCTACCTGTTTGAACGATAGCATTGCAATATCATCAACTGGTTGTTCAGCGGTCAGTCCTAAACCTCCCTATAATGTTGCCCGAGGCACGCCAACCTCTACAGACATTTTTACTTCCATTTCATTAGGCATTTCAGATGTGTATAATGGTGGCTACGTGGGTCGCATACATCTTCAGACAAATACACACATGGGACAGTCACTGATCAGAACTATTGTTTATTCTCAGATAGTAATAATCTCATGATTTAAGACCATATATGTCAACCCACTGAATCAATAAAAAATCGATATCCGGTGAAATATACTACAAACGTGCAGATAGTCATGAGAGACATGGAATAAAATATGAACGTGAAGCTCTATCTATCTATTCAAAATATGTGCTGAACTTCTGATTTCTCAAAGTTTTCCGAACATTTTGTAAAATGTGTTCCTTCACGATACAGAAAAACATTGTATGCAATACTTTAAGATATTTTACTATTATTAAATATTAACAAGGAGGTGACGGAATGGAGTAATTGTCCATTCAAACGGCTGAGGCGATTAGCCTGCAGCACCCAGAAATATCCTGCAAGCTGAAAAGCTCCAGGATTAACCTAGGAGGCGGCAGTTATAAGAAATGAGAAGGGGGAACTATCCATCCTTGATCTATCATACTCTTCAATACCTCTAGCCATGAAATGAAAATAGAAATTTAAGTTACACAGTGGACAACTGAATGCAAATCGAGGCGAATAAAAATTATCTACAGAATTCTTCTTCGCTGAAGTCTGTTTGAAATCAGGAATGAACGATTGGAAGTATAATTCACTCATCAAGGAGACTGGAAGAGATGGGCGGACTGAAATAGCGAGAAAATGAGATAGAGAAGGGAGGTGGTGAGGGGGGGGGAGACTCCATGATGGATAAGTTATAAAAAAAAGTGGTCGTATTGTGATGCAAAACAGTTAATTAGAATTTGTTTGGAAGATGGACTTTTGTAATTCACGCATTAAAACATATTTCGAAGAAGAAAAACAAGGGCCAAGAGAAAAATATAAAAGTTTTAGAACAAGTTTTTTTCTGGAAAAGGGGAAGATTGGTGGTGAGGGGGATTGCTGAAAGATGGTAAGAAAAGTCACGTTTCTTTAGCCTTTCGGCTTTCACGTCATTGCGAGCCTTCAAAAGAATAGCGCAGTTGGAGGGGAGAGAATTACGAGCAGAATGGAATGATGGGGATGGAAAGCGAATAAAGAAAAACTTAGAGAGGGTGTCGAAACCCAGCGATGAACCGTTCGGTGTTAATGTCTTTTTACTTTCCTTGCTTGGCCTTAAGGTAAAGGGCATGTATTGCAAACATCAACCCTGAAAAGATGTGGGTCGTGAGATCATTAGAACTCAGATTATCTAAGCGTTTCACGCAAATGTGTGAATGTGTAAAGGGATGTGAAGGGAATGTGTAAAGTGGATCTGTGTATGGATGTATGAATAGATGAAGGTATGACATCAAGGTCCTGGTTCGAACTAAATTGTTAGAGTTTTTGTTCTTTCCGTAAGATTTTCCTCCGTTAACGCATTGAGCATCCTCTACTGCAAGCAACTGCAGATGCTAGCTCTTGACGTAGGTATTTTTGCGCTTATTTTCACACGTATGTACACGAATAATAAACGCTATCGCCACGCTAAAGTCTCTTTAGTATTTCAATGTCAACAATTCTCTGGAATTTGAGATCGAATAGAAGAAGATTGAATTCATTTTACTGTCTGCTTTATCAGCTATCTACACAGGCATGGAATAGCTTGGTTCGAGTAATTGGTATATTAGACCCACGACCAAGGAAAAAATCTGATCCGCCAATCTTCAGTTCCGTACAGTTAGGGCTGAATGGCGGACACTATTTTTTGTAAGGTCAAATGTATCTACGCGTTGTGCTCTTTACAGACCAAATGGTTCGGTTTTACCAATCTCTCAAAGATAATGAAATCCTAATGACTCCAAAATGTTAGAAGCGAATCCGAGTACAGCATGACCACATCTATGGAATCACAAAAATCACCAAGCTGGGCGAATGTTTATAACCTAAAAATGTCGTTATTGTACATCATAATAAGTCTAGTTACTAGACAAGTGACTATTTGGAATTGTATCATAGATATAATTGGCGTGTTGGCACAGCTTCCAGCTCCGCAGTTGCTTTCGACATGCAACGTGCCCGAATTCATTGATGGATGGAAGTGTCACAGTCACTTGCCTAGCGATTCCTAAATTGATGGATCCCCATTACACCGTTCTAAATCAAGGAAATATGTTAGCTGACCGCATTCAGAGGAAATATGCCGTCTCCTACATGCAGCCAATGCGGTTTGAATTCCGATTCCAGAATGACACGTACATACAATATTATACACGTGGCAACTAAACGTCGCACAGTTGACCAATGACCAATCGAGCTGGAAAATGCTGGAAATTAATAATCAAAGGTTTATTACATCTCTAATAATATCTCTGCTGTGCAGATCACTGGTTCATAAGCCAGGCATCACACGGGTTAACACAGTTTTAACTTGCTGAAAACCGAATAAGATTGAGCGAGGGGGCTAAACAGTGGTCATCACCGTACCCCTCATTTTTTCCCCCTCCGAGTTGCCAGTGGAGTCCATGATTGCGCTCCTTTTTGGTCAAGGATGGCAACATGGCTCCCCTCAGAATCGTGCCACTTCCAGTGTCCCTTTGGGCACCTTGTGGTTGAGACCCTTTTGGTTGAGATGTGGCTTGGAAAAAAATAAAAAATAAAAAAAAAATAAAAAAATCGAGCGAAATTAGCAGAGCTTAGCGTAACTCCTCTGGAGATCGTTCTGAACAAACATCACATCTATCAAGCATAATTTTTATTTATCATAATTTATGCTGTCTAATTCGCCGATTTCGCTCTTTCAAGAGCATTGGAAACATTTCAACGATCTATACATTCATATTACGCATACGTGGAAGTTATTTTCCCCACCCATCTGAAAGACTTTTTATGCTCTCATACATTGAAATATTATAAATAGAACATTCTCCTCATTTCATTCTGGCTCTTATCAATTTATGAATATTATCAAATTAAGAGCATTAAATTTTTTACTTAGGGTTACATGGAGAATAATGTGACCAGCCAGTTTCCCACCTTAGTTCATGCCTCATACTTCCCTTACGGGTCCCGTGTCTGTCCGATGTCTGTCTGTGTGTCTGTGTCCGGTGCCAATTCCTAGTCATACCTATAAAAACACCAAGTTCATCGATTTCAGTGAAAATCTCGGGGATTGTGTGGGTTAGCTTCTAGATGGTTCCCTATAAATTTCATTGCCGACTGATCAATAGTAGTATGCGAATGCGCAAATGTGAATTTCTAATAACGCTGATTTCTAACGAAAAGTTGGATCGACTTTGTTTAAACTAAGAGGGTAGTTGGGTATAGGTTTCAGAAAAATGCCCAAAGAATTATATCAAGAATGGTGACATATCAAATATTGCACATGCGCAAAACTAAAGTTGATAGACACAGTGACTAAATTTGATCAAATTTGCAGGGATTGAGTGAGTTAGCACCTAGAAGGTCACCTTTTTTTTTTTTTTTTTACTGCCATAGGATCAATAGTAGCGTGAGCGCAGTAATTTCCCCTAATTTTCTCCTATTTAGGAGCATATTCGAAGCTTGTATTCATTTATAAACACAACGTATTAATTAGATTTCTTTTTCCAAGCAGGAAATGGTATTTTGCTTAGTTATTGGGTATGTCTTTAGAATAACCATCTATCATTCATTCTTTAAGAACAATGAATAACATAGACGCTATTTTACTGTTTTCGATAAATGAACAAAGAATAAAAATTACAACAGTCATGAGGGGGGAAATATTACATCGGCCGATCCTCTTATTTCTTTATTGGGTATCCAATTAGGTTTACATCACAGTAAAATACAACAGTCATTTTGTGCGGAATTATTATTAAGCCTGATGTAGGCTAATGGTGTCAAAATCAAACGAAGGAAGATGTTGTTGAGTTCAGGATGGCCGTAAAGGAAAATTCGTTCGGCGAAAAAGGTGAAAAGAGACTTGAGTTGAGGATGAGAGAAAAAGACACTTGACACTCGCATCGAAGGGCGACATTGAAATGAAAGGGATGAAATGGGGGTTGGAGGTGTTAGAAGTTGGGGGGAGGGGGGGTTGTGGCGCGCCAATTTGTATTCTTTTCAGGGATTTGATGGTAACAAGGGGAAAGTGGACAACCAAGGGTGCCTGCCTTATAATCAGGCTCCGGAGAGTCGAGTGGATGCGCGCTCCAAGTACCCCCACTGTTTACTCTCCCACGACCTTCCCCTGTAATTATGTACACCAACTAGACGTTCATATATGTATATATATATATATATATATATATACTCATTTCACTAAGGCAGGATGAGTGGGACGGGGGACTACCTACCCCCTGCCCCGGCCTAGCCGCCCACCACATCCACCGCTATGGTCAGTTACGAATGATCAATACGAATACGGGTTGCCGCAGGGAACAAATCACCACGAGGGGACCTCAGAATATGTCAACCCAACTCCGAAATTAAATGACGATTTATGGTAGCAGAGAAACACCATCTGATGACGTTTATTGATTCTCAAACTGCGGGAAACAATATGAAACGGAGGGAATGATATTTAGATGACGTTATATACTGGGCACCACCGAAATTCCAAATTGTGAACAAGTTCTTCAAAATTAACATTTTGTTGTAATCTAACACGAAAATATTACGTTTTTAGTTCATTTTGTATGCTCAATTTTATGGATTTTTAAAAGTAAAACATGAAGCGTAAAACCCAGCTGTAACGAAACTCTATAGTTTCCTTTCGATTCAGCATCAAAAAAAAGTTCCAGTCATGCAGCATGATCGTATGAGCAAATTTTCGTAAACTATTGCATTATAATATGTTCCATTGATATGCAATTTGGGAACTCTGAGTGCAAAGAAATTGTTGACTACCAGTCTTATGGCAAAAAACTAGTTATAAATGATATTGTGCGAGGAGAAAAAAAGGTTTTGGATTTTTAGCTATATCTCGTCACTTTTACCGATTTTTCAGCAAAAATCAATGAAATTTAAGTACATTTTTCTGCTTAATGCAAAAAATGTTTCAATGTCCTAGTTCATTGTTGATTTTTTTTTTTTTTTTTGAAATTTAGTTGGATAATAAATTTATCAATTTTTAGCCGTTTTTAGTAATTTTTTGAGGAATTTTTTTTTTAAATTTGGCCTATTTAATGCATTCGAGAATGCTGGCCAATGAAAACTGACAAACCGCCCCCAAACTCATAGTGGTTCATTTTTCAACAAAACCATCGATTTCCTTGGGGGGGGGGGGGGGGGGTGTTTTCCTAACATTAAAACCCCTATTTAGCAAAGTAAAAGTAAAATTGATTATAGAGACGGGTAGCTGAAATTCTTAGAAATTTTCCCAGTGGAGCGTACCTCAAAAATGGAGTTTATTTATTAGGAAAGCGGAAAAATTCGAATCCAGGAATATATCCAAAATTTAACCCCTTTTTTTATGTATTAAGTATATTATTTTACAGTGAACCAAAAGGAGTGATGGCAAATTTTATTATCATAAAGTACAAAACACAAAAACAATATTGAATGTGGGAGAACTCGCAAATTAAGTGTTTAAAAAAAATCACAAAGAGGAACTTTTTGGTGCAAATTAGTTGTAAAATCAATCCCTGAGTAAGTGAAACCTTAAGCGTATTTACCCGGTGTAGTCATGCATCACTTGTGCTTTTTTAATTGTTTTTATTTGAAAAATTTTTTTTTCAATTCTCTACATATTTAACTATAAACCGGGTCAGTTACAAAGGTTCATTGTTGAAAAAAAAAAAAAAAAAAAAAAAAAAAACAGGTTTTCTGAAAATGTATTGAGAAACGAATTATGCGGTTGGCGAGGATTTATTCAATTTCGTTTCCTCACTAAGGAAGGTAGAGAAGCTTTGTGTTCTTACGAGAAGTCGAAATAATTCGTGTCCACCAAAATAAAAATGTCCATCTGCATCTTGTGTACAAAGCGTGCAGATCATCACGGGTCCCGTGTCTGTCTGGCTGGTAATTCCTTTTCATATCCAAAATTTGAGTTGTGTTCCGATTTTAATGTAGTTTCCAGAGATTGCGCAGGTTAATTCCGAGACAATGCCATGAAAATTGCATTTCCATCCGATTAATATTTGCCTGTGCTCATGTGCCTCAAAAGGTGGTAAGGGACTCAGGAACACAGACTAGGGGGACGATATTTTATAAATCTGTACAGCTGCTGGGTTATACGGACGATGTGGATATTATTGCACGCTCGCAACCTGCCCGTAAGGAAGCCTTCCTCAGCTTTGAAAAATCAATCAAGGCTATGGGCCTCAAAATAACCAGTCTAAAACGGTGTACTGGAAGTCACAGATTAGCTCCTCCCACTATTTATCTGAGGAACCACTCGTTTCAGAGAGTTAATTCCTTTAAATATCTGGGTACCCATGGGTGCAGCAAATGATAGAGAGGTTGAAATAAGAACACGAATTACTGCAGCCAATCGATGTTACGTTTCCCTCTCTGAATACACGAAGTCCAAACCAGTCACCAGGGCCACCAAAATTACTCTACACAAAACAATGGTGCGGCCAGTTCTGACGTACGGCCTAGAAACATGGGTTCTTTGGCATTAGTGCAAACCTGCAACAAGTTTTCGAAAGTAGCTTCCTCCGCATGATTTTCAGAGCAGAATATGAGAATGGAAACTTGCCAAGACAGACCAATGAAAAGGAATACGAGTTATACACTGCACCTGATGTCCACTTCATACAGATCAGCAGGCTGAGGTAGGCAGAGCATGCTGGAGACAGAAGGAGAGGAAGGCCTAGGACCAGGTGGGAGCGCCAATTGGATGGATGGATGTGCTTATGTGCAAACGTGATTAACCTATGACGACGATATCTCATGATCTATCAGTCCGATTTCTATCAAACATGGAAGTAGTTGGGTACATATAGATTTCCTGTTGATGCCCTATGACTCTATCTCCGTTGATAGAATTATTATTGCATAAGCGCAAAACTATAAATGGTTGACACAGCCGAAACATTGTGACTGATGGAGCAATTTTGATAAGGTTTTCAGGGATTGTGATGGTTAGCTCCTAAATGGTCAACTATGAATTTCATTGTCATTCAATTTGATATAATTTTCACAATTTTGAATCTAAGTGGGATTCATCCGGCTTGTGCAGAACAGCTTTTCATTTATAGATCTCAGGATAGCGAGTGATCTACGTCCGTCTGCACAAATCCGTTGACTCATAGAAGCCACCACCTTCCAACTCATGTTGAATTGGTAATTGTAGCTGTGCTAAATTTTCTGCATAATCCTATAAATCTTTCATTACGGATGTGGTGTTCCAAACCAAACCATTAGAATGAATCTTTGACTCATAGGATTTTGATTTCGGATATAATTTGAGATTCATTAACGGTGGACCACCGCATGACAGTCAGACTCATCCATACTAGACTGTATTTTCGGCTATTTCAGTTTGCGGTTAGGACGCAATCGACGTATGGCCTTCTCAGTCTTCCGATTCGTCATCGCGTGATTGTTTTCTGAAAGCGTAGATAAACTAAACCGCATGTAACTATACTTGACAATTCAGCAGTCGATTATACATACATACATATATATATATATATTCTGGGTGTCTAAAATTTAATGCACCAGCACCAGTCATTTATTAATTTATTTTGAAGATATGAAAAAACGATACATAGTAACTCGCCTTGACTTTTTAAATGTTATTCGACGGTGAAATCGGATTTTGATTATCACGCACCACAGTAGCGCTTCGACTTCTAACTCGCGGTTTTCAGATGAAAACCCCCATTTTTATTGCGGTTTCAAAATCTACATACAATTTCAAGGAAAAATAACCAATCAGTCGAATTTTTGAGTGCCCGAAAACGCGCGCAACTACGCGCAAGAAGTGCGTCAATTGACATCGAGCTTTTGAAGATATTTATTTCCTACATATGATGCATGATTTTGAGGTGTTTTTTCACGCTTAATCACGCGTTGTTGTTATTTTATTGATATTCGCAATACAATCTTGGAAAAACACCGAAAAAGTTAAATTTTAGTACACTTCGCACTAGTGGATCTGACCGTTTTTCCGAAGTTTTGTACGAAGCCGTTATTTTTTAAGATGGCATTGCGAATATCAATAAAAAACGTCTGGCAATTCGGGTGTGGCACATAGCTTCCTCGTTTACGTATCATGAATGTAAAGATCGTTGAAAAATTTTAAATGATCTTGAAAAATTCCTTAGCGGAAAATAGTAAATCAAGAAGTAGCGTGAAATGTCATAATTGGTCAATTAAGCAATGAAAAAATGATACAATATTTGAAATCTTATTTACGGTAAATTACATAAGATGAATAATATTGCAGGTCAATTTAGACACCAAAAAGTGATACTCAATGTAATTTACGTTTGTACAAGCGCAGAATGAACTGATGAGTTGAAAACAATGAAACAGGTACGGGTGCATCTACAAAATTAAGCTCATTACAAGTATTTTACATTGCAGCATGCGCAGTAGTTATTAATGATACAATTGTGTTAAAATAATATGAGGTAATCAATTCATCGTCTTCCAACTATCATCCGAATTGAAGCGACTCTAGACTGTAGCGTGAAAAAATAAAGTATAATGGAATTTACGTTCGCGTTGAAGTATTGATTCGGCAACAAAGAAACTGACAGGGAACCGTCTACCCTCTAGCCCGCACAGTCCCTGAAAATTTCACCCAGATGGGATGAAAACTGTGAGTAATGAGGTAGTTACAAGGATTTCATATTGGCGCATGCTACCATGTTGAAATTGATATGTAATGATCAAATTGTCATCCCCAAACTATCATCCAAATTTGAGCGAGATCGGACGACTAGGGCGTGAGAAAATGATGCTTGGTAGTACTTTTACAACGTATAGAGAGAGAAGTTTGAAGAAGGTCCACCGTATGTCTACTTGATTAGTTACCTGTAGGCACGGTATCCTGAACTGTAAATATGTCCAATAGATGGGTTTGTTCCAGCGTGCTTCTGTTCATGCACTAGGCTGCGCAGTCGATCTGCGCAGCTAGTGTGACGTTCCAACACCGTTGAGATCTTGTAGTGTTTTAACCCTGTAGTCTTCCAGCGCCACAAGTTCTTGAGCTGAGTCACGATCTTGTAGTGCCGAAACAAGGGCAGGGTTGTGAACTGAATACTTGAAAGATAACCTCGCTGGGTCGTATAAACCTTCCATGTTTTCATTTCTCTTCGTTTTCTCTCATGTTACTAAGCTGGTATTTTACCTCGTGTAAACTTTCACGATAAATTGTTCTCTGACTTGCAGGAAACAGAAATTGCAGTTGGGCATGCAAGAAATGTTATTTGTCTTGGCTGCAGCCGTGTCTGACAGCTGAGGTTGAGAAAGGTAGGTTAGGAATATGTTTTCCGACAGCGTTCCAACGCTTCAGTTCATAAACTGAAAAATTCTTGATTCATCCTTACCACTTCGGTTCCTCGCACAGAACTAGTCTATTCCATTCATGTTCTCCTGAAAGCTGGAACAAACCTAAAGGCATCAACTGAGACCTAATCGGAGGGTATTGGTACCATAGCCCGAGAACGGTAATTACGGACAAATACAACCTAAATTAAATATTCGGTTCAAGACGTTTACCTATCGTACTATTGCAGCAATTCAAGTCATTTCAGAGCTTAAATTACATTTCTTATGATTATTTCGAAACGACTTCGCTCTTGTGTCTCACCTCGTAGAACCACATCCCTAGTCAGAAAAATTATTACCTCAAAATGTCCGAAATCAAGCAATAAGAGAAAAGGACTCTCAGGACACATTGGTCCGACATCTCGAATCCGGTGTTGTTATTGAAGTAGTCATAACTGAACGACCTCTTTGCTCTCAGAACCACATTAAGGTCATGGATTTAGGAAACCATCTTTCCCAACGCTTTTGATGTACAATTTTTCGTAAATTATAGTATTGTTTTGAAATTTGAACAATCTTCTTCTTTTTTAGGAAATTTATAATCTAATCTATTTATTATCTATCTATTATAATTTGATCTATTTTTAGGTAAATACTGACTCCAAACTTATAGGTTAGTGGAGGGCAATTTTTCAAGCAATTCCGCTACACCATTGAAACAAACTGAAAAAAAAAATTTTTTTTTTTGCATTAAAACAGTTTCCCTATTTAGAAAAGTAAAAGTAAAATTGACTACACTGTTGGAATGAGTATTAAATGAAGCATTTTTTGTGAAAGTCGACGGTATATGAGATTAATTTTGAGGCAGTGGCTACTATTTAAACATTTTTCAAATTTCCTAACTTCCTTAAGAACTGAATTTTCAATTCTAATAAACTAGTCTGAATGATGTTAAATAATCATAACAATGATCTGTTCTTGAAGACAATTTAACGATGATTCCGCAAAAGTGATCATAGATTGAGAAGTGTTTATTGAAAAGGGAGATGATCCACAATCCAAATTCAGCATCCCAATACTAAATTAAATAGCTTTTCGCGTTGAACGAGAAAACAACCTCGCAAATTAGTTGAAAATGGAGGCAGAAGCAGCTCGTACAAGCTTTTGTAACAAAACACTTACACGGTCACACAAGCAGCTACCTACACGAGTATTAAGTCACGTATTTGGTCTCCGCGTTTTAGTTAGTTGTGAGTTGGATTTCTATGCAATTCTTTTTTCTTGCGGTTGGTTGTTATGTTCGCAGCCAGAACAAAAATAATAGGCTGTCCGCCCTACTAACGGACGTCCTGCAAACAAAAAGACTGTAGTGGATTTTCTCCGGACCACCTAATCAAGAACTCAAGCAGTTAGATATTATTAGGATGAATAAGAAGAAGAAGATTAAATTTGTTTATTATTATTAAAGCGGTATACAATATTTTCCGAGATGAATAAGTACAATAAACTTGACGGCATGGTTGTTAGCAACCGTCCGCCAGAGTTTGAGATTATAAAGAGACAACTTCAGGACCAAAATAGTTACATAAGGACAGTAAAATGAAAAATTAATGATTAATCAGCTGATCTGGTTTTAGAAATTTAATAGCTTCACATGGGTCAATACACCCATGATTACTCACATGATCACATGATAACTCTAATCCATCTTGAATCATCATTTAAGTTATTTAGGGCGTATTCTTGTGAGATTGTGTGTAGACTAAAAGCGTGAACTCTAAACTCCTGAAGATCTGGACATTCACATAAAAAGTGAAAAACATCCTGGCGAGCTCTTAACTTGCAGAGGGAACATTCGTCCCTGGAACTTGATCCAAATGGTTTGGCGTTTAAGTTAATAACCCCGGCAGTTAATTTGAACAGCCACTGAGCAGCGTACAAAGGAATTTCAGCCGTTCTATAGAAACTAACGTCCTTACGTTGGGATCCATCTTCCTATAAAGGGTGTAAGAATCGGAATCAGCCGCTCTGCATAAAATAAGCATGTGATTCGTTTCTATAGCCAGCCAGGATACCTTTGGTGTCCCGCCTCAACTGTTTCGTATCATGGAGAGATAGTGTACTCGAGTGGTTATATTTACGGGCCACGGTGCTCCAGCAACTGGCTCAGAAAACTCCAATTCTGATCACTTCCGCTGAGAGCTATTGTAAAGGTCATGATGAACAAACCTCGAACTTATTCAAGTGTTAGGCCGTGTCCTACGTGGACGACCAAAGAGCGACCCGTGCGTTCGAGCGAGCGACCAGCTGATTTCAAACAAGGTAAACCGAACGAAGTGTCCTACGTGTCACCGCCCGATGCCGCGATTCAGGCTGAAGTCGCACGCTCGGGCTTGATTTTCAAACCAGTATGATTTTGGTCGCGCGTTCGACTGGTCGCTTTGCCGGGAGGTTTTACATTTTTGTTTTCAAGTTTTTGTTTGTGTTCCCGCATTTATCACATTTTTCCTCTGGAAATGGCTGGGACAGCAAGACAAGAAGACGAAGACTCACGTTTTTTTTTTATTCCCTTCTCCCATACTTCAAAAAGCAGGGGGACATTGAAAAAATGAAAGTTAGGAATGAGTTCCAAAGAATTTTTATAAGGGAGCTTTCTCGGAAAGAGAACTCCCTTGACGATTATTAAATTAAAAATAAAATGTTTTATAATTTATTATGTCTTGCCTGATTATTAATATCAATCTTTCCTCAGCTCCTACGGGCCTTTGAAAATTGGTAACTTGATGATTGAATTCTCCTTCAATATGTTCAACAATGTAATCGAAGGTGGATATTTTCATCGTGGAGTAAGCAAAAAAATGCCGCCCCATCCTTCCTGAGTTGCGGGAACAAATGGTGGAACTCACTGTATTGTTCCCTCATTGAATAAATACTTGAAACTGGCTTCCGTTTCGACGAATTCTTTTTCGCCAAGTAATAAAGCATTGCTGCATTATTTAAAGAAATAAGTTGTTCATAATATCGCAAATATGGAAACAAATTTTACACTTATCAAGAAGCAAAGGTAACCTCGCAAGGATTCTAGACGCGTACTGTGGACGCCTACTGTGGACGCCTACTGTGGACACTATAGCGGCGCGCACGCGCGACTTGAGGTCGCTCGAACGCGCAGGTCGCTCGCTCGCGCTATTTGGTCGTCGACGTAGGACAAGGCGTTAATCTTTATCATGAGTTCAAAGGCCTTACCCCTCGTCAATTGTTTCTGAAGGCATTGTTGCCTATGTAGCATAGAAACCCTAACATAATACGTTTGAGCGAACAGAATGAGTACCGACAGACTGGTCGGTAATGTTATCCCGCCGAAACCAAACTTAACTTTGTTTACTAGAAGCCCCCAGTATATGATTTATATGATTCATCGTATGATAGATCCTCCCCTAAAATCTCCACTTCAATGTTCCCGTAATATATATAAAAAAGAAAATATTTGAATGGCTCCTTAAGATCGGTGTGGTTGAGGCAGAAAATATAAATATATAGTATTTAGACATAGTTGGATTATACATCATTTGATTTGTGTCAAGTAATAATTTAATTTCAATTACTAATTTGGGAAAAAATGTACTGACTTACTGAATTTAAGTAAATTTTTGGGTTTTCACAGTATGGCACAACTCTTGTGAGACGACACAGGCGTTTGCCTATGTCTCACAATAATGATGTTTCTACGTTCTTTCATTTATGTAAATCAAAGTTTTGAAACATTATTTACAACGTTAACAAATAAATAAAAAATAAATAAATACGTCGGCTGTAATGATTCTCGGTAGTCGTAACTCGGGCATGCATGAAACCTTCACCAAGTAGTCTGTATGAAGATGCAAAGTGAAAACAGAAAGAGTTTCAATCTCAGTTTCCTGATAAATCAGGTAATTGGGGGTCGACATAGAGAGGTGGAACACCTTCTTGGAAAACATGAGCTGAATTGATTCCAAAAACCCAGGCAGAGTTGGGCGTAATCGTGATCATAATTACAATTACGATTACAATCATAAGGTTTTAGAGTTGTGATTACGATTAGAATCACAGACCCTGAAGACATGATAACGATTATGATTACACTTATGATTACGAATTACACTTATGATTATGAATGGGGTAACTGGAACCACAACCTTTGGAGAGAAAAAAATCCCTCGTTTATATTGTAGAGAAAAAGTACTCTAAACAAGTGTATTATCTCGATCGACACCAATCGGAAAAAAAGAGCTCTTCAAATGAAATCATTCCTACTTTTTAGCAGTGTCAAAGCTACCAAAACGTAATTTCATTCAAGTAAACATGGCCCAGGTACCCCGACGCTCTATATATATGTATATATATATATATATATATATATATATATATATATATATATATATATATATATATATATATATATTATATCACCATATATATTATATATTATTTGATTATATATAAAATTATGCTCCATTAGGAAAGTAGAAAATCAGCACTCGAGAAACGCTGCTAATCATTCCACAAAGGTACATTATTTCTGTATTGGATAACCCTTCCAAGCCGAGCACTCGTCTATAATAATCAAACAAAGTCACATACGTACGTATACATATTTAAATATAACTGCATAGGCGTAGGCGCCTACCGAGGAGAAATTAATTAAATTGAATAAAACACCTAAACTTTATTAGTTCTGCTATATTTAACAAGCGCAGACCCACCAACTGAAAAATAATGAGAAAATAGATCAACTACCTATCCTACGCTTCACTGATTATAATAAGCTCGATTTCGTGATGTCGGAATTCCATTGCAATTATATCAGCTGACACGATCGTCTTTTATAAGGTCATTTTAACTATGTTTCACATGTTCCGATTCACTCTCATGTTGATGTTCTTCTTTCTATCAAAGTTCTAGCCCTTAGAGAGATCAACGGATAAACGTTCAGCGATCCGGGTGGTTTCATTCGATTCTTCAGTATGCTACCAATCGGTATGACAGCAAAAAAAAAGCTTATTTCGAAAGTTTTTGACATCTTGACTTTTTACTATTTCAGCCCTGGAACCCTTCCCTTTAATTGAATTACAACAATTGATGCAAAACACGACAATCAGGTAGATGCTATTAAAGGTTTTAGTATCATGTAACTATCATGTAAATCCATTGGAGCTTTTCCATCCATCTTTCGGTATAGCCGCCGTATTTCAATAACGGACGCTTGATTTCCGCTTTATTTTACTGCTTCTAATATAAAATTGCATTGGAGGGGTATCCTGATCAAATGACAAGATGTCTTTAACTTCACTGACGCCCTCAGGGACAGTAACTAGTTTTTTCCTATTAATACACAGGCTCCCTTCATCATACATAATTCCCTGCTACTCTAGCTTTCAATTATTCTAGAGTAAGCTCGTAAGGGAAGGAGCTGAATCAAGGAAAAACATTTCAGACGAGCAATATTATTCTCTGTCTTTCGAACTGTGAGAGCACAGGTTCGATTCATAGTAGACTAGCCGCTCCGGCTCGCTTTGCTCGCAAGGTGTGACTGTATTGATGCGATGGTCTTTTAATGTCGAGTGGGACTTGTAGAATGATTGGAAACGGAAGATCACTCAGGGTAGGTTCAACGTGTGTAGGGGATGTTTCTCGCTTCGCTCGTACCCCCCCCCCCCCCCCCCCCCCCCACGGACCATTTGAGGACCAATCATCGGAACCCCTTCAGGTAAAAAGGGCCTGTGTCGAACATTCCTAACGGAGGCAAATTCAACTTCACATTTTAATCGCTTAGCCTCCCTTCCCCTCGCATTTTGTCCAACTTCCCGTCACTTTTTTCGATATCCAGATTCTGATTCGGCGGATTCAAAACTGCATTTCGCCTGCAAGCACCGTCCCAAAAAACGTCTCTCTATTTTAATGGAAAAAGAAAAAAAAAGGAAATTTTTCATCGGAATTTTCGAGAAAACGGGTCCGTACTCTTTCATTTTTTTGACGGATTTCCCGATACTTTTTTCGCAATCCGATCGCACCGTCGTATTTCTCGTACAAAAACCTACGAAACCGGTATTTTTCCGGAATTTTCTACGGCCGTTTAGAGGGGTAGGGGAAGCGGGGAAGTCGAAAAGAACGGCATTAAAAGGGGCCCTCTAGCCCTTGGTTCGGGTGGGATTTGAAATTTTTTAAATCGCTTGTACACTATCCGCTTATACATTAAATCCAAGAAGATCCCCACTCAGCCCTTTGGCCGTGCATAGCATGGACGGACAAACAAAAAAACGGAGTTTCATTCTTATAAATAATAGAAATTTGTGTCAGAATCACCCACTTTTTGGACATGAGCATTATCCTTAGGTCGGATTTTTCCTGCTTTTGTTCAGAATCTCGGGAGAAATTATAAATATAAATAATGATTTAGTATAATTATACTTCTCTTTCTAAGCAATAATAAATTTCGGTCCAATGAGTGGGGAGCAGTCCGCAAGAAGTGGTGCTCGCGTGCGTTGCCTTCCCTATTTGGCTTCAACTTTTCCCTATTATAGCTCAGTCTTTAGCAATTCTAAAATTCTGATATTGTCCCCAAATCTAAACGAGTTAATAATTAATAATTTGGTTAAGAAAAAACTTTCAATCAGCTTCATACACGTCAATGGGCCGGACGTAGAAAATTGATCTGGTTTTCTCTGTTTTTCAACTTAAAAAATCATTTTTCATTGAAATGGCTGGCCCAACTCAAACTTTTTCTTAAAATCTGTTTGTATTAAAAATTTCTACACGGCCTTGAAGCTCGATTTTTTTATTTGAGCTTCAAAAGATTGCATAAAATAAACCAATGAATGTGTTTTCCCCCCTTTTCAAAAGTAGCATATAAAAAAATTCCCTGAGCCAATAAAACTACGAATTTTTGCTGCTAACAGTGGTCTCAAAGGAAGGATGATTAATCTAGCCGTGAACGTAATCCAGTTAGATTCAGCGTCCCAAAAATAACAATCGACCACTAATTTATTACAGTTTTGATATACGTACCGTCCCACGCCTTTGATGATTGATATCATCATTGTATTGCGTCAGTTATATTTTGAATCTTCTAAAAGGGTTTCAATCGATTCTGTGTGACGCAAACTATCGAAAACGATAACCAACTCGATTTTAAGTTGATTTGACGAAGGACAATCATGACTCTACCGTTCAACTGGTTTCGGTCTCAACCGAGAGTGCGTTTACCCTGCGAACCCATCGCGCTTGATAGTGCTCTTTCCTCTGTGTTGTGTTGAACTATATTGTAATATTACATTTTACCAATAAACAATAGCAGAAGGAGTAAGATTCTAAGACCAGACAGAAAAATACATTAGAATCAAATGTCACCCAGACCGATTCAGCCGTACGGGAGAGGAGGGCTTATTCAGGTAGCAGATTCATATATAAAGTTTTAAATTAATAAATATAAAGGCTCAAGCGTGCTCCGCAAGAACACTCACTGTAGAGGTAGGGACACATCTGAATATCTGATTGTTATCATTCCAACTCACAACTTATCTTTCCTTCAGAACGACGGGTTGTTTCCGAAATCAGAAGCCTTCTAAGTTTACTCAACGCGTAGCGCCCTCGAGGTAAATTTTACCTCTTCCATCCCCCCCCTCCGGCCAGACATCCTACTCAGCATCCAACGGGTTATCCGGGATTTTCTCTTCTTCTCTGCGAGCCACCGGATTCTCGGGCCTTCAATTCGTTCCTTCATCCATCGGGTTTATTTGAGATGATGACTTTCCGTCCCTTCACTTCCAAAATCTTCGGTCACTATCACCCTTCTGAAGGGTTGGTTGAACTCGGTGATGTTCAGACCTAGGTATGAATCTCTAACCCTTCGGTTTGGTGGTCTGGATGCTCGCAAGTTCGAATCTCAAAAATACATAACATCAAGTAGTAAATCCTTTAGTACAAATTCAGATTAGTTGGGCATATAGGTCAGAATGATCTGACAAAACCTAAGGAGTGTCGACGGGTTCGACCTAGATAATCCCCTGACACTTTTCAGACCGTAGGCAAGTTCGATCTCTCTGAACTATGGTAGTTTACTCAGCCAAGGGTTATAAGAGATCTGATCAAGTAATGTTTCAGTTTCACTTGCTAGACTCACACCGCCAATTTTAAACAGTCAAGTAAAAATCATTCTCACTCCTTTATTTACGACAGATTTTGTGAAGTAACCCCATCCACTATGCCCTAAATCCGTCATAGTGGTCAACTTCTCTATCCATCCTCTAGCCGTCCAGCGAACAAATTTTTGCGAAGAGGAAGTATTGCAATATTGGGCCACAAAAGTTCCAGTCATGCAGCATGATCTTATGAGCGAATTTTCGAAGTTATCTTATTACAGTATGTTATATTGTTTTAAAATTTAGGTACTTTGAGTGCAAGGGAATAGTTCACTACTAATTTTATGACAAAAAACTCGTTCTAAATAATATTCTGCGTTTCAAAAAAGATTTTGGATCTTTCAGCGTATTCTTATCCACAAAATTTGTATATATTTTAATCCACCGTTTATAAACTTTTTTGACTAAAATCCTGCTAAAAATATAAATATAACGACTTTTGGCCGGTTTTAATGATTTTCTGAGTTTTTTTTTAACGAATTTTTGCTTAAAAAGCTCTGGCCAATCAACTAACCCTTTAATTTGAAAAACCTTGATTTTTCGACGCAAGAACGGAGTTTTTATCTCAATTCTAAGGAGAGTTTTCGTCTAGAGTGACACATAGCGTCAAAATCTAGGATTCATTTCAGAATGCCTCAGAACGGACTTCAATAAAGACAATTACAAACATTTCAATTTAAAACTTTTTGGAGCCATTGCAAAAGCATCATTTTTTCATAAATTCTATATTTAGACCAATTTTTGAAATCCTCTCACGTGACTTGTCGCATGAGGCTTTTAAATAAATCATTGAAAGATATCAAAGACAAAGACCTATGCGGTACCGATAATATCTATGCGGTCAACTTTATAAAGGAGGAGAGGAGGGAGGTCGTCGGAAGCGCGAAAGTGAGTAGTTTGGGATAAACCGAGAAACCATTCATTATTCCCTCTGACTCAAACACGGAAACAGTTTCAGGTAAATTTAAAAAACCACAGGCTGTCCAACTAAAACGTCATTGATTTATCGAAAAAGAACGAAGTTGACGAAGCTATGAATAATCCGTGACTACTAAGATGGATGTTTTCCGAAGTTGAATTTTATTTTCCGTTCTAGATATCCATTTTCGCTTTCAGAGAGAATTGAGAATTTAACCACATTATCATGTGAAGGTGGAGCGCCTCACTGTCTTTTTGAGAGCTAAGCGGTCACCTAACGTATATCCAACAATCAGGCGATGGATTAATACCTTCCTATTTATAGTTCCTTGAACCCCAAATACTACATTTCTTTATTGCATTACCACTTTTTATACTGGTAACCACTAGTTTCACTCTACCTTTTCATATTCTCATGTGCCGTTAATTTACGTCATCGTCAGAAACCTTATGCATCCAACGATGATAGACACTCTCCGTATACAAAAAGGTTATGATGACTGCCAGCCATGTATTTTTAAAAATTGACAGGCAGCGACCCTTGCAGCGCCCTTATTAGGGTCCGTTCAAAATAGTTAAAGCCCCTGAGAAGACTTTCGATATTGAGACAGCTGCAGGAGTCCAGACTGAAGCTCTGAGGCAATCGACCGACTTAAGCCTGCTTTTCTTGGAACGGTGTATGAGGGGAATCCTGTAGTGGTTGCCACTACAGTCATTGAAACTTGTTTCATAGTTTCCAAACTATGTAAGCTCGTTACTAGTTTCCAATAAAGTTATTCTTATTATATTCGTGGTTAGCCATTCAGCTTGACTTATCAAGGTTGATGAGAGGAATATTAAGGCTGCTCCTCGTGTGTTTAAAGTGTTTAATATTTCAAAATCCTAGCGCTTTCGCCTGGTCAGGCCTCCTCAGGGATATAATATAGGTCACTATCTTTATGAGTATTATTATGGTTTGATGGCTACGGTACAGCAATAAAATTAGGTCACCAGGTTTGCTTGGAGCATTTACTAGAGGTTGAGATTAGTATCTACGTTTCATATCATGTACATGTTCATTGAGTTGGGCCAGTCGTTTGTAGGTTACGAATTTAGGGATCTTCAGTCTTATCATGAGCAGCTTGGTTTTCGTTAAATTTCGAGGTAGTATTGGCTGCCATGTACCACATGGTCGTCTGGAGCATAGGCTGACTTCTAGAGGTTTGCCTCGGTTAGTGGTATCAATATCACCTACATAATACATTAAGCTTGTTTAGGAGCTTGATAGTAACGAACTGATACTGTGTTTAGAAATAATTTTAAACAGAAAGGTTGTAAAACTGAAATAAGTGATATATATATATATATATATATATATATATATATATATATATATATATATATATATATATATATATATATATTTCAGCAAATTTTATATTACAATAAACGGTTCTACTGAACTATATCATTTGTTTTGTATGAATGATAGATGAACGAAGAAAGGAAAAATATGTTTTTACTGTTTCGAATATAAATCTTGTTCACAAAGTAGGAGCTGAAAATTGAAATGAAAAAATAATTTATGAATTGATCGGGAGACTTCCTGACAGGGAGATGGATGGAGATATTTCAATCACTTGGTCGAAATAATTTCAACCATTAATGTTGAGGCCGGGAGGTACGTTCGCTTTCAAAACCCACTTATGTGCCTTTTCTGATTGGTGGAGGTCATTAGAACCTGGTGGCATATTTTTCAAAACCTTCACCGCAAAAAATTGATCAAATAATGCACAATGAGATTTTGCATGCTCGTCGATAGGGTGTTGTTTATCCACAGATTCATTTGCAAAGCTCCAACGTAGAAAGCCTCTTGATTGCTGTTGCATATCTGGCAAATTATTTGATAAACACAAATTATGGGCTGGCACTCTGTTGAGTTAACACATTTGGAGGAATGTGTGGTGTTTACCTAGGTCAAATGTGCAAGAGTGTTCACGTGCATGGATGTTCACGAGGTTGCGAAGTTTGCATCTAAGTCGACTACACAATGTGAACAAGATTTATATTCGAAATATCAAAAACAACTTTTTCCTTTCTTCGTTTATCTATCATTCATGAAAACCAAATTCTATATAAGGGTATATATATATATATATATATATATATATATATATATATATATATATATATATATATATATATGTGTGTGTGTGTGTGTGTGTGTGTGTGTGTGTGTGTGTGTGTGTGTGTGTGTGTATGTGTGTGAGTGTGAATGTAAATGTATATATACAGGCTCCTACGGTTTGATGAACAACAAACTAATCACCCGGTGCCCTGCGGCAGCTTCCATCTAAAGCTTCAACTTCGTCAGCTTTCACAGAGATGCGCATTATTCTCCCAACATTGCGTTCCACCGTTTTACAAGGCTCGATTGAATCATCGCGTGTGTACATAGTACCGTAGAATGGGGTTCATACCACAAAATGGCGGTATAGCTATACTATACTGGTAGAATTTCTTGTTTATTTTGAAATGAAAGTGTATTGTTGAACCGCGAAAATGTTTTCCCCTAATACAAAGGTCCAATTTCACTGTAACACACTCTAAGCAATC
This sequence comes from Adelphocoris suturalis, assembly GCA_030762985.1. Lineage (NCBI taxonomy): Eukaryota > Metazoa > Arthropoda > Insecta > Hemiptera > Miridae > Adelphocoris > Adelphocoris suturalis. The sequence goes on along the minus strand of CM061045.1, from coordinate 75,713,249 downwards.
ACTTTTGAGCAAAACGAGATATTATAGAAGCTATGAGAACTAAATACCACAATGTCGTAACTTGAATGAATGAATGTTTATTTGCTCTCTTGTTTCATACATTTTTTTTATTTTTACTACAAATAATATTAGATTTTTACCAACAGTTCGGATGATCTTATTTTATGTTTATTAATAATATTTACATTTTTTTGTGGAATATGTACATATATGTTTTTGAAATATCTAATTATACTATAATTTGTCGAGAGAATAGGCCTAACAGCAGGAGCTAGTGGCGGCCTATCCTTGTTGTACAGCCATCTAGTTTACAAAAATTCCTTGAATGAACATCGTCAAATCGTGCATGTAGTTTAACTATTTTCATTTTTTAATATTATTTCGTTCATTTAGTTTTCAATCAATTATATCTAGTATCATTTTCAAACTAATTACAATGAACACTAAATATTCTATAAATAAGACATAAATATTATATAAATGAAACAATAAATAAACAATCAGTATTATAATAAGTCTCAGTATGAGAATTTGGCATATAGTTTAGTATTTTAGGATATAAGAAATGTTATTTTAAGTAGTATTAAATTATGTTACCTTTATCTTACAACGTACTACTTATTCATTGTACAATATTTTCGTAATATCTAAGATAACGTGTATAACTTGTGTATAACTATAAGTTGTCATCACCCTTATTGTGACCCTCTGAGTCATCGAAGATTATGGCATAAAACCTAGGAATCGTTTGAAATTCGCCGAGCGATTTGATTCAAATGTGAATTCGCCACAAGGTTTAAAAAAAGAAACCGATGGGTGGTGTTTGAAAGTTAACTGATGTTTACGTATGTTAGTCAGGTGGAAAAAATGCAAACCCACTTCATTTTTTTTCCCCTCCAAAGACCCCTTGAATTTGGGGGGTACGTGGTAAAGAAAAGATAACAATGAAGTAAGCTTTCAATAACGGGGATGGCCCCTTCCAACCAACACCACTCCGGTCTTTGTGATGAGGGGAAATGAAGGATGAGAATGATGAGGATAAAGGGATGTCCCTCGTTGGATAGACGACCAGCTGTGGGGAACTTAGAGCGAAAAGCAAATGGTCACGCAATGGAGAAGTCGGGTACCTCCGAGTGACACTTCCGCTACTGTCCTAGGACATAGTCGATATTTGTGTGAGATGGTGAGGAGGGGTGGGAGTGACGCAATTCCTCAAAGGTGAGGACAGGATTTATGGAACAGAAAATATTTATGGAACAGAAATATTTGTGAAGCATCGTAAATACAGACGTTTCCAGAGATGAATAAAACAAAACTAACCTCACCGAATCGTCAATTACTGATTGGCGAAGCCTATTTTTCATCGACCAGAATTGGCCTGCATCTACCAAATAGGCTATTATTTCGTTATGTCAAATGTGAATTCCGATTTTTCATTGCAGAATCGGATTTATCGTTAGATTTTAAGTCAAATAGACTTCACAGAGAATATTCTACGCCGGATCCGAAATTTGCAAAAAATGAAATATTTCAATGGGGCAGTTTGAAAAAATGAGGACTTTAGAGTAATCGTGAATTCGCAAATTAGTTCATTATAAGCCTGAAAAAGAGACTTCACCTTTGAATTTAGCGTGAAAAGATAATTCAAGGCGTGTTTAGGTAAAATTATTCATTTTGGCCCCATTCTTGATGTGGCATATGAAATCGGATTAATGCCGAAAATTTGCAAAGGGGGTTCTCATTTGACACAGATGTTAGTTCGAATCCGCGATGAAGCTACATGATCGATGAAAGATGAATTTGTCAGAAATTGGCCGGAACTAGCTCCATAAATACGTAATCCCAGGTAATACCATCAAAATTGGATTGAACTAGTAGACATTTTGCGAGGGTAAGGATTTCAGGTTCGCAAATTAGTAGTAGCTGATGATATTGATCCAACAATAAAGATATTTTATAGGGAAAAATCTAGCATTTTTGTTGTCTAATTCCTGAGTATTCCATAAAATAGGAAGGCAGTTTTGATGTCATACCTGCAGTTGAAGCGTATGTTGAAGCGGAGTGGCTACTATTGGTGTGATAACGATGCGTTCTTAAAAAATCGTCTGATATTCAACTTTCGACTAAAATTCAGATTTGAGCTACATCGAACTAGTAGATGTCGTAATGCTTGCGTACAGAGCTGGAGGATGCGCGTGATCCACAAAAATATTATCCGTCGAATGAATATTGTGGAAGTTGTCCACGTGGCAACAACCTTCGGGCACACAGCCACACACAGACAAAACAGATGGGATAAGTGTAACTTCAATTTCGGAGCAAGAAAACATTGTCGAATCACCAAAGTGGAAACAATGACCTCACTCCCTTGGAGGACTTGGAGCAACTTATAGTACACTCAAACAGAGAATTGAAAGAAAAATAATAAATTTTAACAACAAAAGATAACAACGATAATGTCACAGTATTCTTCACAAATCATTAAAAATAAAAAATCCTGGATAACCTGGGTAATGAAAGCAACGCATATAAAAAGTACGTACAGAGACGACAATTTGAAAAGAATCCATTTCATGATTATTATTTAAGAAAATCATACTTTTAGTATGCTTTTAGTAGGCTTTTAGCCCGTCCCCCCCGAGGCAGTTAGACTACCCCACGATCTGCCGTTATTGATGCCAATTTTAATGGCGTGAACCCTGCCGAACTCGTTCTGAATCTGTTGCAGGATAGTTATTGCTTATACTGAACACGCTAGAAGGGGACAGTAATGTTAACTAACGTGAAAAAAAAACCTAATGAAATAAATATCAGACGATCCCGGGAGCTGCTTCAAGGGTAACTGATTCGCCTCGAAGTATAATTGGGTAGTCGTAGTAGACAATGATTTCATCTTAAATTCAATTCCTAGAGTCAACAATGCTAAGAAATAGCAATCACGGGGAACGGAAAGGGACTGAGTGACGAGGCAAAGGGATTCCAACAATCTCCCTTCCCCACACTCACACTCAACAATTCTTTTTTTTCTTCCTTTTTTTATCTCCGGTTGGGTCGGTCTTTGCCAATAGAGGTCTTCGCGCTAGGTGCTTCCCTTTCCAGCGCAGACCCTCGATATTGCACGCTACACAGGGCAGGAGCTTCGAACTGGGTCATGGTGAGCGGTCGAGCTATGAAGCTATCTGCCATATGTGAACCTGGGTGGAGGTATTGTTCCTACACCAAGTTAACGAATCCAGCTATGCGTAAAGATATCCCTTAATCACCAGGTCGACGCGAACACCAAAGAAGGAATCAGCTGTTAGTAAGTTAGTTAAATTCAGAACTTCAACCGAATTTTCTAAGAAAATTAAACAACGGGGATATCTGCATGTTTGTTTAATATTATTATATGGGAGCAGATGAAATATTAAGAGCACAGCCACCAACCGCACTCTTTTACGATAAATAGTTTTCTTTATATGATTTTACCAAGTTTTGGCATCAAGCTTCGCCATTCCACCCCTGCCTAGTGTGACGTCACGTTATGCTGAAACTATGAAAAGCAGAAAAAGGAAACCACTCATCATAGGGAAGTGCGAATGGAATCAAAATTCTCAGGATGAAATCCACTTCCATTTGAATACAATGAACGCATGACTGAATGAATCGGAATCATTGAGATCACTAAAATATTTTAAATGAAGGTAGTTTCAAATAATTTCTTCAAGAGAATCCACTTAAGAAAATTGTGGAACGATCCCTAAATTTAAGCATAATCCATATACACCTATATATACATAATATGTGTTCAGAGGGTAGAGCGTAGAAACATTTGATGAAACAAGAAAAATGTGCTTAAAAAAAATGTGTGTGTGTGTGCGCGCGCGCGTGCGTACGTCATTCCAGACGATGGCTCTTCTTAGGATGGAGATAAAAATGTCGTTCTTGCACCAAGAAATGAAGCTCTCCAAATGAAACGACGAGTTTGCTCGACGAATGCTCAGCATTTATTGAGTGAATGGGTGAATTTCAAAAAATGCGCTTAGAAAATCATAAACATGGTTAAAAGAGGCTAAAATCGTGGGAATGTACGCTGTAAAAGTACTTAAATTCCATTAATATTTGATGAAAAATCGATTTAAAATACTTATACTGTAAATTTTTTTTTAAATCTCACAATGTTACTGGGAACGAGTTTTGTTTGCCATAAAATTGTCAACAATTTCTTTACAGACAAAGACCTTAACTTTCAAAGGGTCGTAACATAAAATAATTTACGAAAATTTGCTCACATGATCATGCTGCATGACTGGTTTTATAATCCCGTCTTTGAGCTTACATATATATATATATATATATATATATATATATATATATATATATATATATATCAATGCAAAACTATAGCTGGGGGTGTATGCTAAGAAAAAATTTAGCGGGTCGCTCGTAGTTTTTGTCTTGAACGGATTGGAGGATTTTTTGTAGATTTATCTTCGGTAAAAACACTATTCAATGCTCAAAATGCTAGAAAAGTAACCTAAAACCAGTGTTTGACGAGAAAAAGCGAGGGTAAATAGAAAAAATGTTTGAATTCATATCGTTTTTGAACACCTACCCAAAGATGGATTTCAATCTTACAATTTCTTGGGAATCCCATACTACAACAATAGCTCTATGTTCCGTGAAAATTCGAAATAATAAGGGATGTTGCGTGAGGCCTCGCACCAGATGCTTCAATGTCAAATCACTCTACACATTAAGAGTTGTTTTTGCGAAGCTGTATCGTTTCGAAAAATGTATGCCCCTGTTTAATTCCTAATGACCTCTCATATTCCCTTCGGTACATAAAAGAACCTTCAATATCCCCACGAAAATACAATTTGGCCCGAGGTTGAGGGTCTCCGGGCAGCTGAGTGAGTTTACGGTTACACAAAGGGAGACACATTTCACCTCATTTTCGAGTCACCTCTTTCGCAAGGGTAGCGAGTTGACACACATCCCAAGGATTTCTATTACAACCGACCTGCAGAGAAAACGGGCGGGCGGACAGGGAAATGCTCGGTGTAATGAGAATTCCAGCCGCTCAAAAGACCATAAGTGAAGGCTCCTGTAGCTACTTACCCTCGCCAAGTCACATCATTCCAATTCAATAAAGGCTGTCGACGTACCATTATTAACAAATATAACCATCAGTCACCTGAATCTATTCTGCTTCCCTTCAAGCGAATTTAAATTAAATGTTTCAGTCATGCAGCTTGATCGTTAGACCGAATTTTCGTAAACCATCTTATTATATAATAATACATTGTCATATGACAACAAAATTCCTTCTAAATAATATTCTGCAATTCAAAAAAGATTTGTAAATTGTAGCTTTTTATAGATTTTTAGGGAGTTTTTATAGATTTTATAGCAAATATCAATGAAATTTAAGTAAACGTTTCTGCACAATTTTTTTCATAAATTTTATAACGTTATAGTACGATGTTGATAAACTTTTTTGACTAAAATTTTGTTAAGAATATGAATTTAACTATTTTTAGTGATTATTTTTGTACGTTTTTTGGAATTTGACCTACTTTATGGGTTCAAAAAGTTTTGCCAACTCATCTTTTTGATTGGAATGATCGATTTTTTTTTTTAATGTTTAGCTCAATCCTAAGAAGAGTTATCGTCTGGAATGAGACACCACACGCACATGAACGCACGCACGCACATACGTAATCGCGCGCGCACGCACACACACGCCCACACACAAACACACACACACACACAAACCCACATATATACATACATATGAGAGAGCGATTAACTCTAGGATTCATTTCTATGAAAATTCGCTAAAATAATACTAACTTAATGGATCAAAAATTATTATTAGCAACTTTTTGAGCACCAAAAAGTTCTACAAAAGTAGAGTACCACAGATGCAAGTTGTATATAGGTTTGGGAAAATAGTGAAAAGCCCAGTATTTTCCTACCTGCCTTATCAAGAATCATCCTGAATTGTACAATCGAGTGCAACGAAAACAGCAAATGGGGATGATGGTATATAGATAGAAACAAGCGATTACATCCATAAAAATTACGAGAATGGGAAGGAAAGGTGAATATCTGATTCTGTGGCCATGTAGCGCGGTCAGCCGAGTTCCACCAGAAGGGTCAAATGATTCAAACAAACGATTTGAGATAAAAGACGCAAACGAGGGAGTCGAGTCAGCCTGGGAGCTGATAGGACAGCGTATTGTGGAATTAAACTTTGCTGGAAGCCGGAGTAGAGCGAGCCTCAACTTTTATTGTATGTTAAGTTGCAGAAATCGCTGCATGCATTATAAAATGGACTGTGTGAGTGATCATGGGACGATATGCGGTGGGAAATAGGCGCGGAGAAACTTGTCTTCACAGCTTAGCAACGCTGTATTCATAGCTATGATTTTGCTCATTTGGCAAACAGGATAGGGCTTCCGTATATATAATTGGATTTAAGAAAACTTTTCACTTTCGGGAGAAAAAATTTTTGTTCTCCAAAATCAAAATTTCCACTCGCATTTTACGTTTTAGACCATTCTGATCTGAACAACTTTGGTTCCGTGTCTGTGTGTGTGTCTGTCTGTCTGTCTGTCTGTCGTGTGTCCACAAATCCTTGTAACAAGCTTATTTCCCACAGTTTTCATCCGATTAGGATGAAAGTTTCAGGGGATATGCTGGCTAGAAGGTATACGGTCCCATATCAGTTTCATCGTTCATGACTCAATACCTCACTCTGCGCAAGCGTAAACGTAAATTCTACCAAGCTTCACGCCCTAGTCGTCCGAATTTTCAACAAATTTAACAAATCGTTGGGCCTTCAGAAGAAGCAATTCAGGAAATAATACAAAAATCAAAAAAAATGCATATAGTGAATTTACTTATATTGTTGTAAGGGTAAGATGTAAAAAGGTTAATTACACCTTCAATTCAGGGTGGCATTAGACTATAGGTAATCTAAGCTTGTAAAATTCTTCTTAAGGCCTAGATTCCTAAATTTGTTGAAAATTATATTGTGGGTTTCTTAGAGTTGCTCGTTGACGTTTTATCCAGCAATGGCGTAAGCACTATTTTACGCCATGCATTTTGGCCATCCTGGCTCTCAAATAGGAAAATGTCTATTCACCATTCTAATGTTTTGTGATGTAGAAACACTGGTGTGAGTTTCATTGAAATCGGGTCAACATATGAGTGCAGCATTAGTTTCTAGAACGCCAAATTCAGCTATTTTGATTTTTCTGGAAGCAAAACTTGATTCTGTCGAAAGATTCATTTGCGAGGTAGAAACTCCGGTATATAATATATTTCATCGTGATCGGCGACTTACCGCCCTCTCCTCTTGTAAGTGCTAGGAGGGTGATTATACGCAGAAACAGCAACCGTCAACACTATTTGATTCCTGCAATTACTGATAGAGTGAGTTGGTGCCGTATTTGCTAATTGCTCGCGCAACAGCATACTTAGTATTGTTCTAAAAAATGTACCAAACATCGACTAACGAAACTGCGGAAAAAAGAGAAAAAAAGAGTGCTGCAAAAAATATATGTTTGTATAGTAGAAGACCTTCCAATTGCATCGCTGAGGTCAGGGAGAGCGTGAGTCACCTTTCTTCGCGTTCACGTTGTGTTTGCATGGATCAATTATTTGGAAGTGGACACGTCAGTTCTTGCAGGAAAAGGCGTATTGAGGCGAAATGAATCGATTGTGATCAGAAGGGAGGTGACTGATCTTTTTTTCCCCCACCGACCTCGTGAAAACATCATGTGGCTCATATTGTACTCTTTGACCGACAATCACAAAGGGAGTTGTCAGAGCGGCTGAATGCAGAAGCAGCCGCCGAATCTGGTGAAATACGCGCGCAATCTAGTTCATATAATATTTAATGGACGACCCAAATATATGACATAGGTCATCATTCCTACGAGCACAGCACCCGGAAAGATTCTTATTCACGTTGTATTTATTCTACGACCAAAATACTGGGTAATCTTTCTATGTGCACAGCACCAAGAAAGGTACTTGTTCACATTATAATTAATGGAGGACCCAAAAACATGGGTCATCTGTTCAACAAGCACAGTTCCAGGGAAGGTACTAATTCTCGTGTTTCTATTTATTCTACGACCTAATGGGTAATCTTTCCATGTGCACAGCACCAAGAAAAAAGTTCATATTAGCTATCTTTCATGGAGAACCCAAAAATGGTCCTTTTTCCTATGTGCACAGTATCAAGAAAGGTAGCTACTAGTTCAGTTATATTTATTCCCGGATCCAAGAACATACATTATCTCATGAATATGACCCATAACATTACGATCCGTGTGGGCAACAATACCAATAGTAATACTACATGATGGACAACGATAATTATTCATTGTTTTATATTCCAAAAGATCAGTAAAGAGTAGAGCGAATTTCTAGTGGCATGGTTACGGTTAAAGGGGAGGTTGGACGCCCAATAGGGCCCCTCTATTGGGGGGGGGTATTGGTTAGAGGTAACCAATAGGGTTCTCTGAAGAACCGAAATCATGTGAAATATGATACCTCTGAATTTATGAAAACAAATATTACTGGATAACACATTGCAATAAGTGTACCATATACTTTTACCCAGGATATTAATTATTCAAAAATTTAATTGTAAATATCCCATGATTCAGTCACCCGATGTAGGAGGGCCATTATCGGCAAAAGGAAGGCTCATCATGAAGACAGCGGAGGCCACCATGCATTACGGAGCAGAGATGTGGGCGGGAGCGTTGGAGTTCAAGAAATATAAGCGGAGATCGGAAGAAGTTCAGAAAAAAGAAGACCTCCTAGCCAAGGAGAGAAGAAAAATATATCTGAGAAAGGACGAAGACGCACCTAAAACAGCGAAGAAGGAAGAAAGGAAAGATACCTTGCAAAAATGGAACTAAAGATGGACAGAGAAGAGTAGTGAGAGGTGAAAAGAAGTGAAAACTTGGGTTGAAAGGAAACATAGCGAAACAGGACCACACGCAGTCACACTTCCTTACTGGACATGGATATTTCAGAGCTTATTTGTAAAATGGAGGAAATGCAAATGTACCTATCTGTATGCTCTGCCACACTGAAGATGATGACGCACATAACACATTTTGTGTGTCCACGATGCGAAACTCCGAAACGATTGTGGGAAACATGGCTGAATCGAGAGGAAACTGGAACGCTGTGGGTGTGCGCGCAGGGATATGTAATAGCAGTCCTGAAAACCAAAGAGACGAACAGGGAATGGGAAATAGGATTGGAGGAAAGTCAGAAAAACAGGCTGTCAAGAGAACTGTCCCGAAGTAATGCAAAAACGTCAGCCAAGTTGGGTGTGGCACATAGCTTCCTCGTTTACATAACATCTTCTTCCAACTATCATCGAAATTTAAGCAAACTCGAACGACTAGAGAGTGAAAAGATGGAACATGACCAATTTCACGTTTGCACATGCGCAGAATGAAGTATTGATTTGGCAACAATGAAACTGATAAGGGACTACCTATAACCTAACCTAACCTCTGACAATTTCATCGAAATCGGATGAAAACAGTGGAAATTAAGGTCGTTACAAGGATTTCACATAGGCGTATGCGCAGTAGCTATTAATGATATAATCATGTCGAAATTGGTATGGGATGATCAAATCATCATCCCCCAACTAACATCTAAATTTGAGCGAGATCGGACGACTAGAGAGTGAAAAAATGGAGCATAATGGTTTGCGTATGCGCAGAGTTGAGTATTGATTTCGCAAAAATGAAACTGATAGGGGACCGTCTACACCCTAGCCCGCACATTCCCTGAAAATTGCATCCAGATCGGATGGCAATTGCGGAAAATGAGCTTGCTAGAAGGATTTCATATTGGCGCATGCGCAGTAGTTATTAATGATAAAATCGTGTTGAAATTGATATAAGATGATCAAATTTTCAAACCCCCCCCCCCCCCCCCCCCCCCCCCCCCCAACTATCATCCAAAGATCGAACGACTAGGGTGTGAGAAAATGATGCTTGGTAGAATTTACGTTTGCGCTTGCGCAGAGTGAGGTATTGAGTCAAGAACAATGAAACCAGTACAACAAACTGAACAATGAAACTGATAGGGGACCGTCTACCCCCTGGCCCGCACGTTCCCTGAAAATTTCATCCAAAACGGATGAAACCTGTGGAAAATAAGCTTGTTACAAGGATTTCCGGACACACACACACACACACACACAGACACCGTACCACAATTGTTCAAAATTGTCTTAAACGTAAAATGCGAGTGGAAATTTTGATTCTGGACACCAACAACGAAAATGAACAGCTCTCAAAAAGCGAGATGATGGGTGTTTTATTCGGGTGGCCATTATGTGGAGAGCACAAAGTACGTAGAAGCCCAGCCTCGTCAGTGGGCAAAACATTAAAAAAAAAAAAAAAAATTACACACACACACACACACACACACACATATATATATATATATATATATATATATATATACCCATTTTTTTACCAAAACATGTTGAAAATTAATCGTGAATAACAATGTCATGACACCTCATATTAGGGTCGCTATGAGCTAAAATATGATGAAATCACCGATAATATTGCGGGACTTTATTATGATAAAATGAACGTCAAAAGACGAGAGAACATTCTTGGCTGTTTTAAACCTCCTTAAGGGTAGGTAGGGCAAGATAGGTACCGGCTTCCTCCAACAACGCAGCTCTTCAGATAATCGCTGAAGGATGTTTACCTCGAACTGTTCCATCTAGCTAACAAGGCGAAACTTGTTAGAGATTTCAACGCGGATCCCGCGTCCGTTAAAATTATTCGTAATGAGTCGTCGGTTGAGTCGGTTCAAGTAGCAACAAACAGCGAGGAGCGGGCGGAGACGCGAGTTTGGCGCTTATCAAGGAACAACACTGCGAGAAAATCCTCCAAGAAAGTCTAACCCCGGGAATTAACGTTAGCTCAGCATCAGGACACCAGACCAGATTGTCAGACAGCCAGGCGATGTCCTTTGTTAAGACAATACGCAATTCCGCAGCCCCACTAAGTGATGAAATGTGCTTCGTCGCTATTCTGTAAAGAAAACAGAACCTAACAACTTAATTAATGTTTGCGGAAATAACATGAATTATTGGCAACGTGCAAATATAAAAATTTTCCAGTATGCAGTATGCATTGTGATGGTGTATTAACAATAGTTTTCCATCGTTCAATTGACATCCGGAAACTATTACCTATAACTCACCATTTATAAATGACATAATTATAAACATTGTTATACACGAAAAACTCTCAAGTTTTGGCTTGACTTTTGTTCACCTAGATCGGTCATTTCGCCCACGGCCCGCCGCCCGTCCGAAGCATTTCTGCGAAACTATTAGACTGAACTCTCATGAAATTTGGCTCAGGAATCGTACAACAGCCGGATCAAAATTGTTGGTTAACGTTTTAAAATATACGTATAAACGTAGAATCTAAAAGAAATTTATCCGTTTCAAGATAAACGTATAATCCGAAAATTGAATAAAAAAATCCGTCCGCCCGCCGTGCGTCGTCCATAGCTTTTCTCTGAAACTACTGGCCCAAAGTTTAGGAAATTTGGCTCAAAAATCAAATACCGTCCGGGGATGTGCCAGTAACATCGGCATCACTCTCGTTCAACCCTAAAGGTTAGTATTTAAGGGATGAAATATGAAAAATTCGATACCTTGAATAATTTTGAAATGAAAGGGTATTTTAGTTTGTTGTATGGACAAAGAGGTTCAATAAATAGACTGAGACCATCTGAGTTGCTTCACGTTCGTCCCTCCATCGAGTTCAGTCCTATGTATGTACGCCGCCGGATGATGCCTATCTTTCATCCAAAGCGTGGGAGTACTGGACTGCAGGGAGGGGCGGCTACCCTCCGGCTGGAACTCGTATCCGATAGGCGACAACATATTGCTTCCGAGTGTACCTAAAGGTAGCGGAAGCATCGTTTTTACTTACTGGGCAAAAAAATTTTTTTTTGGTCTCCAACATCAAAATTTTCACTCGCATTTTAGGTTTTAGATCATTGTGAACAACTTTGGTTTTGTGACTGTGTGTGTTTGTCGTGTGTCCGCAAATCTTGTAACAAGCTTATTTTCCACAGTTGTCATCCGATCTGGATGCAATTTTTAGTGAATGTGCGGGCTAGGGTGTAGCCGGTCCCTTATCAGTTTCATTTTTGCCAAATCAATACTCCACTCTGCGCATGCGCAAACGTAAATCCCATTATGGTCCATTTTTTCACACTCTAGTCGTCCGATCTCGCTCAAATTTGGATGATAGTTGGAGGATGACCATTTGATCATCCCATATCAAGTTCAACATGATTGTATCATTAATAGCTATTGCGCATGTGTTTATGTGAAATCCTTGTAACGACCCTAATTATCACTTTTTTCATCTGATTTCGATGAAATTGTCAGAGAATGCGCGGGTTAGGTTGTAGATAGTCCCCTATTAGTATAATTGTTGCCAAATCAATACTTCATTTTGCGCATGTGCAAACGCAAAATCGGGCATGTTCCATCTTTTCACTCTCCATTCGTTCGAGTTCGCTTTAATTTGGATGATAGTTGGAAGAAGATGGTAGGTAAACGAGGAAGCTATGTGCCACACCCAACTTGGCGGACGTTTTTATTTTTCTTTTTCTCCTTCTCCTTTCAATTCTTCACTTTCAAGGTTTTTCTTTTATAATTTATTTTGTATTTATTTATTGTTTTAGTTTATTCATTCATTTTCTTTTGGTAGGTGACACCGTCTAGACATACGACTCGTATGTCGAAAATGTCAAACTCAGTTTGATAAGACATTTTCCATGGACCAAAGATTTTCGTAGAAGGGCTATCTATACAAAAATTTTAAAAAACCTTTGAGTAATATTTTTATCGATTTTTTAGTGATTTTTCGCTCACCTCTGAGTATCTAATTCCACTCATATATATATATATATATATATATATATATATATATATATATATATATATATATATAAATATCAGAACAAGACTAAGCACTGATGAATATCGAAACCTAATATTCTTCATTGCTCTTGAATAAATTACTGCACTGCTGTCGTTTTCCGATTTCCCCTACCATTTGTGAACAGGTGAAACTGTTCATTATTCATAGATCATGCCAATTAAATTCAACCCCTGGTGCGATTTTCAATTCGCAAACCCCTCAAATTGGTGGGAGTAATGAATTCAAACCGAATACAATCAAATCACCAATAGTTACTTCAAATTCCTGGTAGAATTTATATTATGTATGGTCTGATGTTTAACTAACATTGATATTCATGAACTTCACAGTTGTGTAACTTAATTGACTGTAAGTATTTATTCAAGATTCGATGAATACGGAATCGTTCCTCACTTACTTCAGAAAATGAAACGGCTATTAGAAAATTGTATCAGTGCTGCATCATCATACCTGAAACATATAAAGTAATTATTAGTAATTATTAGAAAATTTCATTCAAGATATAAATGTTGTGTGCCGAAATTATTGAAGTTATTGAATATGAAGTTTAAATTCCTATAGCCGAAAGAGAAATTATCTAACTGAAAATTGAGCTTAACTAAATTCATAATTAACAACTAATAGTGATTAATTTTCCTCAATAAGTTATTAGTTGAAAACACGCAACTGATAAATAATTTAGTCATAGTCGTTTTCTCAATTTTTTAATGATTTTTTTTTTTCAGCACCATATTTAAATTGGGCCATTATTGACCAATGTTCTCAAAAAGTGCTGGCCATCGAACTTATCTTAGAACGGAACTCAGCTAAAGACGGGATTTCAATCGCAATCCTTAGGGGAGTTATTGTCTGGAATGATATATGTATATATATATATATATATATATATATATATATATATATATATATATATATACCGGGTGTCCCAAAAAACGTCCCCACCCCCCTATATATATATATATTAGCGCTAACTACAGAATGGTTTCAGAACGCCTCAACTCGAATTTCGTATAACGAACGTTTTATTCTTAATTTTGAATTTAAAACTTTTGAAGTCATTGCAATAACTTCATTTTCAACGAAAATTCGATAAAAGCACGAACGTCAGGTATCTTTAAGGAATGCCACAAAACGGATTTTCTGAAAGACAATTTTGGAAAAATTTAATTAAAATTTTTTAACGAATTGCAATAGCACTTTTTCCTATGAAAATTCTATAAAAACCCCAACTCCTATGACATAAATTAATTATGTTTGTGGAAAGTATAGGACGGCAATAACCGTTGTCCAATAGCTCCCAGATTGAAGAATCACATTTTCGAACAAATGTAATTCAAAGAGATCTCACAACTGTATTCCTAGTGATGAATAAAAAATGGCGGTCGTTTCAGTCGAAGAATCGAGAGGGGCAAATAAGTCGATTCATAATTAATTCAATAATGTTGCCTGAACCTCCATCACGCCTGGAACATTTTCGCCTGTCATTAAATTTTCATAATTTTATCTTGCGATGCTCGAGGGAACCGTGATTTATTCAAAGGAGTTCTGAATAAAACAGCGATACTGGCGTTTTCTAAATGTTTTTTGATACACAGTTACATTAGAAATATGGAGACCGGACAAATGAAACTTTTGCGGTAGATTAACGTAATTTGAATGCTAAATTTTGTGATTGTTGTGGTTGTTGTAAGATTTTCGACAAGAGATTTAATTTCAATAACGCCTCAGTCAATATGGATAGAGCATGTATAGAAGCAGGTGCAAAAGCATCATCAACATCAATATCATCGCCTGTCTGCCAATCATCAACGCCATATCATTCATTATTACGAAATCCTCATCAGCGAATACTCGTAGATAGTGCCTATAACCACCTGTAGAAGACAAATAAATTTATAGTAACTTAAAAATGAAGAAATTCGGGCACTATAATAATTTTTCAAAAGTAATTTTTCACGCCTATGTACTGAAAACCAAGGGACACCATATGGTTTTATAAAAATGTGCTTGCCTTTGATTGAATCTTAGTGCGATCTGAGTGAGAGTTAAAAATGCTAAAACAAACGTACTAAAAACGGCGAAAATATCTAAAAATCGTTCAACTTGATACAACTGAATGATACTGGAATAAAGATCTTCAATCATGAATTAGGTCTTTGGAAATTTTATATTACGAAACGCTAAGAAGTTCAGTAAAATGAGCAAAAAACATTGAAAATTTGATTAAAGGTTAAAATCCAAAAACTAGTGGGTCCGCTGACCAGATTCCCACATCGTGCAGTAGTTGAAATATTATATATATATATAAATCATGAGGACCAATATTGTAGGAAATTAGGTTCTTTACGAGATTTGGGTGGGTCAAATTCCTCGAAAAACAAAACGATGTAGCAAAATACAGTTAAATAATTTATGAAAATTCACTCATACGATCATGCCGCATGAATGGAACTATTTTTTTGCACACAATATGTGCAACATTTTTAATTGAATATTTGATGTGAAATGTCAAAAATTAAATAAATACGCACAAGAACTGTGATATTAAGTTCTCCGTCAACAAAACGGATATCGGTCGAAAAAAATTGTGTGAAGGAAATTTTTAAAATTTGTTTACTCATTAAAGTAACTCAATCATGCGATTCTGTGGGATATTGAAAGTGAGAATACGGTAATGGCGGATGTGATTGTGACACACTGCTGTACTATTTAGGGAGGAACGAGGATTGAGTACCACCAGATAAACTGAAACCTTTAATATTAGCATGAATAGACGGAGATCACGTAAAGTAGACATCATACGTACGAGTAGATACAGAGGGGACACGCGATCTACAAACCCCAGACGAACACGAAATCTCTTTATAGAACAACTCTATACAAATAAAAGATTTACAAAGGTATAAATATTACTTAGATTCTATTAACTATATTATTGTTATCATTTGCATTATATCAATTGCGTAAAGTGCAAGTAGATTGTTTACTACCAATTTTATTACAAAGAACTCGTTTTAAATTATATTCTGCAATTCAAAAAATATTAGGGATATTTTCGATTTTATGGCAGCTCTTATCGATTTTTCTGCAAATATAATGAAATTTCAGAACATTATTCAGCATAACATTGCGTATACATTTTTTATGATCTAGTTTATTGTTGATAAATTTTAATTTAACTAAAATTCTACCAAAAAAAAAAACCTAATTTACAAGATTTTGGCCAGTTTTAGTGAATTTTTGAAAAAAAATTTTTGGAACCAATTTACCGTGCTCAAAAATTTCTGTCCAACGAACTCATAATTACATTTGGAAATCTTGATTTTTTAGCGCAAGAACGGAATTTTTTTAATCACAATCCTGAGCAGAGTTATCGTCTGGAATGACAAATATATATACTCACATGAAAAAAGCGTTACACTCTAGGATTCGTTTAGGAATGCCTCAAAACGGATTTGAATGAAGAAAATTTTCGAAAATTTTTATTTTAAAAATTTTGAAGCCATTGCAATAGCTTCATTTTGTACAAAAATTCGAACAGAAAAACAAGAAGCAAGAACCTATTCAAGAATAGCATTTGAATGTTCCAAATGAATTTTGATTAAAATATTTTCATTTGAAAAATTGAATTCTCCAAAATTATTTGTGAGCCATTTTAGCAGTTTACTTGTTGATGGTTGTTCAGAAATTATCACCGAACCCCCAACTCCCTCATTACAGTGAACAGAACTAGCTGCTCAGATACAGAGAGCAAAAGTTAGGCAATAACCAGCTCCGTGAAAAAGTTAAGAACATACTGTGAATAGTTTCAGCGCATTGAGCGCGGGTTCGGCGGATTGGAACGGCGGCGGTTGTAAAAACTACCTATTCAAACTGTGCAAACGACGTATTATGGGGAGCATAATGCTCAAGTTAAGGAGTTCATAAACCATCGCTTAAGAGTTTAACCATTAGCCGGCTTAATGTTAATCATTACTTACAAAACTCTTCCCCTCTAATGGGCAAAAAACTTAGCGCACTTCCGAAAACCGGCACTGCTCTCACTTCTCGCCTGCGAAAACCTTGAGCATCATCAGTAACGAAATAAAGGGATTTGATGAGAAAGTGAGATAGAAAGGGAGGGGGGTGGGGCATTTATACTTTTTCACCATCTTATTTGACTGAATTATTGAACAATCAAATACAATTGTTAATGTACGTAATATTCATAGAGACACTTTTTCTCGCGTTGCGGTCTTACGAATAGAAGAGAACATAAAAGCTTTTAGTTGAGAATTTTTAACAAACCAATACAATAAGAAAGCATAAAGGGACACCGCACAGTAGTTCAGAACTTTATCTAACGTGCAAAACTCGTGCACCATTTAGTTCGTTTGATAGTGTAGGCCAATATTTCTCATATACGTTTAGGACATCCAATAGTCGTGAGAGACCACTCCCTCCAATCAATGCAATCCAAACTGACGTGGTTGAAGGCTATTATGAATCATTGGTTGAGAATCGGTGTAAAGAGCGTAATTGATAGCAGCACACGTAACGCAGTAATAAAAACTTTGGTGGAAGACAACTATTTCGGGGGCAGCAGGAAACATTCATAAAGGAAGGAGCCCAACTGAGACTGGCAACATCCAACCCAGTCATGGGGAGCACCAGGTTCCTGAACCAGAGTCCAAGTACGTGCTGGCTAATAATGACTGTATGCGACCTGAAAGTGCCACAGATGCTGCTACATTTTATGTTATTCTGCTGTATTTACACTACCTGATGTGGTATATCTGGCGCGACTCTGACAGTAAAGGAACCCAAGCTGCAGATTTGGACGAGCTGTTGGGCATTGGTGGTGATTTGGAGAACACAAAGCCCTTTATCGGTTCTTTGGAATGCTGAGAGCATTCGCTAGTAACCATCACGAAACAACAAATGAGAAAAAAAGGCGACAATTTTACCAACTACGAATAAAAACATTCAGAGATTTTTACACATTTTGCCGAAAAAATATACATAAATTTCATTAAAATCTACCTATAAAAACAAATCAAAAATTGATGAAAATCCTAATGTTGTTTTTACACTACATTCTTTTTTAGACAAAGGTTTTTTCGTATAATTTAGTGATTACAAGTTTCTGTGCACACAAACAGCTATAGTCTCAAAACAATTCATCATAAATATGAGTGAGATAGGGGGGAAGGGGGAGAAAATTCGCTTATATGATCATGCTGCATAACTCGAATAAATATATATATATATATATATATATATATATATATATATATATATATATATATATATATATATATATATATATATATATATATATATATATATATAGTTTATTTTTCAGTTTGATCACCAACCCGCACTACTCTTAGCAATAAATAGCGGAATCGGCCCCTGAAGTTCAGGAAAACAGGAAGTTTTAAAAATAAAAACCTATCCCGGCCCCAACCATATGACAAGTCAAGGCAGACGTTATGCAGACTAGATGTATCAATAGCATTTTATCTCAATGTTTTGCATTGGTATTGTAGATAAACATCTCTGCGATTTGACAATATGTTCTCGGTTCGATGTTGCTAGAATGTTTCAGACTAATGTTCTCAGATAATTCACATACCGTTTACACAAAGGTGCGATTCCACAGGTGCAATTGTCCAGCTTGTCAGTTTGTGAAAACTCCAAACGAGCGAATCTTTGTTCGTTTGCTTTCGACCGGTTGGTCTCCGCATGAATCTTCGTTTGGTTTGTTTTAGCTGGTAGAAAACGTTCATCGAGCGAACTTATTATGGATCACACTTTCGTTTGGTGAGCGGCAATGATCGGGTTTTTCTTCGATTGGTAACGAAATGTACTCTAAATTTTCGGAAATTGATATTTTCGAGTGGCGACGGCACGATTAAAAAAATCGATCATTTGGATAAGTTAAAAGTTCCAGACTGGTATATGAATCTACGGAGAGTCAATTTTGATTTAATATACATCTAATAATGAACCTTTTGTAATTAACCAAGAGAGAAAA
This sequence comes from Adelphocoris suturalis, assembly GCA_030762985.1. Lineage (NCBI taxonomy): Eukaryota > Metazoa > Arthropoda > Insecta > Hemiptera > Miridae > Adelphocoris > Adelphocoris suturalis. The sequence continues at coordinate 75,694,208 of CM061045.1, read as the reverse complement.
ATGTTCAAGCTCCCCTCAAAATGTGTCGGATTACGTTTCAGAATACGTAGATTGATAACAAAATTCAATACTTGAATGAGAATTAAAAACACCTGTCTGTCCACCGCACAAAACTTTTCTCCAACCAAAGTTTACGAAATCTGACTTAAAAATCACATAGGAATCTGCATAATACCTTAACGCCACTTCGAATCAACTTCAAGGGAAACCACTTAAGGGGTTCCAATTCAAACAGTTTGTACCTCCAACACTTGAAGTTTGAGGCCCAAGAAGGCTCAAGTTTAGGAAGAATAAAAATCCTCAATACGTCTATGAATCGTTAAGCGACTTTGACCAGTAGGAGTGGGCTGAACATCTGTTCATTCGGCTTGATCTTATTCTGTTTTAGATCTCGTTATTTAGAGATCATTGATCTGAACAGTAGGGCAGATACAGAAATAATATATGAACAGCGTTTCGTCTTGCCAACCTTACATCTCTAGTATCTCGTCTGGTAATTTCATATCATATTTTATAAGCGATAGCAAGCGAATGTATAAAATTTCCCCACCCACACCCTTGAATCTTCCACCGCTGGTAAAGACATCATCAAAAACGTGGCAGATGCTTCCATCGTCCTCGCGAATGTTAATTGAGATGATTAACTTAATGAAAAACCTTGCAAAAGCGAAATGGATAAATGAGCCGTTTACCCCAGGACTACTAATGTTGAGAATATTTTCGTTTTGAATGCTCACAGCTGGAGCGAATATTTGCACATTTGGAGACAACAACGTTCGTTCGCTCGTCTGGCGGAAAACCAGCTTAACTCAATGGTAATTTGAGAAAATAATTTCTCAGAATAGTGTTATTTTTCTTTGTAAGTTTTTTCTTCCGATGTTTTCAGGATCAGGATTCATTATTAAGCTCGATAGTTGGTCCACCGTTGGTCCTTCAACTAATAGATAAGTAAGCATATTTAAGTTTGGAACGATCAGCACTCTAACATTCATGAAGGGTTTTCTCAGAACAGCATCGCAAACTTCCTGAGAGCTTTAAATTGAATCATTAATCAAGGAAAACGTACCTAGTTTAGTCCTCCCCATAATATCCTTGAAATAAAATGAATTGAAGATAAATCCAGCAACCTTTGTTTCACCCTTGATATCATTACTGTTTACGATTATTGTTCTTTTTCCAAGATCAGGCGATTTTAATGTAATCCAAGTAGCCGAATACCTTCTCCTTTAGCAAAGTCACGAAATAATCAAGTCCTATCCTTTCTCCATTACGTTTTCAGGACATTCTGAACAACTAAAGAAACGGTATTTGGATTTTGACAAAAATAAATTACACTGATAGCAGGCGGATCGTCAACAGTTGTCAGGGGTTTTAGGTCGCTCAACATCGGACTGCCCTGAGAAAACCTAAATAGGCAAGGCGGATTGAGGTAGTTTTAAAATTTAACATGCTTGAAATACGTCCCTCAACGACTACATATCTGAGGAAAAGTTCCAGTCGTGCCGCACACCCTAATGAGCGAACTGTCGTATTCTTTTTGCATCATTTTTATTTCAAATTTATTTTAAACATTTAGCACTTTGTACAAAGAAATTTTTAAGTATTAAATTATTGCAATGAATTTTCGGAAGGAAAAACTTGTGTCAGATTATTTTGTCAAACCAACAAATAACTTTGACAACTCTTAAATTTATGAGTTACATATGAAAAGTAAAAAAGCCTGCCAAGTTGGGTGTGGCACATAAATTCTTCGTTTACCTACCATGAATGTATAGGTAAACTACCTTTCAATCGCCTCTATTGAGGAAGCGTTCCTTATATGACCTACCTGACAGAAAATACAACTATCTGAGAAAGCTCTTGAAATATAATTTACAATACATTCTCTTCGGATTCACGACCTTGCTAAAGCATTTTGTAGAGAGCCAGCCGCACAACTGAAGGAGCTAACAACCACACCTTGGTCTCACAGACCAGTTAAGTTTTGCGGAAATGACGTTGTTGCCTATTTCGCTTGACGAACCTTCATCCACCACTCTTGTTCCAAGGCCAAAAGCAACTGATGGAGATGGCAACTGATTTATAATGGCAGGAGACAGGCAAAAAGTAGGCAAGGAGGGCAAATTTTGGGTATAATTTTTATGTCCTGGTCCTGCAGCCCAAGGGTAATGACGAGCGGGTTAAAACTTTGTTTTACAAACTTGATTTTATTGGAGCTAAATTTTTGTGATAGGGTTGTGATATGCCGGTCAGTATCTGTTTTCTTTTTTCATCATTCTTCTCCTAGCAGAGGCAGCGGGGCTCCGTCTTCTAGCCCTAGTTCCACCGTTCCTTGGTGATCCTGTGGGATCATACTTTTAAGTGGCTTTCTCGATTTCCGCAGCCTTAAGAAAATCGCTCAGATGGTTGCCAACTGTAGCTTTACTCTTACCCATCCTGCGATTACTGACCGTGGTTTCTGCCACCTCTCTGCTAGCGTAGAGACTAACTTCTTCACAAAAATTTCAAACTCCCTGTGCATCACCCCTTCACAAGATATGACGAGTGGCGTGAAGGAGCCCCTAAGATCTTTGGCTGCTGCATAATATTTTTGATGTTTTTCTCGGGCAACTCCATCGGAAACTGCAGACCAATCACGGTTGGAATAGGAAGGAGCGTCGGCGTTTACTACGCGATTCTCAAAGAAAGCCGCTCTCTTCCTATCCCAAACTCCATGAATCTTTATGTCTGCAATTAGCCCAGGTGATCGGTCATCTCCTTCACGCTTAAATACTCTTCTCCACGCTAATCTTGCAAGCCCGGCAAACGTGTCTCTTATTTGGTCGTAACCGTGTTTCACGAGACCTCCTCGCTAACAATAAATTTAAGGCGTGATTGGGAGTCAGTTCCGCTTCACACCCATCATATGGGAGACCTGCTGCCTTCTTTCTATCTCCTGTTCCTTCTGATTTGAGGAAAAACTACGTCTGCCCTATGATTTTTAATTGAACCACGCCTTTAAAAAGCCCCCCCCCCCCCCCCCCCAATCCCACTGCTATTCGCTAAATACCGCAGAAATGATCACCGCGCTGTGATATCTCTGGAATTCGAGAATCCTTCCGTCTCTCACCTGACGCGATCGATCCATCGAGTGGCGCCGTAATATGTTGGTCCCTTTAACAGCCAAAATGAGAACGCCGGTATTTTCCAACGGCGCCATTCTTCAGTGTGTTCACAGCAACCACATCTTTCTACGGAGGGCGGTACGGGAGGTGAGGCAGAGTATTGATGGAAGGAGGGGGGGGGGGGGGGTTGAGAGGAGATTTTCCGTCACCAGAGGGCGTTTTTTCATTCTTTTTTTATTTATATATTTTTTCTTTTTCCTAGAGCCACAGATCAGAATTCTTTTCAAACCCCAGTCATCTTGATAGCGCTCCCTTCTCCTGCGCTCACCGCTTTTTCTCGGCCTTTTATATCTCGACTACCCCCTCCCCTCCACCTCGCTACCTTTTTTCATAACAACCTCGCTTTTCCACCTACCTTCGCTCTATATTTCTATTTTTTGTTTTTGTTTTTCTGAAAAATGTTTCTTCTGAGCCGCTTGTACTGGGGAGAATGAATTTCGCAAGCAGTCGTCCGTAACACACCGCAGACAGTGGGTGGATCATATCGCGCACCTGAACCAACTTCATCGCTCAAATGTTTACGAAATGATTGATCATCACAAAAGTTCAGTCAGTAGCCAAGGCATCTTCTGGAATGAATGAATGAAAACATGTTTTTATTTATATATATCAGTTGACAACATTTTAACAAAATAACATGGAATAGACTATGGTACGATTACCTTCAGCCGGAGTTCGCCGAATACTTGGATATTATAAATGACATATTTTAGAGTCTACAGGTTAATTTTACTATATTCATATTACATTATTAATTGTTAACTTCAAGTTCATATTCATATTACATTATTAATTATTATCTTCAAATTCTATATTATATTATTCTCTGCAGCCATTATTACATTGTTTTGGAGGGTTCAATCTTGTTGGTATCTTGTTGTCATCTTCTGGATATTATACAATAATAATTAAATTATAAATTTTCATCGATCATGTACATTGTTGGAATCGGAAGTTAGTGAAAAAACGTTGTCTATTTCCACGAAAAATAAAGAGTTACAATGTTAAATCGATTTCGACGGTTAGGCCATCATCAGTAACAAATAATAACAGTTATTAACAAGTAATAAACAATAACAATAATAGTTATTGTTTGTTACTGATGATGACCTAACCGTCGAAATCGATTTAACATGGTAACTGTTTATTTTTCGTGGAAATAGACAACGTTTTTTCACTAACTTGCATTTTGAAACGGGTTTCCAAAACTTCGTCGCGAATGATTTAGTTCGTATGTGCTTTGTTTGTGTTTTCATCGAGTCATACTAGTCACGTAGATAGTAACCTTTGTTAAATTTGGTCCAAATCGTTGGATCAAATGATCCACTTTCATTCAACATTGAAGAATGATATGTAAATAAGCGTCTGAATTTCCAAGAATCCTTACCTCAATAACAATTATTAATAGAAGGGGTGTCAGGGAATCTTCACATATAAAACATTGATCTATACTAAAATTTTCCAACTTTTTTTCCCCGGAAATACGTTATGAAGCATTCTGAAACGGATCATGGATTTTAACGCTTTTTGTTATATATATATTGGGTGTCCAAAATTTAGTGGACCAACCAATTTTTTTTTTTTTTTTTTTCAATTTTCGGAGATATAAAAAAACTGTAAATAGATTGGTAGACCCTTTTTTTTAAATACTATTTAATCTTGAAACTGCATTCATGGGCGCCATGGTGGCGCTAAAAATCCTAATTTGCGTATTTTCAAATGATAAAACCCATTTTTCATTGCAGGTTCGGAAAATGACCCATCACTTTGATTATTGTGCGCACGAAAACGGACGCAATTGCGTGTAAAATTACGCGAATTGTGAAATATCCCAGTTTTTGAAGATATTCATTCAATTGCCACCCATAAATGATTATGGAGTATTTTTTCACGCTGAATCACGTAGTGATTCATTTATTGGTATTAGCAATACCAACTTGGAAAACCCCTACAAAATGGGAAGAATTTCAGATTTCAATATTCGTTTGGCGCATGGCGTACTTGAATTTAATTTTTTCATTGTTTTTCCAAGTTGGTAATATCGGTATCGATAAATTAGCACAACTACGAAAGTCAGCTTAATAAAATACCCCAAAATCATGTATCGCATGATTGAACGAGATCTTCTGCTTTTGATGATCGACCTGCCGCTTCGTCTACACTTAATAAGAAACGAGAGATGAATCGACCCTATACTTGATAATAAAACCATCACGATTGATCTTGTCCTGTAACTAAGGTTGCATCGAAAGGTTACATAACATCGAATGTACCAATTATGAATTTAGGTGATTCTTACGCGTACAAAGGACATGGTAATGCCGATCAAGGTTCTTAGATCACACAACGCTGTAGAAACCATGTTCACGTATGTGAAAAACAACCATCAATTGAACTAATTGTTTTTTCATAAGAACGGAGAATCCAATAGCCATTCTTCTGAGAATGATACAGGCCCTTAAAACAAAGTTGCTTATATATATTCCTCCTATAGATTTTCAAACCTATGTACATTCTCTGTTTTAATTCTGTCATATAACACTTTTCGAGAAGGTAGGTAAGAGATTTAGACAAGATTTCAATACCATCCAAATATACTTTTGTTTTCTACCGATGGGCGAATTTCGTGTTGGAATTTCTCATTTTCGATCTAAAGATCAGATTCTGCTCTTTTGAAAACCCCAGACAGCGAATTTTCGGCTTATGGCTCCTATCAGTTTGTTCATAAAGCCGTTAAAAGGAAGCTTCAATGACTTCATAGAAGGACGGTGATGAGGTATCCAGGATGGCGGCGACTATACAGGGTGTCCCGCATAAGGTGGTCAGTACTTCAGGGCGTGATTCTAAAGCTCATTTCTGATCGAAAGTTCCTCGTAAAGATTTCTTTTCATACGCTTAGTTATCGAATAATTAAATTTTTGAGATTTTTTTCGTGTTTTCGACCTTACGTCAGTAAAACAGCAATAACAACAATAACTAAAACTATAAGTTTAAATTTGAGGATATTATTGGAAAGAGCGTTAGATTTCCTTCCTATCAACGTAATTCGTAAAAAATCGTGTTTTTTTTTTTTGCATTAAATTCTTGAATGTTCTCAAATGCTCAAGTGCTCAAATTACAGAGCAATTCAATATAGGTACATATTATTTGATGAACTATAGAAATTAGCTCAAATGGTCATGCTGCATGACTGGATCATTTTGTAGCGTAACTATTTTGAGATGGCACGAATGATTTCTCACACAGGAATAACATTTTAAAATATAATCTGAAACCCTTGGAATGGATATGGCCTCGACTCTTGTACTTTGTTGAACGTATGTTAGAAAGAGAACCTCGTAGATATTTCAAAGGAACGTACGTCGGTATATTGTTAAGGGTAGTCCAAATAGTACTTGTAGATAAAGTAGGGTAGCACTTACTGAAAATTATTTCCAGGTTTTTCTTTCTCTCGTGTTTGGGCTTACAAACCGAAATCAGATCGGAAGAACACACAAGCCGCAGTGAGTATGCAAAACCCGCACAACAGATAGGTAATGTGGGTTAGGAAAACCTACTACGCCGTTCTCACTAAAGCACGAGAAGGAGTGCTAGAGGAATATTACTTACATAGGTTTTTATGAATTAATACTGTCCGTAGACTTATATAACTACGGTACTATCCAAGTCCCGAAGGCAAAATGAAAAGTTTTGTTATCCTCCGTGTGGTTGGAATGAGCGGTAAAAGTTAGATGCCAATATTATCAGGATAAGAGTCAAGTGAATAATATCCTTATTACCAAGCTTTCAGTTTATGTAAAACCATCATCAGGAGTCATGTATGTTCTGGGGTGCCAAGATATAGGACACGCTCATGTAAGTTGAAATAAAAGTCATAACAAGGAATTAGTTTGGTTGAGACTGAAGTAATAATGGTTGACACAAAAATGAGACTTAACGACTCAAAAAAAAAAAAAAAAAAAAAAAAAAAAAAAAAAAAAAAAAAAAAAAAAAAAAAAAATGCTGATATGCAGCTAGAGCTAAACTCTTGACACTGTGGAACTTAAGGCCTGATGATGGTTCCACATAAATCGATAGCTTGGAAATAAGAACCATTATTCCTGATAGCATTGACAACATTTATGTATATCGTGGGTCGATCATCACCTCTCAATTTCACGTTATCGGTCCAGACCGTTATTAGGGTGTTATTCTGACGCTCGCGTTGCCCTTCACGAAAATTTTGAAAATTAAAGCGACTCTGACCAGATTCTGGCCGGAGATGGCCATGAATTATATCCGCCCAAAAGAGTTCGTCAATCCTCGTGTACCCTTGTCATCAAAAATTGATATATCTAACGCGGTCATGAGAGCTATACTATACAACAAAGCAAAAATATGAGAACACATGTAATAGGACTCTGGAAAGTGTTCGATTACTGTTTATCAGGAAATTGTTCCATCTGCCATAATTTGCACCACAATATGTACGTGTATATATGTGTATGTGTGTGTATGTATGTGTGTGTGTATGGGTATGGAGCCAACACTTTGTCCGTGTACACTCTAGAGCTGCATTTGGATTATAAATGAAGATTTAAAAGATGCCAATGACTCGATTCCCAAGAATGATTGCTTCTGATACGGTGAGACACTTGCGGGTTTCACAACAGGTATACTTTTTTTGTGTGCTTAATATGCAGTGCCAGACCCACGGCTCAGGGAACGTCGTAATTTCTGGCCCGCGGGCAAACTTCAATTCATTTAGTAAGTCAGTAGACAGATGTGCATGCGGAATCTCACAATTTTTATTTAATTCCGATATTTTTCTTCTATTTTTGACTATGGACAACGCTTTACATCCTTCTGCAACCATTAAGGTCTTTTTTTGTTGATAAATCACTAATTAAATCATTCACATTCAATATAGAATCAGATAGGGTGTCAAGGAGGCTAGTGGGCCGAAATGCGATTCTGGACGGACTAATTGTTTTTGGCCTCTATCTTATGAGAAATTCACGCTGATTCCGAATATATCCATATACCTAAAATTGCTCCTTAATATATATAGTGCCATAGTCCCCTAAAAAGGAAAAACGCCTTATCTCGAAACTTTTCAAAAAAAAAATTTTTTTTTTTACATACCCACTCTAATTTTATTTGCTATTTGGAATGTTGAAGTCAAAAAATGAAAATTCAAAACGAAAAATGTTGAAATTTCCTACTGAAAAAATTGGAAATTGTCTTGTTCTAAGGTAGAATGTTTCATCTCATTTCATTCAAAGGTAAAACACTTAAGATGCGGCTTTAAAAGCGACTGGTCTCATTTATTCATTTGCTAAGATCTGAGGATAATCACCTCAACTCAGTGAAAACCGAGATGAGTCGTTTTACTTCGGAGTCGCTGGCTTCATTATTGGATGAAGGTATTTTTTATTCGATCGCTCAAAGTGGTCTTCTTCCGATTTTTATAGCAACTGAGCACACATGAAGCATAATAGTTCTGGGGTCTTTTCTAGAAAAGAGCCGCCACTATTAACTTGCGTCTGCGGCGCACCCCACGATGTTGGGATTGATTTTGTAATAGATCAGAATTGTGTAGATTGGTGGTCTGGATGCTCGCAAGCTCGCATCTCAAAAATATGAAACATCAAGTAATCAATCCCTTAGTGAAAATTCAGATTATTTTGACGTGTAAATTACATATTAATAACAAAAAACAAAAGATAATTAATAATTAATCATTTAAAAAATATAATAATTAAATAGGTTATACGGGGGGGGGGGGGTTAGTTAGGTTATAGTTTTATGTATTTATTATTATTAAATAATTAACAATTGATAATTTTTTTTATTAAATAATGATTCTTGTTATTAATTTTTATTAATAATAATAATTTTTTTTTTTTAGAATTTAATCCGCTTCTTAACCGGAAGGGTCATTAGCGGCCATCAAAAGGTGGTGTCAAAAGGACACTGCAACGGGCACGATCCTAAGGGGAGCCATGCTGACCGTCCGTCACTAAACGGATTGCCAACACGGATTCTACTGGCAGATCGGAGGGGGAGAAATAATAATGATAACAATAATAATAATAAACAACCCGCAAAACGAGGCATCGCTGCACTCTGCCTCAAGGAATACAGCGATGACCGCTTTATAACCTCTACAGCGGATAAAAATACCCCGTGATAAAAACTAAACTACGACTAGATGATCCTTACAAATACATAAATATTATCGATAAATATATAATAATAAATACTATGCATCTTGGTTAAATAAAGGTATGACTAGATGTACATAAATAAATAGATATATCACAGATCAGAATGTCATAGTTCGTTGTAGAGCTTATTGGCTTTCAGGTACACCAACAGGGACTGGACCTTGTCTGGTCCTGACAGAACATCCACCCATTGAGGGGGTGAATGCTGGACTCTAAGGTCCATGAGGGCTGGGCAATCCTCCAAAAAGTGGCGGATAGACAAATCACCCCCACACCTCCCACACACAACATCACGAACTACTGGATCTAGCAGGTGTCTGTGAGTAAGACGGGTATGGCCAGTGGCTCCTTAGAAGGTGGGCCGCGAAAGGATCAACCGAGCAAAGGTCCTGGGACTCTACGCAGACCAGTGACCTCACCCTGCCATTTATTAATTATTGTTTTTGTTACTATTTTATTTGTGTAATGTAAATTACAGATAAGGTTGGGCAGAATAGATGTAGTGAGAATACACATAATAAACAGAAACAAAGCGCTATTTGCAGGTACGGTACCTACAGCTTTTATTAGTCTCTACGGGATATTTATGTATACTTCAAACTAATCTGGATTTTTACAAAGGGATTGACTACTTGATATGATGTGTTTTTGAGATGGGAGCTTGCGAGCATCCATACAAATTACGTACGTTTGAGTTTTAAGACACAGACAAAACTCCAAGACTAATTCTCCGAAACCGATTTTTATGAAATTTTCAAAGATTGTGCGGTCTAGCTCCTAGACATTCACCTATAAATTTCATTGCCGTTGGATTAATAGTAGTCTGTGCGCATGCGCAAACATTAATTTCTTATAACGTCCACTTACCAATCATTTTGGCCCGTATTTTTTCGTCAACTAATTCTATACGTCCATGTTACGATACGTGAGGAAGCTTTACTGCCCACCCAACTTGGCAGGCTTTATTTACGTAGGTACTCGGTTCTCTCAGAATTTCGTTACCGTGCCTTCAATGTCAATTCACTGACGCACGGTGGGCGAAATCGCAAAAAACCTGGCCGAAAATGTGAAATTGAAAGTGGCTTTAGGAGGGGTAGAAATACGTGTGAGTGTTTCTTGGAACATGGATGAACTGTTCAAAGGGACATTTGACTCTCAACTTGATAGCTAGTTCAAACAACCAGTTCAAACATGCCTCTCCCACCTTTGTTTTTTATCGTCAGGAACATGCATATTCATTGTTTCCCATTTACAAGTCAGAAGTGATTCGTTGAAGGCATCTGTTATGGACGCTCTTCCAGGAGGTATAAGTCAGCGATTAAGCATGAAATCAAATTTTTAAATCCATATGTAGCGGAGGGCAGCTGTTTAGGTAATAAGTATTTTTGGTTTATATCATCATACTATTGACATTCGACAATTGTTGGCTGTCCCCCTTCTAGCTCCTCTCAAACTTTTTATGATTATTCAAGATTTTTTTTTTTTTTTTTTTTTCCAAGAGAGATTTTAGTTCCTGATTCTATATTTTCGTCAACTTTGATTGTTTTTTTTTCATTTTGAAGTGGACTAAGGTTATTTATTGTGAGTTATTTATAAATTATGTTTGAACGTAGATAAAACATCCATTCTTCGATTTACGATAGGTAATAAAAATTTTACTCGGTACTCTGCAATAAGATTTCACACGAATTCTTCATGTTTAAGTAGTATTACTAATTGTGTCTGCTCTTCACTTTCGTTTAGTGACCATTGTAAATACTTAGGTGTTTTTATTGATAGACATTTAAAATTTAAGAATCCAATTGATTTTTTAATTTCTAGAATGAGAAAATTATTTTATATTTTCAAGGAAACTCGTAGTTTTTTGTCCCAAAAACATATAAGAACTATATATTTTTGTTTGGCATATTCAGTTATCAAGTATGGTATTGTTCTTTGGGGAAGTACAAATAAGTCCGACGTTAGAAGGGGGGGGGGGGGGGGGGGGTGCAAAATCGTTTGCTTTAAATTATATTAAACAAAAATAATAGATACCCAACCTGGCTTCTTTATGAGAAATTTGATGTTAAAAACATTTCTCAAATGTTCTTGCTTCAGTCTTGTGTTCACGTATACTGCACTGGTGTAGGAAATGAACATATTTCTGTTTCTGATTCCACTCGCAATTTCAATTTATCTCGTATACTCTTCCCAAGGATTAATACAGAGTTCTATGGAAGAAATGCATATATTAAAGTATTGAGATTTTTATTTGAAAATGGCATTAATATTTTAAGAATGTCATTACGTTTCTTTTGTATGTAGGTCATGCAGAAATATATATATATATATATATTTCTGCATGACCTACTTTTCAGAATCATTTAACGTAATTTATTAATGTTTTATAGGCAATTTGTTCACTATTTCCACTTTTCAACGACGAACACCGATTCTTTGATATTATTTATTACAGAACTCTACTGAGGTTCTTCAACTTATTCTTCAGTGGGCAACGGTACCTATTTAATTTGTTTATTTATCAAATTTATTATATTTAATTCATTAATCCATTGAATTTTTTTTATTTATTACTTTATATTTTTTGTTGCCAATAAAGTGATATTTGATTTGATTTGATCTATTGCAATAAAATGTGATGTGATATCCGAAGCTGGTAACGAGAAGAATTTCATTACGTACAAATACATATAGTAAAGAAAAAATATAATTTATTAACCAATTACTCATGTAGTTATCATTTATTATTGCCATGATCTCAATTCTTTGTGTTTTTGCTCGGGGTTTAAGTACCGAACCCGTGCATGTACACGAGTTGGGGTTATTAGCCAAACTAAACCTTCTCTCTCACAGAACGCCAAACACCAATGAGTGTATATGAGTTGTTGTTCAAGGAATCCCTTGCATTTTATGTAGGGAGAGCCGATACACAACTTAACCTGAGTGTAAACAACCACAGATCATCAGTGGTTAGAAGAGATGTAGATTTTCCTGTGAGCCGCCATGCCGCCACGCATGATGAAACAGTTGTCTATAGTTTTGGCACAACAATTTTTAAAAAGATGAGACTAGGAGAAAAAAAAGAAAGCTTCATCAATCGGAAAAGGCACGTTCAAATGTTTTGGGCACATACAATCGTTTACGATTAAACATAAGGCTGGGTAACCATCATCTCCATGACAAGTCTCTGTGTACAACAACGCCGAAATTCCTCCAAAAACGTATGCATTTCTTCGTATTTTGAAAAAGGCAAGACAGATCAAAGACCTCCCTCAACCCCTCCCCCTCCTCTCATAAATTCCTTCAAAGCTTAGAATGTAGGTAGCATGGCTTGAACTAGTGCAGTAAGAGTTGTCTGTATACTCACATCTATGTGTTTCGTACATTTTTACCGTACAGTTCTGTTGTGGACACAAGTTACCTACTAGTTTGAGACGATCTTCTGGCTACACTATTGAAATCGTAAGTCAATTGTATGCCTTTTTATTAATACAACTACTATGAAAAATAATTACAATGGTAGCTATGCTGTAAGAATGTATATATACACAACGTGTACATATACACAATGGATTTTAGAACCATGTATTTGATTACCCCTGAATATGAGAAAATACATTCTCGAAACCTTGGCGAATTAAGAAGTTTTCTTTGACCGACCCTACTAAACATTCTCCAATAATAAAGTATATATATATATATATATATATATATATCATACACCTATTACGAGCGCAGCGTAGAATGCGGAACTGTAACTATCGTAGAAAAAAGGGCGATGTGAAGCCATGTGGTGAGGAGTAGAGTGGAGTACTGTTGCGAAGGGGGCGGGTTTGGTTAAAAGGGAGGAAAAGTCTCGAACTAATTGATTTTACGGGCGAGCTGGTGCCACGTGATACGAAATGTGTTGATTGAAAAACGGAGCTTTGAATTGAGCGGTGGGCACGAGGGCCCTCTACCGGCCTTAGTTCCCTCTTCACAAACTCGAAACCGGATCGGGCAGAACGATTCACTTACAAAACATCAACCACCTTCCGAACTACCGCCGGCGGCGGCCTCAACTTGACGAATTGAGTTGAAACCGCGGCTTCGCCATTTCCGCGCATCGACTCCGCGGTTGTGATCCCATTCCGAGATTTGTAGCTGCGCAAAATATGAGGTCACATTGCTGGAGAAATGCAGCTATTCACAACTACTGCTCCACTGATACTTTAGTTTTAGTACAATTCATCGGGAAATAAACAAATGTTGAAGAATATACTTAGCTAGAAGAAAGAACTCTTTTACGTTTCCTAAAAATGCTTTTAGACTGGTTAGCTTACGAGCCTAGAGCCAAAAATTGATGGGTTTTACGTTTAACCACATACTGATGGGCGAAACTACTTGGGTTATCCAAAAACTACAGATACAAGCTCTAGTATGGTCCCGGAAAATGTGGGTTTCCCCCAAAAGTAGGGACTACTAAGTAATTGTAAGTAGTTGTATTAGAAACATTAATACCAAACGAATGCCATCCGATGGAATGTCTGTGTGAGACGTGATTGCCATAGGAGAAACCTGGGTCTGCCGGCACGTAGGAAACCTCTGAAAACTTCACTTTCAGCTAAGAATGTGGGTATGGTTTCGCTACATAAAACGAAGCTCAGAAATTTGTTATAAACTGTAAGATTGTATTTCATTTTTTCATTATATTCCCATATCCCCCAGCACCCCCTGAACGTATGAATCCAAGGAAGATGCGTACAGCGAAATAAGCGAATCTTGCGAAACATGTGGAAGGGATCAAGTTTTTGGTGGACTGAACGCTCGTATCTCACAAATACATAACATCAAGAAGCCAATCCCTTAGTAAAAATTCAGATTTGTTGGACACTAGTTCAGAATGATAATGAATAGTTTGATGGTCTGGATGCTCGCAAGTTCGCATCTCAACAATACACAGCATCAAGTAGTCAATTCCCTTAGTAAAAATTCAGGTTAGTTGGACAAATTTACCAGTTACTCTCGTCAATAGCTAGGGTTTCCTCATGTACGATATTTCGCTGTACGCATTTTTTCGTGCCATCGGACGTATACGGGAATTAACATCAATTTTCGTCGAAGATCGAGAATAGTGGCTTAGCGCACAGCAACTGAATTATTGTGAAAACAACACCACTTACAACTAGTGCGCCTCATTTTTTTAATGCAAACAACTGGTAACCTCTCTATCACACTCAAGTCATTGAGGGCCAGGAGTATAGTTCTGGTTTAAATGTAATTTTACAGTTAAACAGCTATTTAAGTAGAGGTCGTTGATTTGGCCTATTGTACAGTTCCTAAACATCTGTTCAGAGATTGTGATAAGAATTGATCTTGTATTTAGGCAATAAGCTCATTCTTGGCCGATTAAACACCCGATCGTCGTTTAAGCAGACAAGTAATTTTGATTTTTTCGCTGAACCAGCATGAGGGGTGAAATTTATCTTGAATTTATATAAAGTGGTTTTTTGTTGAAAATGGAGTACCTCAATGACGATAATTCTGAAGATGATGATTTCAGTAAACTCATGGCACCATAATCAAACACCAACCAGCCTGTTGAGACAAATCGCGAATTCACGATTGTTATGAAGGTCAGTGCGCATGTGCGGAGCTGCTCAGCTTGAACTAAATCAATCGCGCCGAAGTTGTGGAAACCCATTTCAAAACGGAAGTTAGTGAAAAAACGTTCTCTATTTCCAGGAAAAATAAAGAGTTAGAATGTTAAATCGATTTCAAAATTCTATCATCGAGGGGTTACAAAGTGGGTTTTAAAACTATAAATAGTCTTAGAACATGACTAGGTTCCGTTAAAGACAAAATTAATGCTCAGGATAAAAGTGGGGTTTATAAATTAAAATGCGGCTACGAATATTGCGGTCAAAATGGTAGGAAATTGAGGGAAAGAATAGAAGAGCATCATGAAGATTTCAGGGAAAAAAAGAATAGGTCTACATTTGCAAAACATCTTCAGGAATCCAATCATAATTAAAATTTTGATTTGACAGATAGACAGTTTGTAGAATATCTTCATTTATGTCCAAAGGGAGGTATGTTGAATGTACTTGAAAAATTCGAAATTATCAAAAGTGACAGATCTGGTAAATGTTCAAATGAGGATATTTCTCAGTATATTTCACCACTGATGCCCATTTCTATAAAGCTTGGAATTATCCCTTCAAACTGTTGAAACCAGTAACTCTTCCTCTCCATTCACTTCATTAGCTATAATCCCCCTTCACTTAGCTTGCACTTAATTGGTAGTACCTCTAGCCCCATTTCCTTTCTCTCCACCAATGGGATTAAATCTCCCTTCACGTGTGACTATATAAGCTGTGTCCCTTCTAATGTGTGATCAGTTATAGTTTGTTACAGATTATGGCCTAATCGTCAAAATCGATTTAACATTGTAACTCTTTATTTTTCGTGGAAATAGACAACGTTTTTTCACTAACTTACGTTTTGCTCAGCTTGGTTAAACAGCCGATCGATTGATTAAACAGATGTTTCACTACGCCACACTGATAAGAGACTGTACAACACTCAAACATCGATTCGTCGTTTAAACGGAGTTCTGTAATTAAACCGTGTTTAACTGATGGTCTGTTTAATCGGAGAACTGTACACCTGGTCCAGACAATATCTGATCCAAGGGGATGAAAAAGTGTGACTGCTGGTTTTATAAAAGTTACCAAGGATACTAAGGTAACGTAATGAACTAATTTTGAAACAAAGGATCTTGTACATCACTTGCCCAAGATGAAAAAATTAAATGTTTTCAAATATGTAGTGCCTTTCAATTCAAAGTATTGAAACCGGGATGAAACAGAATCCAGTTTTGAGGAAATCTCGTATCAATATTTAACAGGATGATCTGTGGAACAAAGCCGCATCATCCCAACTCCGAGACACAACCCAGGGGATCCTTCCCGCCATATATGTCCCTCTGTATCCCACAACCGGTTGAGTGACTCACATTATTTCTGCTCCCCCACTGGGAGTAGACAATACCCTTGATGACAGTTCTCTGTTGAGGAATCAGAGCAAAACAGTGATTCAAACTCCCTATACAGCCTAGGAACGATGAAGTACAGAATGTTTAACAACTTTCCAACTTTATAAGCTACGTTCAAATGCAATTCAATTCAATATTTAGCTAATTTTCGTAGAAAATTAAGCTATGCAATTTCTTCATTGAAATCCGTTTTGAGACCTTCTGAAACGAATCCTAGAGTTTAACGCTTTTTCATATATATATATATATATATATATATATATATATATATATATATATATATATATATATATATATATATATATATATATATATATATATTGTGTCTAAATTATTACAATGTTACGAGTCACCTGGCATCAACGTTACATGTTTATTTATATCGTTTCCCTGTTATCACTTTTCAAATTTCTAATTACGTGAATACAGGAATTTATTACAAATCAAGTCTGGAGCTATTATTCAAGATACAATAGAATGGCGACGATTGATTAAAAAGAAAAATGGATCCTCAACAATTTCAACAGTTCCTGACAGCTTTGGAACGACTGATTCCACAAGCTCACTCTCAATAAGGACAACGTGATGTAGTTAGATTAAACACCAATAATGTAATCAACATTCCACCATTCGAACTTTTCGACCCGAAAAAAGAACGATTCAACTATCACGGACAACTTTTTGAAAATTACCTGAAACTCAAAAACGTACAACATGATAAAGATAGTTTGGCACAAATCCTTTTGAATTCCATTGGGTCAACAAACTACAATACACTCGCCGCTTTAGTAGCACCAAAGTTAACAAGTGAACTCACGTACGATGAATTAATAATTGCTACATTTATCACCAAAAAAGAACGTTTTGGTTACACAACACTACTTCTTTTCAAAATTTCAAGCTGATTTTCAAAATATTTCCGATTTCGTTGCGTCTTTACGACGTGACATTGCCGATTGCGAATTTACATCAAAATGCGCTTGTAACAACCAAGTGTCTGTTGCACATATTTTTCTTCGTTCTCAATTTATACGAGGACTTGAAGACACGTGGATAAAAGAGCAGATCCTTTAATCAGAATTAGACTATTTTGATAAGATTGTAGGAGAACAATATAGAGCAGCAAGAGCAGATAGCGAAAGCAGATTATCAAAGCGCTGTTCAGATAGTTCTTTCAACACGTCTGATGTTATTAATAGGGTATCTAGATCAAGATCAAGAAATTCTTCAAGAAATCGAAGTCAACATTACCACTCACAAAATCGATCACGTTCAAAATCCAAGTCAGTATTAGATATAACTGTTTAGGGATTAGTGATATGTGTCTAAGATTTGGTCGTAGTAATCACATTGCCAAAGATTGTCGTTGTAATCAAGCCTCATTAAAATGCAAATCTTATCATAAAACAGGACATATTACTAAGGTATGTATCAGCACGCTCTTGAAAGAGCACAAGGACAAACCTCGACAATCCTCCTCTTCCAATACACATCTCGTTGGACACGGAAGGTGAAGAAATATACCAAATCGAAGGTATCAATAACATTGTAGACATATATCGCAATAACATAGCTCACAAAGATTCAGGAAAATAATTTACTTTGTCAAAATTCAAGGAAGAAACCAAAAATTTGAAATCGTTTCAGGACCGGGGTTTACACTTCTGCCAAAAGATCAATTTGAAAAGTTAAATCTAAATTTAAAGCTTGAAAAATCTCCAGTGGTTTTCAGATCCTATACGAATAATATTCAAATTCCGGAAGGCAAAATCAACGTAGAAGTACAATACAAAAACACTAAGTCGATTGAAGAACTGTACGTGGTCCCGAATGGGCATGCACCTCTGTTAGGTCGAGTATGGATACGACATTTAAAAATAAAATTAGAAGAAATAGATTCGAATAAGAACGTAGCCCAAAATCGGATGATCAACGAATGTGAAGATTTTTTCAAAAAGTTCCATGAAATTTTTGAAGAACGGATTGGTTGTATTCTAAATTATGAAGTAAAGTTACAATTACGACCGAATGCTAAACCAATTTTTACAAAAGAGCGGGAAATCCCATATGCACTTCGCGATAAGGTTGAAAAAGAAATTAACGATCTTGAAACTGCTGGCATAATTTCAAAAATATCAAATAGCGAATGGGGTTCTCCACTAGTAGTCATACCAAAACCAGACGGAAATGTACGACTATGCGTAGACTATAGGGTTGGTGTGAACGAACGCCTAGTTCAAGCCAACTACAATATCAAAAGGATAGATGAAGTTCTAAATAGCTTACGTAATTCTATATTTTTTTGTCGACTTAATTTATACAAAGCTTACTTACGAGTACATTTAAAAGTGGATGAAACAAGTAGTCAAATACAAACAATGTCAACGTACAGAGGAACATACAAAGTAAATCGATTAAGCTTTGGTATCAAAACTGTACCTTCGGAATTCAACCGTATTATAGATCAAATTCTTCATGGCATACCAAAAACAGTCTCATATTTTGACGACGTTGTGATCCATGGCGAAACTAAAGAAGAATGTAGACAAAATCTCTCCCTCTGCCTACAGCGTTTAAAAGATCATGATTTACATTTAAACCGGAATAAATGAACATTTTTTTTTATCAAACAACAATTTACTTGTATGTATCAAATAATTAGTTCCGTATCAAATGGAACTTCGTAACTACCAAATGCAACCTTGTTGCAATCAAATGAAAACTCGTACCTACCAAATGAAATCATGAACCAACCAAATGAAACTTTTTTTCAAACAAATGGGACCTTGTTTCAATCAAATAGAACTTCTTTGAATCATCCAGAGAAAAATTAAATTTTATTTTAGATTTTTGCTATACAAATTAATACAGAGGCACTACCTAATTCTACCTACCTTTTCCTAATTGGGTATTGAGGATCTCCCCATCATTGAAGAACAAAGTGAAGTGTGAAGATCATCTCGAAGTTACAAATGACATTCCTAACCCAGCAGTATTAAGACTTGATGAACTGATTAATCATTTCCGCTGAATGAAGGAGAAAAATCCGATTATGCTAGCCATCAGAATAAGTTGAAATCAAATACACACTTATTCCACTTTTTAGTTTCCAATTTGTCTGTCTTCTAATCATTACACCTTGTCATGCACGATAAACATCCTATCATGTACTTAACACCGTTTTTATATTATGATTCGCAGACAAAACTTCAATATCGGCATCCCGCTTGACGTTGTTCATTTCTTTTGTTCCCACACGCCATTTTTCTTTCCTGCTACACTTGTAAACTTAGCTTCTACTAGTCAAACTTTTCTAGACTTGTACACTGTGTTTCGGTTAAACACTTGTTCTAGTACCTGTACTTGAACACTTGTAACTTGTTGTTTTATGAAATATGCCCCAGGTAGTGCAGGGGGACGATTAGCAAACAAAAACGGAGGGGGGATATCAACGAACAACATTTTCGAGTAGTGTTAGCTTCGGCAATCCAGGGAAGCGCGCTCAGTCGGAATTTGATTTGTCCCTTGAGACCGGTGGGTTAGCAGAGCCACTCCGGATCAGCACAATGTGTCTATTACACGGGAATAGGACGGCGCTGATCCTATCAAGTTAATCCGGTCAATTGTGGAGTGATCGCTAGAAACTCCCAAGATCTGCTTCATCTCTGATCAATATGGAGGCGGAAATTGAATCTTGTGGGCTGGACTAGGACCAACGGCTTTGTGTCGCTGCCATGGCAACTCTTTTTCACAGCCGAATGAGCAGGCATACGTAGGAGTAGGTAGCAATCTCGTCATTGATCGCAGATAAACCTAATCAATTACATATCGGTCATTCTAAATTGTATAATTCTATGACTTTTATAATTCCGCATAAATAATCTAAAGCAATTAAACAAACGTTTGGTAGCATCTGGAAGGCATCTAGTCTCAGGTCAGTTGATTTTCAAGGCCGTCAGATTAGTGATAGAGCGCGTGTGGAAACACGTAATGCAAACATCTATTGCTCATGACCTAATTATCTACCAAAATCTATTTGGTAGTAGATTTATAGGATTGATGATTGGTAATATCATCACGATTGGTTCAGTAATAGCCAACGAGCATACAGCTCCGTAAAATTCGAATTTTACAAAAAAATCACAACAAACGTCTAACGTCCTGAAAATTTGTTATACTTTATATGAGCTTATTTGCTACATACTTGAACGTTGACAATTTTCGTTCACAAATACTGTTGCGAATGTGGCAAAAAAATTGCTATAAACTGCACAAATGTTATAAAATCATAAATTTTTACGTTTTATATTACTGTGCTCAAATAGTGGCTAGATGCTCGAAAAAACGTATGTAATAAAGAATCATTACAGTGATATTACAATGAGGTAAGGGAGATTTGATATATCATTCAATGTGGTTCAAATCGGTTATGGTTATGTTTATGTTTACTGTTTGTAATGTATTAGAAATTATAATAACTAACTTAGTTACTAGGCGTACTGGGTAGTTTGCTTAAAACAGAAATAAGTTAGTTTGTTGCTTTCGAGTTCACCTAAAGGTAACAAGTAGCGGAAGCAATGTTTTCACATGGGGGGGGGGATCAAAAATGAAGATTTTCACTAGTATTTTAAGATTCAGACCATTCATAATCCTTGAAACATGCTTCATCTATACTGTTTCCATCAGATGTTGGTGAACTTTCAGAAAATGTGCAGGTTAGTGTGCACCTACGTTGGATTCGAAAGTCTCCAAATGATGAAGTTGATCAGCTAGCATTGGAACAGTTCCATGGCAGAAAGAAAGCACCTAGCCATAAAAGCTGATTTCATTACATTCATTATCATAATAATACTGAATATCTACTTCCAATGTCATGAAAATTCAAATTACTTAGAATAAATGGCTAAGGACATATTGAACAAGTGCCGTAGATATTTTACTGCACTGCTACGAGTATTTAAGGAATTTTATTGAACTAATGTTATCCAAATTTTCAATCATGTCTCCACATTTATTTCTGGAATAGATGCTGAACATTTGTCGCCGTCTGCAAGTACGCGTAATTACAGAACAAGTTCTCGAATAATTCGAACTCCGTTTTGACGTGGAATAAGATTTTTACGGACACCTATTTGCCTCCGTTGACGTATTGACTCCGTTGTTTCGTTTGTTCACCATCTTCCGTCTTTTACCCACAAAAATCGTTCACCACTTGGACACGCCTTTATCACACTGTTCTTCCTATGTTTACTCTTGTACTCACACACACACACACACACACATTTGCTATAACAATTTTGAAGGTTATTTCATTATGGAGTTAATTTATTGTATCATCATGGATCCCCATGAATTCTGAACTTTTGTTCCATGTATGACCAACCTGTCATTAGCTTATAAATATCTTCATACTTCAATTATTTGTACCAACAAAATTATAAATTTATTTGTGCATGTACATTTTTTGGTGAGTGGAAAAGTTAAAGGGAAGTGAAGTAGATCTGCCAGGATTCTGGTGGCAGTTGTGGTCATCTGTTGATACCATTTTTTCCCGCAGCACCACCGTCATCTGTTTGCTATTCTTGATTTTGCCATTCTGTTCTTTATCCATGTTATCTGCTACTTCTCAAGTTCGCAATTCTATAACTTATACGTTGTTTCAACCACTTTCCATTTATAAGTACTGGATTCCTTGAGATACACATACTCTCTACTATCGTCTTGGAGTGCGCAGTCGCGATCAGTGGTCCGTATTCCAGCAGGAATTGGTGGTTTGCCGGCCGGCGTTGAAACCTGTACAGTCCTTCTACCTGTTGCACCCGTCCTCCAAGAAATCATCTTTGAAGAATCGCTAAACTCATTAATTACCGATCCAGACCTAATCCTCGTCATCAGCGAAATCTCAGCGGAAACTTCTTGTATTGATGGTACAATCTCAATGCCTTGGAACAGTATATTCAGTGCCACATGGTTATCAGGATCATACCTTCCTACTCAAGTCCTGGTGAGTCCAATGATACTCCTAGCCTATCTTTGAACTAATGGATATAATCATTATATTCTTTGAATTTTGCACTAGTTTATGTCCAAGTTATGTATTGTGGCACCCATTTTATCATTTATCTAGTTTGGATAAATTATCTCTTTATTACTTAATTTGGAGTCTCCAATCTCCTTTATATGAATTTTGGAGTGGTCCTTCGAGTTATTATTAAATCATTTTGGGGTTGACTAGACCATTTTCGTTTATCTAGGATAACCGAACGGCTAGCTTTAATCGGCCCCTGATTACCTTCGGGACTTGGCCCCCCAGTAGCCTAAACACCACTCGTTGGAAAGCTCTCGATCTTTTTCCTATTAACTATAACTCTGTAACTGTACGACTTGTAGAGCTATGGGCATCATATTTCTCATGTTTGGTTTTCAAACTAACGATCGTGAGTACAGAAGCGTCTAGTACATGCTATTGAAATGGAACCTATGGAGCTAATTTTTTTGCTATTCAATCAATGAAGCAAACATTAAGAATGGAGAACACTTGGGACGTATTGAAACGAATCATAACGTCTAGAGCCCCCCAACATCAGCTGAGTGAGATTCGGATCTCTCCTCCCCTTTGCTATTCAACCTATGAAGCTGCAATTTTAAATGAAGGCCCTTTGGAACATCTAAAAACGAATCATAAGGTCTGATGTCTCTTAGAGCAGCTGAGTGAGATCCGGAGCTAATTCCTTTGCTATTCTACCTATTAATAGTAAATTTTACGTCGAAACGTAACAACGTATTCTACGCTCATCACACTTTACCCTTCAGGCACAAGGAGGCTTTTTTAAAATTTTATCTACATAAAGAAGAAATGCATGTGTCACAGCCCTCAGATTATTATCTCAGAAAAGCATTAATATTTTTTCATGTCATAAAAAAAAATCTAATTTCATGAATTTACTGCGTAGTATATTAAACTTTGTTTTCTAGTAATATATTTTTTCTTAATTGGTTAATATAAAAAGAATGGCTAGTTCCATTTCATTAGTATTTATAATTTGAGCAGACTGTGAACAGCACATTTTTCCTATTTATGGTATTGTTAGAATTCTTGAGAGAAAGACAAGTTTTGTGAAATTATTTCTCGGTGGACAAAGATTAATTTAATTGTTTATTATTCAACTTTTAAGTGTTCGTCCCTCACGACTTACGAGCTGAATAAGATATTCCTTGTCGAATATTCCAGTCATTTCACTGCTCGTCGGGTCCCGAATTCGAATTGTAAAGGAACACGTTTGTTCGGCTGACGGATCGGTTCGGATCGGGTGGCTTTTGGATCCAATGAAGGTCCACCCTTAGGCTGCAGACAGGCCTCTAGCATTAAGCACCTTTTTCTCACTACCTAGAAGTCCGACCTCGCTCAAATTTGGAAGATAGTCGCAAAAAGATGAAGGAATCACTCCATGTAAATTTGATTGCGATCGTATCATTTGTAGCCTGATGCACCTGCCAGAATGTGATATCCTTCCAACAAGCAACACTTCTACAGTTTCTTTCGATTTCAATGCAATTTTGTTGAAACGTATGACTCAGGATGGGGATGACCCCATATCTACTTCACCAGACAAAAAATTAATAGTTTTCAGTGCGCATGCGCAAGTGTGAAATCCATCAAACGTCATTTTCCCATGGCCTATTCGTTCTATCTCACTCAAATTCGGATTTGATAACCCCATCTGATGTTCATCACGACCATTTTAAAAAGCGTTTTTGGCGTTTTAATGCCAATAGATCAACAAATTACAAAATTAAATATATATGAATATGAAATATACAAAGCCCTGTTGAGAGTGGTGGCAACCCTCTATGTGGTTTCAATGGAATAGAGACATTCATTCAGTATATGGATATCCCAGAATCTGCCCATAAAGTGTGGCTGCACATGGAAGTTTTTTCTCTGTAATAATAATAGGTTTTTAGTCAATAAAAATATAACAATGTTAATTTACTTCAGTGAGTCAACTGTAGGGCTATGCGACGAGCAATGGAGTTTTTAATAAGTAATGGAAATAATCAACTGATGCGGCAGTTTTCCAGTTAAATTCGAAGGGAAAAAGACGAAGTGGGAGAGGCGGCGTCGTTAATCATTTCGTTAAACTATCCGAGTAATTTGTTAAGGGGACTTGACTTGCAAAGCTCAGTTCGGGGACTGAAACTTATTATAGAAGCTGAGAGGAACTTGATGGATTCTCCCTATCGCTTTTGCCGATGGGTGGACAGCAATTTAGTGTGGGGCTTCCATTAGAAGAGGAAGGTGGCTCGGCCGGCCCTCGCCTGGTGGTATTGACAAACAGATTTGGGTCGCTCGAGCCCTGGAGCGTTAGGCCGTGTGGAAGACCGGCGGTGCGGGGCGGTGCGGTAAGCGGTGCGGTGAGCGGTGCGCGGGGGCTTACGTACAATGAGCCGTGGAAAAAAAACCGACGTGACGGCAATTCGGCCCTTGACTGCTGCTGTTCAAACCATTTCCTAAGCGTAATACGTATATTCGCGATCGGCACGGTCGAACCAAAATACGGATTTTTGGAGGGGCAAAATCACGCAGTAAAAATTTGGCCATATTCACGGGCATGGCATAACCCAAAATATCATATTTTAAAAAGTTTTCCATTTTTTACAACGAAGATTGCCCATCAAACTTAAAATTCGCGTTTATAATTTTCAAATGTAAGTAGATTTCATCCCTTAAAATTTTGCTTCCTTAAATCATCCTTAATACACCAATCGTACTTTTTTTTTTTCTTTTTTTTTTTAACTGGCATTACATGTTTGCATACAGCCATAAGTGGTATTTAATAGATATTTTAATTTTAATATGACAAACATCAATAAATTTAAGCAGCTCTTTATAAATATACATATTCTTTGCCGGTAAGATTGAACGATAATTTAAAGTAATGTCTGCCTTTCTCATAATGTCTCTAAAAAAAAAAAAAAACACTGTTCTCGGACCATCGTACTCTGGGCACTCCATGATTAAGTGCTCAAGTGATCCGTTAGGTGCTCCACAAGTTTGGCATTGAGCAGTTTCACTTTGATCAATGCGATGTAAAAAACTGTCACATACCCCACAGTTGACTCTCAAGCGGAAATGCACTCGTCCCAAACGTTTTCCAATACCCCTCTCATGAAACCATGGAACTTGAGGTGGGTTGGGTTGTAGCATCTTATGAAATAAGGCATTTGTCGAGCTAGCAAATGTATCCTTCCATTTTTCTCTATGCTGATGCCTCACGCTAACTAAATCTACTCCCATCAGAGAAATTTGGGGAAAACTCAAACAGTAGGAAAACTTCAAATTCAAAACCGATGGAAGAAGGAGAATGGATACAAGAATTGCTTGGGAACTGCGATCCTCCCTGGGTACTTCCATATATTCCTCAATCGTACTTTATATTCCTTCAATTGTACTTTACGACGATGAGTGGTTTGTTGTTCTCAATTTTTGAAAGATTCGGCAAAATGTGACGTCGCACTAGGCAGGGGGGTCCTGCCCAGGTGCTAAGGCTGTGATGATGTAGTTCATTGCCAAAAGTTGGAAAATCATAGAAAGAAAACTACTCTTGGGAGAAGACTGCGGTAATTGTCTGTATACTCTTAGAATTTCATCTGTTTGTACTTAAGAACATAAAACAAACTACATTTTATTGATACATTCCATATTACATACATTCCCTACTTCGAAAATCCCCTCGCAAAGCATATTGAAAAGCCAAAATTGACAATTTGCAGAATGGTGACATAAGTCGTATCGATTTTGTCATGCAACTTGGCCACTTTTGAGAAATTAAAAAGAAAGACAAAGAAACTAGAACCAGAATTAGTTAGATACTTACGCACTATTTTTTACTGTACCATGCCTAGGTAAGTTCCCTACCAGTTTTTCTCAATGACTAAAGTGGCTTTTTTATCACATTTTTTAAAATGCCGTTGGTAGTGTTTGTACCAATGCTTATAGTATACTTGCATGTGATAAATTTGGGTGATCATGATGACAATACACAAATTAATGAGCTGACTGGATTGGTGCGTTGACGACAACAACTATACCGGTATACTGGAGCCTAATTCAATATTGTCAATCTCATCGTTGACGAACTTGTGGAGAGACCTTTCCAGATGCAGATTAAGAGCGAAGAGCCAATAAAGACCGAAAGGACACAGCTATATATAATCAGATGTGAAAGAAAGCTATTGAATCCTATTGGTCGAGACAAAGGAAAGGGCTGAGAGATACCTACAACCAATCAGGTGCAAACATACTGAAAAGGGGGATTGTAGCAAGTCAAATGCAGTGAAAGAAGGGGGGATAGATAGTTTAGAGACACTCAAGTAAGATAATCATATTTAACAAAAAAAAAAACATTGGCTTCCGAATACCACAAAACATCTTCACAATATTGCGGAAGACAATCGATATTACTGAAATAGAAAACTACATAAATTCATCTGAAAAGGGCAATCACGAAGCACCAACATTTACCTCTGGTGAATTGAATCCATGACGAGCAACGATTGATATCATGAGATTTCTCAATCTTGGCCGTGATCGTGAATCAACAGACCCTGAAAATCCATTTCACTGAAGTTGTGAGAGGCCGTGTTGAAAACGATACTCCAAGTATTTACAATGGTTGTTCGGGAGTTGAAAGCTCCGTAAGGGATGGGAGAGCTCAATGTTCCAAGCCATAAAATTAGAGACGGAGCTCAGTGACCATAATTTTCCAAGTGATAACGTTTTGGCACCATCACCTGTTTACTTAGGCCTGGACGGGAGGCGGCTATCTTGGAAATTACGGTGGCCAAGGTTCACGGTAAGCCATCCTCCTCAACCCTGGACGACTCCCACGTTCGTTTGCAGCTATCATAAATTGCAAATTAGACTGAAGGTGATATACCAGAGCACCAACTTTCATGTCTACTCCCATTTGAAAAACACGAGATTGGAGCGGTAGTGTCACGATGGCGCGTGAGAATTACCATTTATTATCACGATTGAATAGCGCTCAAAAAATAAAGATGCGTTACCATTTGAAGTTTTCCGATATCCTCAAAACTAAAAAAATGGTCTATATGTAAAACAGAACGATTTCAAGTATAGATTTCAATACAGACATTTTTTATTTTAAATTTTTTGGATATTTGTATATGAAAAATTATTAAACTCCAGGAATCGTTTCAGAATGCCGAAAAACGGATTTACATGTGGAATTTTTTTTGTAGTATTTTAATTTAAAATTTTTTAAGCCATTGCAGTAACGTCATTTTCTTTGAAAATTCGATAATAGGAACCCCATTATCAATAGCATTGCAATCTGATTTATTTTGAAAACTAGGTAATAAGAAATCACTACAATACCACTCATTTGATGTTGTTTCATAAGAGGTCCAAACCAATGCAACCTAGACTAATGAAATAAATTTGTCGCTAATAAAAGGCCTTATCAGTATATATGCGTATATAGTAACAGGAACCACAGGAATGAGAAAATCGAAGGGCAGCCCGTTATTTTGTAATTAAGGGTGACATTATTCCCAGAGTGCTTCAAGAGAGACACCTGACCTGAGAACAATACGAGTGAACCCATCCCTACTTACCTACCTGAATGATAACAAGACTATTCATGGTTGATAAATATTTTCTGAGTAATATTCTGTTATAAATCGACGCCACTCCTCGCAAGGGGCTCCAGCCCTTGAACCCGCTGGGGAGACCCTAGACCCCCTTTTGCTTTCACCTTGAGCCTCAGCTAAACATTAGAAGAACGTGGAAATGTTGCATTTAACTTTTTAGCTTCATAGATTGAATAGCAGAGAACTTAGCTCCGCAGCTTACCCAGCTGATCTGGGGGGCTCTAGATTTCATGATTCGTTTTATACGTCCGAAGAGGCCTCCATTTCAAATTTCAGCAAATCTAGGGAGCCCCAGACTTCATGATTCGTTTTCAGACGTCCCAGAAGAATAGCAAAATAACTGGATCCGCCGCTACTTTAGTGTCATTTTTTCGTGACAATATTCTGTGAAGATTTTTGTGACAATATTTTATAACATTTTTCACTTTTAGGTCCGGTAAAAAGGAGGTTTTAGGTCCACGCTAAAATATAAATTCAAAAATGTATAGCCTTCTTTTGCTATTTTCAGTGACTTTATGTTGCTTTTTTTTCTAATTTGGGTGCCGAGTTTCGTCCTCAAAAAGTTCCGTCCAACGAACACAAATTTTTTTGTTAGAATGCTTGATTTTTTTTCCAAAGAAATGGATTTTTTAAAATCTCATTTCTATCGTCTGGAATGACATAAATATTTATGGAAACGATTTAAACTCCAGGAATCGTAACACGATACGTAAAAACATGTTTCCATGAAAGAAGTCCGGGGAAATTGTTAACAATTACTTTATTTTCTACGAAATTCACTAATGAAATTGACATTTAAAAGCTGGGGCGAAGCTTTACTCCACTTTTATAACATTTAAATTGGATGGATGCTATTGACATATTTCACATGTCAAACATCGAGAGACTGCTGTATGAAAGGATATTCAGGTGTTCTCAAAGCCCTTTACAGTTTTATGATGGGAACCGGGATATATGTTGTCGTTAGCACTCGCATGAAATTTAATTCACAAGTTTCATCAGAATCGCAGTAGCCGGTGGAGGGGTTATTAAATGAACGACTGAAAAACACAGTTTAACTACTGCATCGCGTATGAAGTTTCAGATTTCAGAGAAAATGCATCAATACGCTAATCATTAGGTATTACATCACATGCATACCCTTAAAATACGAGTACATTCGGCTGCGCTGAAAAAAACTGGACAGTTATAAGCGTGAAAAAAATTTTAAAAACGTGTTCCAAGTTAGGTGTGGCACATAGCTTCCTTGTTTACGTATCATGAATGTATAATTCATTGAAAATTTTTAAATAATCTTGACAAATTCCATAGCGGAAAACTGTAAATGAAGAAGTAGCAACGTCACAACTAGTCAATTAAAAAACGAAAAAATGATACTCAATGTAATTTGCGCATGCGCAGAATGATATGATGAGTTGAGAACAATGAAATAGGTACGGAACTATCTACAACCTAACCGGCGCATTCACTCACATTTTCATCAAAATCGGATGAAAACTGTGGAAATGAAGGTCGTAACCACTGATAAGGGGTAATCAAATCGACATCCCCCCAACTATCATGCAAACCTGAGCCAGATCGAACATCAAGGTCGTAGGAAAATGATATATGGTATAATTTACGTTTGTGCATGCGCAGAGTGAAGTATTGAGTCAGGTGTGGAACGATAAAATTGATAGGAGACCGTATTGATAGAATAGTATATAACGTAGAATGCGAGTGAAAATTTTTATCTTGGAGACCAACAATTTTTTTTTCTCCTGAATGTAAAAGCAATGTTTCCGCTAACTATGGGTAGATTCGGAAGCAAAAAAAAAAAGTCCAGTCATGCAGCATGACCCCATGAGCGAATTTTTGAAGAAATCTTAGACATTTCAGTCGCTATTGATCGTGTTGAGAAATTTTAGTTTATGATTTTGATAGACAAACATGGAATCAAATTATTAACACATGCACAGAGTAAACTCATCAGTTGTGATTACATTTGTTTAATTATTTTTTTTAAAGCACCTACTACCTACGTTTTAAACAGCATGGTTCTAGGATTGGTTATACAGGGATACTTCCATAAGAGTAGTTCAATCTGAATTTGGACAATGTTTCATGCAAATATTACCGATTTTTACAACTAGCGAACGGCATTATTTCGATTTTTGACTGTTTTTCAACTTTGAAATTTTTGAAAACTTGATACATATTCTTATAGGAAATTTTACGCTGATTCCGAATATACCACATGTTAGTATGCTGAAAAAATTATTTCGCACAACAAATCGCAAAAAAACGGGCTATTTTGAAATTTTTGACTACATGTAATCCGATCATGCTGGCCAACGAACTTGAACTTTCGTTTTGTGTCCTTAACATTTTAAAATTTGTTTGAAGTTTCTAGCACAATTCTACGGACAGTTATCGTCTGGAATGACACATACATACATACATATATACATACATATATACATACATATATACATACATAAAAAAATGCGTTAAACTTCAGAATATGATTCAGAATAGCCTGAAACGGATTTCTGCATAAAATTTTTTCAAAAATTCACATTCTACAAATTTTGAGGCGAGAGCAATAGCTTAATTTTCTTCGAAAATTCGCTAAAGAGTATTTTTACATGTTGTTTCTATAAGTTCTGCCCGATTATAATTATATAATCGACATGATCTACCATGAACAAATAAAATTTAACACCCCCCCCCCCCCCACCACCACCATCAAAATTGGTTGGTATACGTTTCAAAATGTGAAAAATACTATACGACTTTAAGATAAAAAATATATCCGTCCGTTCACCGTCAGAGTTTTTTTTCCGAATCTTCAGGATTAAAGTTTATGAAACTTGGTTTAAATAAAATATATGGTTCTAACACTTCGGGGTTAATTTCGATCAATTTGAAGGCTGAAAGATGAAAAAATTGGGATCTCGAAAACTTGTTAAATGAGATGTGATAGAGGTGTTGTCGGCCGTGATGTTATTCATAGTTGTATATACGACTATATTTTTAAATAAGAGCAATTTTGTTGGCTGTCATTTATAGGTATCGTTCTGCGATAATTTGCAGCGTTATTTATGTAGAAATGAAAATGTTCAACAAAGACCGGGGACACATCAAAGTCTAGAAGTAAATACCAAGGTTTCTGTTGAGACTCGTGGCATTGTGATTACATCTTTCTTCCTTTGGTAGCGTGACAAAGGAACTGTATGAAGCACCTTTCGAACCCTGCGAAATATAAATCCTTCCATTCCTTTATCATATCAGAATGAAGAGTTTATTTCACCGTTTCCAGATTAGTGGCAGGTTTCGCGAATACACCTAACAAATGATTGATTGATACGTCCACTCAACGCTCTTTTACCCCCACCCCCAACGGTTGTGGCATCCATTTAAACAAACATTATTGACTTATATGTAAAACATTGTCTAGGTAGGTGCCAGCTTGGAGTTTCCTTAAGGCTTGGTGGTCTTAAGGTTGAGTGTTGGTGATGCGTGAAGAATAAAGAATGCTATGCATTTCGAGTCTAATTTTGCTTAACTCTTCATCAGGCAATTCAAAACTAGGGAGACATAGCACCTTAGTTTCAGTTGTGGTCTGTATAGGTTTATGTAGGTAAAACAATAGGAAGGGCATAGGCAGGATTTCCCTTGCTCAAGTTCCATCTCAGGGGCAACACTTGGGCACCATTTATGGTTTTTTGACGGGGTTTTAAGTACTCATACGTATGAGAAGCATGGTCCAGAACCATTTCCTTCTACCAACACTTTTTAATATTTTCTTTTCGCCTAATAGTGGAAAACTTAAAATAACTTCATTCTAGACGTAAACTCCTTTTAGTATTCCTCCTGAAAAGGATACAAGAAAGTCCCACATACCCTTGCATCTAACGCTCATAGAACTGGATTGGTACAATCATCGCTCCTCCAGGAAGAGAAGCACATTTTCAATACTTAAAACCCCGTCAAAAAACCATAAATGGTGCCCAAGTGTTGCCCCTGAGATGGGACTTGAGCAAGGGAAACCCTTCCTATGCAAGGAAAACCTATCGTTTCACCTACATATACCTAAACAGACCTCAACTGAAACTAAGGTGCAATGTCACCCTAGTTTTGAAATGCCTGATGAAGAGTTAAGCAAAATTAGACTCGAAATGCATAGTAAGATAGGAGAAAAAAAAGGAGTAATTCTTTATGCTTCCAGCATCACCAATACTCAACCTTAAGACCACCAAGGCTTAAGGAACCTCCAAGCTAGTACCTACCTAGACCATTTTTTACAAATGTTTTTTCCACCCAGCTATTAGAAACCTACAAAAACTATAATTAACTATAATGGTCTATGTCGTGATCTGACTCCTATAATTTTATATAGTTTATCCAAATTAAATTCAAAATTTTCCAAATAAAATCCAACAGATTCCAAATAAATTCAACATTTCCCAAATGCAATAAAACATTTCCAAATATAATTATTGTATTCATTTTATTGCATTATATGCCATTTTGAAAAACCGAAAAAAACCTCAAAATGAGTTTTTTGATAAATTATCCTTATGATAAATTAAGGAGCTGACATGGAAAAGCAGTTAAGTCCAAAAATCTAAAGAACGTTTTTTTTTGTCGAAGTGCAAGTAAACAGTCACGCCAACAGCCTTAGGTCCTCCCGTCCTTGCTAGATCGCACCCTGAATAAATGTGTGACCTTTGCATAGAGAAGAGATTATGCCCAAAAAAATCTGATAAGAGTTCAGAGGGAGTTCCTATGAAATTTGATTTTTGGACTTAACTGCTTGTCCATGTCAGCTCCTCAATTATCTTCATTATGAGATTATTTCGTAATCGAATGTAAGGGTTCATTACTATACATTTTTCCGCGTATTACATATTTATCTGCCAGCTACTGCCATCTAAGATCCAGTGGCATTTCACCAGTCTCAGTTAAGAGCACGTCGACTTGTGTCAACGGCATTATTTGATAATATTTCACGGCGCTAAAACTGTCAGCGATTTGACATACATTTTCGGTGTTGCCCGTTTCGGTCACCTGGTCCATACAAGAGATAGTCTCGCAGCCAGCATCATCTGGACACATCAAATTTAATCATATCTAGAAACAAACACTCTCCGTCGCAAGTACTTGTAGTCATGTTTCTCAGTTGAGCTGTTATTGATGGGTGAGATGAGTCTGGCGTTCACAAATATTGGATGGACAATGCTATTCGATCAATCCAGTCTGAAATTGGATTTTAGCATCAGTCAAAAGGTAATTGCGACAGACTGTCAATTTGCCCATCAGTGAGAGGAACGAAATGAAAAACAACTGCCAAGTTGAGTGGCACAAGCCTTACTCATATCATTTACATGAAATGTTTTGAATAATCTTAAAACATGTAACATTCAATCCCTGAACATTTTATCAAAATCCGATGAAAATTGAAGAGGTCATGCGTGTTACGATGATTTGAGGTGCATGCATGCGCAGCGGCTAGGTACTAATGGTACGATCGTGATAAAATCCATAAAGGGTATAATATTATCATTTCCCTAATACCCTTATTATTTGAGCGAGATCGGACGATTAGGCCATGAGAAAATTATGCTTGATGGATTTCCCGTTAGTGCAAGTGCCAATTTGTGAGTAATGAGACTTATAGGGGGGTCTGTACGATGTAACCCGTATATTCCCTGAGAATTCCATCAAAATCGAATGAAAACTGTGGTAGTTATCTGTATTGCAACGATTCAAAAGAAGTGAATATAGGAAAGTAATCAACCAACAGGCTGGATAGAAAAAACCCCCTGATTACCTTTCTTTTGGAGCGACATAAAGAGAAGCGTAATAAATTATCCCAGTGATTGAAATCTTGGTCTGCTTATTTCACCTGAGTTCCAAAATTACACCGAAAGATTGAAATATACTATAGAAGTCCAAGAATTTGTATCACGACAATCGGTATACTGTCACATGGTAGCGAGCAAAAACCACTACTAAACGCCCAGCATCCCCTAATATAAATAATACAAATATATACACATCAATCACTCTGCAATCAATAAATTCATTCCCCATACCCAAATTCAACAAAGAATAGAAAAGAACATCCAACGCATTTCAGGAATAACCTCACCACAAAACCAATATCCCAAGACCTGAATTAACAAATCCTGCTTATATAGACCTTTTTGTGTATAGAATAAGATGCAATCTAGTCCCAACAACCTCTAAGGGACAAAGAATCGTGAACATCTTCAGTAATTTGCTTAGAGCTGAGCAAAGAAATACGGATATCACTCGGATAAATTGAATACATGTTGGGAGGATTTTGAAGCATCATCTCCTATATTTCACCTTCCCACGTTGCTGCAGAACACATTCAAATTGCGAGTGCGTTGGTTCAAATTAAAATCAGTTAGACGATTTTTTCGGCGTCTCTTATCTTTAATATGACACAACCATCCACGTGCGACACGACTACCGTTTGATAACGGTACAGTGAAGCTGACACCTCAGTTTTCACTGATCGATAACGGAATCGCAATAAAATTCATCCATTTTTTAACCTAGTCAGTCCATCAACTATTTGAAGGGGTCAAGGAGACAAACGATAACGCAACATTTTACGATGAAACAGCGTTAGTGATTAAATCTGGCGTTTGAATGGTAACATTCCAAACCCAACGAGAGGTCTTGAACTAATTTTGAAATCGCCCTAACAATATTTTTTTGAATTCTTACAAACCAATGGCTCCTGTTTTAAATCGAACACAGAGAATAATTATTAATAACACCAATTAATGAACATTATGATACGTAGATGTGTGTGTCATGAATTGTGACATCCATATGATAGATTCCATTCAACTTTTCATGATAAGGTTTCATTAGTAAGATCAAGGCTATGTGACAAATGAAATGAATAGTCATGCAGCATGATCTTAGGATCGAATTTTCCTTAAATTACCATATAATATTTATGTTGTTTTGAACATTGTATTGAAATCTGAACACTGGAGCCAAAATGAATGGCTTAATAATTGGCTTTTCAAATGACGATTTTGGACTTCAAGATGTTTTAGCATAAACAATTTAAATTCAAGTACATTTTTCTGCGTAATTTCGTGCATGCATTTTGTGCGTTCTGTTTCATCATTGATAAACTTCTTTCGTGTAATATTCTGCTAAAAAGTATAAATTATATGAAATATTTTCCTACGCGTTCTTGTCATTTTAGCGAATTTCCGTAAAACAAAGCTATTGCAATAGCTCAAAAAATTTCAAAAATCAACATTTTTGAAAAAATGTGACAAAATTTGTTTTGAGGCATTCTGAAACGTTTCCTGAAGTTTGCGCTTTTTCATATATATATATATATATATATATATATATATATATATATGTATATATGTATGTATATATGTGTGTGTGTGTGTGTGTGTGTGTGTGTGTGTGTGTGTGTGTGTGCGGGAATTCAGGGGACAATTGCATGCTGTCCTGCGGTTTGAAAAATACAAGATTTTCAAGTATCATCAATTTTTTCATTTTGGAATGAATTTTGACAACTAAATCCAAATATTTTCACACGTTGGGTAGCCTATCCAAAGGGAAATTTAACGCTCTTTCCAACGGTATCCTCAAATTTGTATTTACTCAGTATGGAAGGGAGTTATAGCCAATTTCGTTATTTAAGGTTGAAAACACACAAAAAAATCTGAAATCGTGAATAAGTCGAAAATATTGTCTCCACAAAAAAGTATAGGGGGCACTTTTTGTTGAAAATTAGTTGTAGGATCGACCCCTTGGAGGTTAGGAACCAAAAGTGTTGACACACCCTGTATATTTGGGAACAATGGCCTTGATATTTATGATTTGCCACTAAATTTTAGAAGGTTAAGTAAGATTTAGGAATACTGAAACTATTCAGAGATTTAAAAAAAATGTCCCAACGTAGGTGTACGTGAAGGTAGGTGTACCTATTATCTGTATGATGCTGTGTTTAGATCGGACAAAGCTATTCCCAGAGATTAAACGAGAACAATAAAATGTCCCCATCTATTCAGATGTGTTTGTATTACTTGAGGCGGAAATACTGATATTCAGATATTCGCTCTTCCATATTGGTATTCAAAATCATCGAAGTGAAAAGAACCACATTGTAAAACATACAACGAGGTGAGACTTACATAGAGTTTTGTGTACACAGTATTACACGATATTCGAATTTACTAATACCCGTACCTATAACTCGTGCCTATTTACCAACCGACAATATTTTTGATGGACACCTAAGCGGTAGGCAAAGCAAATAAAGTTGAACCTCTAATAAGATGCACCATTCCCTTCCATCGCCACAACCCGGCTTACAGTCGGCGCGCGAAGGTAACCAACTCTCCTTGTTTGTTCGTAATTCCACATGCGCCAGGGAGATAATGAAATTCATTACTAATCCTCTTCGAGTTTACTCTTCAATTCTAACCCTCAGACACGAAACGTAAACGCGAATAAGAGCTGATACTAATATGAAATCAAAATTTATATTTCATCTCATCTATATGACTCATTTATTGAAAACATCTAGGATTCCGCGACTAGGTATATGGTATATCGTATATATATATATATATATATATATATATATATATATATATATACATATATATATATATATATATATATACATATATATATATGTATATACAACTCAAGAATTTTTCAGTTAATTTTTTATGCTCAATTTTGAGTGCTTTTGGGGGTTAAACTAGTTAGTTAAAGTGTAAAAATCTGTTATAACTGAGTTGGGGATTAATATTACGTCACTTCAGTATAATCCTAAATCTCTATAAGCACTTTTAATTATATTAACACATCTATTACACTTTTATTGCCCATCATGTGAAGTATACATGCAATAATGTCAAACCCACGAAAACGTAACTTCAATTATCACTCCACACACACATTGTCTGTACTCACCATCTAGGCAAAACTCGACGCCGAAGAAGAGTATATCCTTCCTCTCATTTTTCAAGCCCTAGTCATTAAAGTTTGTTCATCCCATGAAGTCCACTCTTTATAGTCTAAAAAAATTGTTTTTGCCACTTCCCACTGTATATAATGAATTATATACATTTTTTTTTACTACATTTAACTTTTGCAAACCGCCACCTCATGGAACCACATCTAAGCAATAATTTATTCTTATTCAACAATTTATTACTGGTGAGTAGAGGCATTCTTAACCAAGACCATATCCCTGACTCATTGCCACTCTAGTATTACCTCATAATTTTAACATTGTAATATCTTTCATTACAGACCAGATACAACCTGGCGCAATAATAATTTTGTATTATCCTAGACAATAACAAACGTAAACTGCTTACCTATAAGTACCCGAACCACTGTACATACCATAAGTAACTCTAATAAACTTTTTACAATCTGAACCCTAGTACTAAGAGTTAAGACTAACAGCAGCATTTTGTTATTTATATTTAAGATCCCTGATAAGGCCTGTTATCGGTGAAAGTACTTGGAAACTAATAAACCACGATGAGTTATAGCCTATCTAAATGCTCATCCCCTCAAACCACCCCTACCATAGTCAACGGAAATGCTAATCACAGGGTAACTTAGGAATGTTATATCTGAATTATTAAGTGTAAATCAGAGGGCGATGAAATGGGAATACGGTAGTGTAGAATTCCATCAGTGCCCTAAAAAGTGAACTAACGCAACCCGATTGTACAGTTACTAACGCAGACCTGTACAGTTAATTTGCCTCACATGAATATGCCAAGGTCTTGTTAGTCTATGAGAAACAGTTGCATAATTTTCAGACTTATGATGCCTTCAATTAATGCATCTGGGGAATAATGTGAATAGGTGATCCCAAATTACGCGAGTACGTACATATATAATGAAGACACCTCCTCAATACAAACACACCGAGCAGTAGAGTTTCCCTGAGCCCAGGTCGTGATAACAACAGTAATAATAATAAAAAATGCATGTGAAATTTTCAAAATGTGTATAATTTAACATAGCGGTAAAAATGCATGCAATACAGGGACGTCCCGATGAATAGATTGTATATAATTTTGGTAAGAATTAAAAATAGGAAACAAATTATCATGATTTCTCGGATTCCCCCCCCCCCCCCCTCCCCCCCTTCTGAAACGACAATAGATTTGAAACTTCCAAGGATGCATAACTAGACTAAAATTTGGATCGAACAACTAATAAAAACTGTCATGGAAATCAGATGTGAATAGTGTAAACTTCCCGATTCATTACTATTACCACATTCCATAAAGAAATTTGAAACTCCCAGTATACGTCCCAAAGCTAGACCGGATTCACAGTTGAACAAAAAAATAATGACGAAAATTGGACGAGAATAGTTAAAACAACAAAACATCATGATTATTTAGTATTACCCCCTCCATTCACCCTACTCCATGATGAAATTAGAAACTCGTGACATCGTTCAAGATTTGTAGTTTGTGCAGCGCTTGAAATGAAAGAATCAGTAATTCAGTAATTATCCCCTCCAGCCCCACCTCAAAAAAAAAAAAAAAAAAAAAAAAAAAAAAAAAAAAAAAACCTCAAGGTTCGTTGCACAACTAGACTAAAATTGGAATCGAACAAAATAAAAATGAAGAACCTTGGTTGAGAATTTGTGGCCTGGGTGGTGTCGACAAAAATTTGTCACACACACAAACAATTTTTTTTTTTTTTTTTTTTACCAAACTCCCTCAAAGGCGGAGAGGGCACACCATTAAATTGAAAAATAAATAAATAAAATAAACACACACACACACACTTGGCTTTTTTCACGGATTCGGTCTTAGAATGGTCTGAAACGGATTTTGTATTTGGTTTTTTTCTCATGCTTGGGTTGTCCCCTACCCCCCTGGGTCAATTCCAATCGTTCGTCCTTCTATTGACGGAGTTTAGCTTTAGAGGGACGTCCTAAAAAACTTCGAAATACCAACTTCTAGATATACGCACGCAAATGGAAACCACCTGCGGATATTTGTTCCTTGAATTTTATATTTGCTGTTGGCATGGATGAGGGAGGGAGGGAGAGGAAGAGAGAGATTGATTGATTTATTATGTATTGATTTGTAAAATTGTAGGCAATTTAGCCGACTCTAACAATTATACAGAAAATAGCGGATTACTCGGTACGTTGCAGCCGGAAAAACAAATCGCCGACTAAAATATTCAACAATGCGCCAAAACATTAAACTACTTACTCTTTACTCTAGTACCTATAATAATTTGCCTTCACTTCGGTTGACGTTGGTACTGGTTCACTTCATCTCCAACTAATTTCCATATTAACGCGTACCTACCACTTTTATTCATCCTTTTCCCAAAGTAATTAAACGCTTTCCCTAAACAATTAAGTCTCGAGCAAAAAGGGGATGTAATAGAAATAAGAAAACGACATAACAGGGATGCAAATAATTATCGGTATTTCGTACTATTGATATTTTTGTTACGATATATCGATATTTATTAGAGATGAGTCGATACCAAAATTTATCGATTCCCGATACCGATACCGATACCTAAAAAATCGATTCCAAATTCTCGATACCGATACCATCGGCGCATAATACCTAACTTACCTGTAGGTGAAAAACAAAAATTCCTCTTGAACTAGTAATACATTCAAATTTTTTTGTACAACATATAACTTACACTTACAAAAAATTGATCCTAATATATTTGCAAATAAGGTAATTTTTAAATAAAAACAAAACATGGATAATAAAAACTTTATTCTCCATCTGTTCTACTTAAGGTATTTGTTTAAAAAGAGTTATTAGTCTAATTAGCTAATAAATTTTCCATCTGTATTTATTGTCATTAGGAGTTCTTGTTCCAATGAAGCTTTAATGCTTTAGTTACTTATTAAAATTAAATAAATTTTAAAGATTAATTCTTATTAGAAATTCTAAATTTCAGATTTATATTTTCATTCAAGGCTTTAGTTAGTTAACTTGATTTGTGCAATTACAAAATTTGGTATTTTTTTGTTATCTATCAAGTATCAATTAATAGGCAACTTTTATTGCCTAGGATTGATTTCTTTCTGAATAAAACAAGTTAAGCAGACTGACTTGGCTTTTTAGTTTTTCGTCGGTAACTGTAAGGTATTTCCAAATAAGACTGGCTCTAGGCTTTTATACTTGGAAAAAGTAGCTTTGTCTAATGCTTCTGTTGTCACAAACAAAATAGCACAAGCCTACTTGTAAACAAAGTTATTATTGTAAGTTGTGTTTTGGACAATTCATGTTTCGCAAATGCTAACTTCACACAACGGTTGCACAGTACAACCATCTTCGTTGTTAGATGGTTGCAATAGTACAGTAGTGTAATAAAACGCCCATCACCGGGCGGTATCGGTATCGGCTTTAGGCGATCGATTCTCGATACCGATACCAATGCCTAAGAATCGGTGGTATCGAGAATCGGTATCGGGAATCGACTCACCCCTAATATTTATCATTGGTGTTTTCTGATATTTTGATATTTGTTTTCGATATATTGAAATATAATGATGGCTCAGTTTAAATTTCAACTAGTTGAACATTAGTGTAACTTTCGCAGCAAAGATTGATAAAAGATTACCTGCAATAGAGTGAAGAGAAGAACAAAAAGAACTAAGACACTCTTTGCTATAAAATAGCGTGCAGTGTGATGAAGCGTAGCGAATTTAAGTGAATATTTTTATTTGCGAAAAGTACAACTTAGAAGCATGAAAGTTTTCCCAACAATTAACGCATCACATGATTAATATGAAAATAACACATTACCCAATAACAACAATCCCATAACTGGAGTTTCAACTTTAACACTTCCCCTCAGAAATTCGTCTAGCCTTCAGCAATTTTTGATTCAAGATAATGAAATCCAAAGCATTTAGCAAACTCCACATGCTTGTGATTTGGATTCCCTCAGATTCACTGTGACATTCTTTACCAACTTGAGTCGGACTGTTTGCTAAATTCAGTTTGTTTGGATGAAGCACTCTCAAGTCTGTGAACGAATTTTTATCGTTGCACATACGTGAAGTTTGTCCTGAATCGAGGCCTCATTCTAAATTATACTTGTTGAAAGTAGTTGCCTATAATGAAATCTCGGCTTGCTGCGATGATTCGTTCGACTTAGCTTCTTTTGTTTTAGTCGCCTCACTGTTCATCATTTTCGTTTTGCACTGAAATGATTTATGCCCCAATTTTTTGCACTTGAAACATTTCGGAATTATTTTTTGGTCGTTGCTCTCTTTACGAAAACTTTTCTTTGCATAGAGAACTTCTGAGTCGCCTTTACTTTTGTGTAAACGGCTCTCATTTTCTTCCATTATTTTTATTTCCAATTTTCTTGAGTTTCTATTGCGACTCTAAACTGTTCATACGATTCCAGGATACTGCACAATAACAACACCGATACAACTTCGTCACCAACACAAATTTCCATTTCCCTGAGTTTGCACAAGGTTTCAAAGAATTCGTCCATGCACCGCCTTACATCATCATCTTCCTTCATTCTAAGCTAAATCAGCTTTTTCAGCATCAAAGCTATTCTTGCTGGACCTTGTGACGCATGAATCGAATGGAGTTTGTCCCATACTTCTTTGAATGTTCTACACGATCAACAGTTCCGATGGACTCATTCCTAAAATTATATCTGACATTGCTTTGCCATCTGCTGTTTGCCACTCAACATCCTAATTATCTTTTGGCTTAATGGCTACAATTACGTAGCCCCATGCATCATTTTTCATAAGATTGTCCCGCATCTGAATTTTCCACGTCTCGAAGTTTTCCCTCGTCAACAGTTTTATCTTAACCGAAGCCATTTTGCCACAACTTAACATTCACTCGTGACACACTTCACTTGTCGATGTGCTGGTCTCATAACCTGCTATAAAATAGCCTGCAGAGTGTGATGAAGCGTAGCGAATTTAAGTGAATATTTTTATTTGCGAAAAGTACAACTTACAAGCATGAAAGTTTTTCCAACAATAAACACAACACATAATTAACATGAAAATAACACATTAACCAATAACAACAACCCCACAACTGGAGTTTCAAATTCAACACTTTTGTCCTCTCATCTCAGCTCCATGTAGCTCTATGCGTATAGGCCTAGTCAATGTTATTGCTCACTCGTTTCCGCGTCTTTTTTTCTATTTTTATTACTATTGCTCATCCGTGGTCCGACTACTATTCCTTCAGCCTTTGTTTTTGCTTGCTTCGCCCGTGCGTTCGTTTTCTGTTGCAGGTTTCTTTCAGCATCATGATTATTTTCTCTAACGCTGCTTACTTACGTTTACTTAGTCGTTTAAATTTCTTCTTTAACAAGAATTACCCCTAAATATATTCAAAACTAATCTCGTGTCCTTTGGCATTCCTCATTTACACTCACTTTTCTTCAGACGAAAGAAGAAATTGTACAAATCTTCTTTCGCCGTTATAGATATCTTAAGTAAGCCGTGATAATCAACTGTTGCACAATGCATTTGCCAATATTAGAATAGGTATTATAGTCGTATAAATTATAGTAAAATTTGGCACAAAGTGTAACATTGATTGGGTTTAAATTATTCACAATAATAATCTCTTGAAAAAATCTCATGAATTCGATATCGATATATCGATTATTTAGACCCGATGTATCGGTATAATCGATAGTGGGTTTCTGATATATCATTTGATAGCAATATCGATATTGTGCTTCCGATGTTGCATCCCAGCATAACAACCAGTGCAACTCATGAAGTAGACATCACTTATTAATCCCTTCCGACTGATTCCTATCCTTCGGAAGGAATACAACTTCGTTTGTACGCGGCTATTCTGCCAAAGTTCTCATGCCTTTAGCCATAGGTGAGAGCGAACGGTTTAACTTACAGCGATCCGGGTAGTTTCATTAGATTCTTTGGGATGATTTCTATCGACGAAGACCAGACAAACCACATTTATTCCAAAAGTGTTCAAAACCTCGATTTTTCAACATTTCAGCTCTTTAATTCCACTCTTTAGGGCTAAGCTAAATTGATGCCGAAGTTACTGGCACATTCTCGGCCGATGTATGATATTTGAGCCAAATTTCATAAAGCTCGGTCCCTTAGTTTCAGAGAAATGGGGTGGACGAACTGATTCTTTTTTCTTTTTTCTCGATTTTTGGAGTCTACGTACCTTTGAATGCAAACCAACAAATTTTGAGGGGGTGTTGGAGGGGGGGGGGTAAACAATTAGGTACAGTGTTCATAAACCCATCAATTGATCACCACGCCTTTGTGATATATCACGTTTTCTACCTAGTTCCTAATTCAAGGTTAATCCCATGTTTTCTCGCAAGGGGTAGAATTATTTCGGGAAAAGGTATAATCATTTTGGGGGGAAAAACTGTAATTGTATTGGGAAAACGTTTAGTTATTTTGGGGAAAGGGAGAATTATTTTGGTAAAACGTTTAACGCATTTGGCAAAAGGTTTGATTCATCTGGTAAATGGTTTAATTTAATCGGCAAATCATATATAATCTGGACGCGTGGGTATTGCTCGCTGTGTTACGAAAATCGCTTGTCGCTACGAATATCTATCAGTAGCAGTGGTTGGCATCTGAAACGCAACAGGTGCGGTACTTGATGCATAGAATCTAAGTACAATGATGCAGTGCTTCTCAATACAGATATCTATGGTCTGT
Organism: Adelphocoris suturalis; assembly: GCA_030762985.1. Classification (NCBI taxonomy): domain Eukaryota; kingdom Metazoa; phylum Arthropoda; class Insecta; order Hemiptera; family Miridae; genus Adelphocoris; species Adelphocoris suturalis. The sequence continues at coordinate 75,650,387 of CM061045.1, read as the reverse complement.
TGATCGCATTACGTGCTAGATTCATTGGTGAATTAATGTTGATGAATAGCAACTATCAAATGGAGCCTCGAGAACTAAGTACCTACTGCTGCTTCGATTAATTCGAAAGCTCCGACCGAAACCCCTTCAACGCCACCTACACGTGGCTACCATCGCGATGCAGCGGAGTATGAAAACCGAAAATCCTGTTTCATGAAACAGTAAGTAAATTATTCGGCTCCAAGCACAAGTTGAATGGAGTTTAAAACATGTTTTTCCTTACCTACAAAAATAGATTTGTAAGGTACAGTAATTCAAAGGTCGCCTCCATGCTTGCACAGCCCTAAAATTCATCTAACATTCAGAACTAATAGTCCGAGAGCCCACCCAGATCATCAAGTTCACAAGCTCATCTTTATTTTTTCTCAAATTCTTGTTCATAATTGATAAAGAAGTCACACATTCGTTCTCTTCTTACGGAAAATCGTTACGAAATCGCGTTACGGAATTATGTCACAATTACGTGACGCTAATAATATGGTCTGACCTATTCGACCTACGGTCAGTGTTGCCAGACCCCGTCCAACATAATGGGGTATTGTAGATCTTAACAAGGAGTACAAAGGGGGAACTTCAGATTCCAATAGGGTATATTTAGGGATACACGATTTTTATTGGCTAATTGAACAATGCTCACATGTATGAATTTGTTGATGAATTTGAATAAGTGATTTTAGTTTATCCTTGATGTATGGAAGAACCAAAGAAAGAAAATTTCTGTGATCGTTGATTCAGGCTTCGATAATTTATTTGTTATAGTTCTAAATAACAAAGACAAAACTTTCCAAGGTCTGAATGAGACCAATGATTATATTAAAATATTAACAATAAACTAAATTTTAGTAAAAAATGTTGCATTTCATTCTAGGATTCGTTTCAGAATGCCTCAAACCGGATTTCAATGAAGAAATTTTTCAAAAATTTGCATTATAAATTTTTCCGAGCCAACGCAACAGCTTCATTTTTTACGAAAATTCTCTAAAAGCGAATAGGAAAAAATCGAATACGGGAAAGTTTTCAAAATTTAAATTTTAGTTTGCTTGTTTTGTCATTTCTAATTTTTTAAATTATTGTAAATCAAAAGGATATTAGGATGGTTTGATGCGATCATGTAGAAAACTCGAAAAAAAAAATTTTAAATGTGAAAGTACTCGAAAAAAAAACAGTTAAAAATCTACATGAAGAGCGTTTTGCAAGAATTAGTTGTAGAATCGATCCCTGAATTATTGCGATAAATGTGCGGAAAAACGGTAACACTTGAAAAAATCAGCCGAACGGGACTTTTTTTTTTTCAATCATAAGTTTCGAATTTATCAGAGACAATGACTCTTACATTTCATTCGGGTTGTGAGCTAACAATTAACTAACGAAAGTCTTGTCGTACTTGATACATTACTAAACACGGTGCATTTAACATTTCTTTGCAACAAATCTACCAATTTTGATAAAATTTCATGTTAGTATTTGAAAAATCTGGCGATTAAACTGTTGTAAAGGCTCTGGAGGGGGATATCGTTACAACAGCACATTTCATAAAACTTCAAAGCAAAACATATGTGTTGCGAAAAGGGCGTAAAGTCCCGCATCAGTTGAATGTATTATTTTGTAACGCTACTATGATTTCAATAATATATAAAGCACATGAAGGATTTACGCCTTGATGTGCATCGGAAGTCATTATTTCCAACTTAATTAGCAAGTAATCATAGATTCTCGACAATTGTTGACAAGAAAACCATTTTGTCCTACCATCAAGAAGCGAGTCCACGGGCATGATAGGAGGAGACGCAGAGCACATAAATACCTGGAACAGAAAACAGAACTTCAGTTAAATTATTATACTATCCATAATATTTAACAACCATAGTTGAACGAGATTAGTGAAAATGAGACAAAGGCCGTTCTTCGACAATTCTGAAAATTGAAGTTTATCGAAAGTAAGAAAAAACTATCCATTTAACCGACATTATAGGTAATTGTTACTTAGAACTGCCTATAATACATAGCTTCAGAGGTGTGTCTAAAATACGAGGGGTACAGCGACGACCACTGTTTACCCTACACTGGATTAAAAAAAAAAACCCAAAAATAAAACAGTACAACTAAGACTAGATGATCAATAGGTTAAAGATAAGTGACTACATATAAAATCATTTATATTTACCCACAGTAGCATATTTATACTACATATAAATTTTAAACAATGTAAAATATATACGATAATTAAACCCATTATTAACGATTTCATCCGGGAGGGGGGAGGGGGGGGGTTTTTGGGAACACCCTGTAACACATTTTTGGCCATATTGAGTTGATGGTAAACCCCCCCCCCCCCCCCTCCACGGTTTAGGGGGTGGTTTTTTTCGATTTTGCTAGTCTCGAAGTCGGATCTCTACAGGAAATGTCTCAAAAATGACTTACAATTATCGCGTTAACTACTTTTTGGTTCAATTCACTAATGAAAATCCCGTACCTTGCTTTTTTCCAGAGCAAAAACCCACATCTCGGCGTAAGATAAGTTTATTTAATTAATATTCAGTTACATACGATTAGGGACACTTCAGATAAGAATATTTATTTCTTAGTATTGTAGGACTCGTGGATCCGAGACGATTTTTCTTCCCAGTATTTTGATCATACGAATGAATTATCTCTTGTCAGATCAGATACAGTTTTCGGAGGTTGACTACCACGATTTTTTCTCCTATTATCCTGCATATAAGAGAAAATAATTTTCTATTTAAAAAAACTGTCAATCTCATTGCTAAACACAAACTCGTTCGTGCACCAGATATGAGGAAAACGTCTAGTACATATGTTCTACACCTCTTTTTGCAATTTTCTGACCAAAATAATATTTTCCCAGCTACACCATTCGATTCAGCGAGAAATACGCTTTGGAATGAGTGCTTTCAGAGGCCGAGACAACGTAAAATAGAGCTAATATCAAGAAATTTCGACTAAAAAAATTTAGAGGCGCATTTTTCCACAGAAGGGTTTCCTCAGATACGGGATCTATAGTATTTGCAAATAGAGATAATCTTTTTGCAAATCAAATTAATCTTTTGGCAAATTTAATCAAACTTTTTACAAATAAATTTAATCTCTTTACAGATAAATTTAATCTTTTTACAAATAAAGTAAATCTCTTAGCATTTTTATGACAAACTTTCCATGTAGTGTTATGGACGTATGTAGACTTGATGATAAAGGAAAAACCCTCGAATGACAAGCTTGCATAATAAGCTAACTTTTTTCTAACAGTGAATTAAGGGTGCCTGGAAAGGTTAAATGTTCATCAATTTAACTTCGGCGGCAAGTGTACAACGTCTTCATTAGAAGATATTGTTCACCTCATCATTAGAAAGGACGTTGTTTTTGAAGACGTTGTTCTTCTTTGTTTATGTACTTGTTCTTTGTCCATGTTCTTCGTTTAAAAACATGATATGCGTTAAAAATCCAACTTACATACTGCAGCTGAAAGTTTAAATTTATTTGTAAAATGTTTAACTTTATTTGTAAAAGGTTTAACTTTATCTGTAAAACGATTAAATTCATTTGTAAAAAGTTTAATTACATTTGCCAAAAGATTAATTTGATTTGCAAAAAGATTAACTCTATTTGCAAATGCTATATTCCTAGTACGGCAGTATAGGTGGGTACAGTACCATAGGTATGGTAGCATAGGTATGCTAGCATAGGTACAACGATATGGGGCGGCGACGGGGATGTCGTAGAAAGTGAGGCTACTCTTGTTTTATTGTTGTTGGAAAGGCGCGGAACAGGGTCGAGTACGGGGTCAACGACCGCTCCCGCTCCATCTAAGGGCGCCCCATTTCGCCGCCTCCGCCGCCGCCCCGCACGAGCCTCACAGCCCAACCATCTTTCCTCCTCCCTGCACCAATCCTTAATATAAATAACACTGCATCCCCCCCCCCCCAACCAACACACACACATCACTTTTCAGGCACTTTCCCGTACTTCCTGATATGTTTTTCTGGGGGTGTGCCTTTGCCGTAGACGGTAGTGGTTTTTTTGAGGGTTGAGAAATTATATAGTAGGCTTCTCAAATTTTAAATTTCTTTACTGCTGAGCGCTTTCGCCATTTCCGGCCTCGTCAGAGCTGCAATTATTGTAACAATGTTCTTGTTTACAACTAGGTACACACATGGGTGGTCTTAGGGTACATGATTATATTGGTGTCATTTCAGATATTTACCTTATATTAGTAGTGTAGTTGGTGGATTTCAGCGGGGTGTATAAATACCAATTACCAAAAATCCTAGGTACTAAAAGAATTGATTGTGGATGTTTTTAACTCGAAGGACCACTCCTTAAAACGGGAGAAAAGAGATAAATGGGTGACGGTAAAGTAGTGAATGATAAGAGATATGTTGGTAGATGATACGCAAAAATATATAATTGTATAAAAAGAGGTGCAAGTTTCTATGGTTAAATTAGTGGCCACTATGAACTATCTATTTGGAACAGTAGGTAACTTAAATCGTTATATTTATGATAGTTCGTCTGGTTTGATGATGATTGCTGAAACTCTCGAAGGGAGATATAATGGATTGATGACTAGATGCGAATCCGCGCGGCGAATAGATAGCGGTGACGTGGCAGGTACGAACTAGGTACGTCGTAGGTAGACAAAGGATTTGGATATTTGATATGTGTTAGCTGTTACCTTACACGTTGATTCACCTTGCCTTTTACGGATGGTACCTCAAAGACGTCTCCTCTTCTCCTCTAGATATGGTCTGTCCAACTCTGGACGGACTCCTCGGATATCCTTCAACGGCCGTCGTCGATGGAAGTTATTGTAGGTCAGTAATTCAGGGTCCGGTCCGGGTCTAATAACGTAAATTGGGCAGAAGATCACTAGAGGAATAAATATTCGTTAACCAGCTTGAGACACTGACAAGTCTCCTACAACACTCATACAACCAAAACGGTAGATGAAAAACTGGTTAAAATAAATGAAAGATATAAATTGAAGAGGGGTCGGTATGTTGATGTGTTTGATAGCATTTAGAATCGAGTATATGTGGCAGGTCCCTTCCGTTGCATGGCGTATCCTGATTGGTCGATATACGGAGCACCAACACAACACTGCCTAGTCACTCAGATATAAATAATATGTGAATAAAGTTTCTCACATACAGAACAACGCAGATAAATAATTATGAACAATAATAAATGCTATTAGATGATAAATATAACAATAAATAGGTAATAAATAAGCTTTATGTATGGGGAAAACAATGATAACCAACAACCGTCATGGAGCGATCCATGACGCTTGGGCGGACCTACCCGTCACCCCCTAACAAGCGGTCCCGAAGGATCCTCTGGGTCAAAACCGACGGTGGCGTAACCAGTAGTACTTCATATTTTTATTTGTTTTGGGGGCCTCCTCAATATCCCAGAAGGTACCTGTTATTTGAGTATTTATTATGTTTAGTAGTCGGATTTTATGCGTTATATTTATTATTAGGGATTGATATTGGTATCTTACCTTATTTCGTCGTATTTATTAGTGTAAGGTTGAGAATATCTGGTGGTTTGATCACTCATTGTCTTTGTTATTGTGTCCTGTTAAGTAATGGAAATATCAAATAACATCACTAAATATTTCCATTACTTAACAGGACACAATAACAAAGACAATGAGTGATCAAACCAACATATATTCTCAACCTTATACTAATAAATACGACGAAATAAGGTAAGATACCAATATCAATCCCTAATAATAAATATAACGCATAAAATCCGACTACTAAACATAATAAATACTCAAATTACAAGTACCTTCTGGGATGTTGAGGAGGCCCCCAAAACAAATAAAAATATGAAGTACTACACTACTAATATAAGGTAAATATGTGAAATGACACCAATATAATCATGTACCCTAAGACCCATGTACCTAGTTGTAAACAAGAACATTGTTACAATAATTGCAGCTCTGACGAGGCCGGAAATGGCGAAAGCGCTCAGCAGTAAAGAAATTTAAAATTTGAGAAGCCTACTATATAATTTCTCAACCCTCAAAAAAACCACTACCGTCTACTTCCTGATACTTTCTTGTTCATCCTTTAGTTCAAATGAACACAATTTTCAATTCTAGAAAGTTTGCCGGGAACTGTAAAAATGTTATAAGTAGGTACATAAAGTATTATTTAGAATTACTGCATGAATTCTGCATAAATACTGCTGATTTATTTATTTATTTACGGTCTAGTTAGCCTAATATACAATAAGGAAGCTTACATAGAAAATAAAGACATATTTGAAAAATACAGACAACGAAAGAAAATAAATTTTACAGAGTTAAAAGTGTCAGAAACAAAAATTAAATCAATGCACGAAAAATAATAATAGTAGGTACCTTTTACTAGGTTGAAAATTTAGAACAATAAGAAATTGTGTGGTTCTTAAAAACGGAAAAACTATTGAAAAATAAATCGAGGCAATTATTCTCAGCTGCTATTAAATTATAATGTCTAGCCATGCGATAGAGGGGGTTATTGAAAAAATAATCAAACGGGACAAAAGGGACGGAAAATAAATCATAAAATTATACCATACGATAATTTACGGAAATTCGCTCATACGATCATGCTGCATGACTGGAACTTTTTTAATTTCAAATTTTATTCCCAATTGCCAATGTAGGTGTTTATCAAGGAGCATAAGTTCTCCGCCTGTAAAAGTACCTCAGTAGTACCCTTGCGAAGGAAGGCATTAGCTTTGTGGTTTTCCAGATGCCCTATCCTGGATTGGCACCGATAACATACTTGCATACACAACACATTGGCACATGCCTACATTGGCATTTAACATACTCGTACAATACTGTTCAAATTAATGGAAACACGATCGACAGACACGTAATTTCACATTTTCACCAAAACATTTTATGAAAGGGGGTACCTACCTACAGCAATTTTGTCACTCAGGGCATCAGCTAAGGCAATGTTAGGAAAAATGAAGTGGATGAAGGAGTTTTTTGAAGGAGTCATGGGTGCAGGTTATCAAAAATGTATTGCATCATTCTGACAATTTTGCCTGATTTGTTCGCAATTTATTATTGCAATTGTTTTCACAATTATAATGGATATTTCTCCAAAAAACGAAGTAAGATAGCCACTCAGCGGGAACATACGAGTATAAAACTTAGTGAGATCACTAGAACATGTGAAATCAGCTTAAAGGGAGTCTTCAACATTGTGGCTTCGACGATGAACACAGGGTCTGTCATCCCTCAGAGAGTTGGGAAGTGTGGAAGGTAGGGGAAAACTCCTAAAAGGGATGAACCATGGCTGATTAGAAACTGTATGTATAATTGTTACATTTTACAATTGTACATACAATTTCTTATCAGCAATGCTTCATCCCTTTTAGAAGTTATCCCTTACCTTCCACACTTCCCAACTCTCTGAGGGATGATAGACCCTTGTTTTCATCTTCAAAGCCACAACGTTGAAGCCTCCCTTCAAGCTGATTTCACATGTTTTGGTGATCTCACTAGGTGTTATACTCCTATGTTCCCGCTGAGTGACTATCCTATTTCGTTTTTTGGAGAAATATCCATTCTAATGGTGGAAACGATTGCAATAATTGCGAAGAAATCAGGCAAAATTGTCAGAATGATGTAATACATTTTTGATAACCTGCACCCATGACTCCTTCAAAAAACTCCTTCATCCACTTCATTTCCTTCCTAACATTGCCTTAGCTGATGCCCTGAGTGACAAAATTGCTGTAGGTACCCCCTTTCATCAACATTTTAGGGGGAAATGTAAAACTGCGTGCTGTCATTCATGTTTCCATTAATTTGAACGGTACTGTACTTGTCCTTCAAACCAGTAGGTATGTTTTCAAGGGAGGAAGTGTGACAGTACTCGTCATTCTCCAGAGAGCGCGTCTACCCGTTTCGCACAGCGTTGGGTTGAACGCCGCTTCTTCTCGCGTTCTCGAGCTGCCGCGATTGGGGATAACCTCGTCCCTTTTACTGGAAAGAATATTCCCTGAACTCAGCACATTTATGCGCTAGTAGGGGAAAGGACTGTCACACCGCTCCCCTGTTATAAATTGCCCCGATTTCGGCCCTGGAGGCCGAGCACCAGGTACCCTTAATTTGTGACACAGGGTTTCTGTGAAACACAAGAACAAGGGTTTTAAAAAATATATGTCTCGAGGAAAAAACTCTAAATTCGCTTAATATACTGAGGTTGGAGAGTAAACGCCTCTTTCCCAACAGTCTTAATAATAGTCCTTGCATAATACTTAATTTCTCCAAGAGAGTCAGACGATTCCCTCCACTAAGAAACAATCCCATGTTACATTGTAAACGGAGTTAGTCTCTTTTTAAGACACTCTTATCATGGTAAAACACATAATGAAGTTGTCGCAACTTCTTATAAAAGATTTCCATATTTTTTTTTTTTTTTTTTTTTTTTCACGTTAACATATCTTCTACAGTGGACAAAAAATACTGTGGCCCCACGTTTAGCAGATATTATTCACTATTTGGTCTGAGGACAATCACTCGGATCCTAACTATTTGATTCACGGATGACCAATGGATCGCCAAGTCCTTGAGTAAAAATTGTTAGTGAAACGATCAAAACTGACTCACGGTTCTTATCTGAGGTAACGTTAAGCGAAGCAGGAATTCACGATTTGATCTTTCGAATAAAATGTACCGAAACTCAATGATACTCTAGTTTGAACGGGAAATATGATAGTTTAACAATATTTCATACGGTCTAATATTTCAACATTCCGTCAGAAGTCATGCTCGCATTCAACCCAGAAACCTATACACCTAGACGATCATTACAAATTAAATTACGCTCCCACTTCCATAATAAATTATACCCTGAACTCGATAGAAATCGATCTGACAGTCGTCAGGTCTGCGGACGCCTCAGCTCCTATTGAATTATCAACACTACAAGTGGCGTTGCGGTTTTTGACGTGTTCACGTGTGTATCCCAATATCCGCGACGATTCCCGGTATAAGTTCGATTACCTGCATGGGAGCTACCTCAGTAAAAAAAAGAAAGTAATGGGTCCCTATGAATGGATTTTATATCATTTTGGTGAGAGTTATAATAAGATGAAAAACAGAAGTTAATTACTACAACATAATCGGAAACAGTAGTTCCAGTGCACTTAACACTTCACCTACAGGCTAAATCATCATTTTTGCTAATTTAATTACATAAATTACAGGTAGACCTTAGGAAAAATACAAAAGGAAAAATCCAAAACTAAATTTAACCACTAACAATGAGATGACTGTAATTTTATCTTGTGGAGGAGCATTCTGTGTCTTGTCCAACCAAATCTTCTTGAGAAAAAACCGTTAGGTAGCTCCAGCTTTCCATATCGCCAATTTTTCTTCTCGAAGTCAACGGAAACCACGTGGTGCAACGTTTTGCATACAGGTAGCCACCAAGCACCCCGTGCATACTCTTATGAAGGCCTATTTTACGCCTCGAGGCTTTTTTTGCACTATTCAATACTACTATATCTGTGTCAGAGTTCCGGTGAGTGGTACCTTTACCAATTCTATCTTCATTCTTGGATATCATTAGATCAGCCTTACTTTCTGGACAACACCGCGGAACACCATCGACACCAACCAAAGTGTCCCCTTTCAAAAACTCTATTATTTCCTGATCGAAATTTCAGCCTTTATTCCTATTTTATATTTTTTTCTAAATCTACATGGTATTTCCTCGGCATGCCATCGGTAGGAACACTCCATACTTGCATACACTTGCGTTTTTTTAATTAATAAAGAGAATATTATCATTTATGTTCATCATTCTAACTTTGATTTTTATTTTTTCCATTGAGCGCCCACATTCTATGTTAATTTAATTTTTACAGTCCACTATTATTTTCTATCGATTTGATTTTATAATGGGATTTTGCTGCGTTCTCACAAGACGTTCAATTAGCCCCACCAATTAGTTTTCTATGAGATTGCGAGGTGATGAGTGATTTTCTCTAATAGGTCCATTTCTGGTGAACTTGAACCAATTGTAAATTAACAAAATTATCCCCTCCACCAACCCCTAACAGGAGTCGAACATTGAGCAACACACAGAGGCCGGTAGATATCTCGTGACCCGGCTAATGGTCACGTTATTAAGCCATTATTGGATTTGTTAGCATCAGCGTCGGCCGGGAGTTATGAGTCATTCATTACGACTAATAAAGGGACTTGTTTCATCGTTTCACTTTTGTGAGCGCAAGTCACAATTCAACGTGACCTCGATAAGCACTAAAACTCGGGATCTAAGTACCACCTCTGAAACGTAATGACGCGGTGGTTATTATTTGGGACGAGGGAAATAGAAAACTACAGGGTGTCAATACGTCAGAATGTGATTAACGAGGTACTGGGGGATTCAGCCCTTAATTGTTTTTTCCTCCTCACTACCGAAACTTCTGTTCGTGCAAGAAGTACAAAATCTGTCTGTCCTCCAAGATCGAAATTCCTACTTGCTTTTTGCGTTTCATAGCTTGGTGAACAATAATTGGTTCCGCGCCTACCGCTCTGCGTCAATTCCTTGTCACGCCCACAGAACAATACTCAGTTTTATTTCGATTTTGATGAGATTTTCAGTGACTTTTTAGATTTTCGTTGACTTGAAGAAGGCTCCTTATAATTTCATTGCCATTCGATCAATAATGGCGTGTGTGGTAGAACAAATTTGAATATCTAATAACGTAGATTACTTTTTTTTTACAACGAGCAAAAATGAATGATTAGAAGGATAGTAGATAAACACAATTTGAACAGGTGTTACAAGAATGTGTGCAATATGAGAAATTGATAGGCAATATCAATAAAAAACATAAGGTGACTAAATTAATATCGAATATTAAACATTAAATGGGTAATAAAAGTAAGATGAGAACTGAAGGGAATAAGTGAACAAACTTTTCTCTATAAATTAGGTAGGTAGTTCTTACATGATGGCTAAATTCTATCATTATGGGATAATGACAACAAGGATCTTCGTACTACAGCCACAGTTGGTCGAAAAAGTCAGTTTCAGGGCATTGAGCGCAATTGACCTCTGTTGGCAATCTAACTAGTGTTCGATGGTGAAGATGGTAGTTGAAAAAGGCACCCAGAAGAGATAGGTGAATCTAGAGCTCAGTTGAAGGACGAGCAAATTAATGTGAGACAACAATAATGGTTAATAGACTGAGTCCAAATTTTGGGAAAAAAACAAATAAGCAGCGCGTCTGCAATCCTTCAGCCCCAAGGGCCCGACACTTATACGGTATCTCAATTTTTATATGGTAGTTCAATTAAACATATAAAAAAGAACTTTGACATCCTTTGTGAACCTATAATCCATATAATAAATAGAAGTTTATAGGCCGACACCAACTCTCTTCTTCATAATTTTTTGGGTAGAATCAAAAAATGACGAAATAACGCATTGCGCACGAGCGCAATTGACATCAACTTCGTTATTTTGAACGAGAACCCCCATTATTTATTGCAGATTTGAATTTCGCTTGAATTTTCATGAAGAAATGACCCATCACTCGATTTTTCAAGCGCGTGCAAACGGGAGCAATTTCGTTCTAAAAGTGCAATACCTGATTTTTTGAAGATACTCAATTGCCACATATGATACATGATGCATGATACATGATTTTGAAGTAATTTTTCGTGCTGAACCTCGTAATGATGCCCATTAATTGATATTTGCAACACCAACTTGGGAAAATACCGAAATTTTGTATTTTAGTACGCTTTGCGCTTTGTGGAAATGTGTTGGAAAAGTATAATTCTGGTGAATTTTCCGGTCACTGGAACATTTTCAAATGGGAACCCCCTATTTTATTGCAGATTTGGCTTCTACGCAAAATTTCACAAATGATGATGTGGTGTCCAATGAATTTCGTTTCGATTGGTTATAGTAACCACTGCGCAAGCGCAAAACTGAAATTTGTTGTTGCAGACGAAATTTCTGGACTAATAGGCTGATTTTTGATGATATGATCAGGGATTGCGCCGGTTTGCCCTTAGATAGAGAATACTGTTGGATTGATGGTTGAGTGTGACAAATGCGCAAAGTTGAATTAAAGCCCTGTTTCGCTTATTAGCATGCATACACATACATTTCAATTATATTTTGCAATCGAATATCATGACTAGAATTTACTATATGGGTCCATGTTTGGACCCATCTCTGGCTTCTAAAGTGCGCTCTGTCAGATATGATTATACTATCTGCCCTAAAGCTAGGTTCATCTTGTATATATTCCAAAGCTTTCATCAACGCGAATTGTTTAGCTGTATAACTGGAGCTATTATTCCATAATCTATATCTGAATGTGCTTACCATATTTTCGAACATCAGGAGTTGTATGTTTCTGATTCTCCCAGCACTCACTACACAAACACATCGTATGCATGATTTATGTATATGCTTACCGGGTGATTATTTCTCACATTCTACTTTTCTTGTTGACATTCATTTTCTGTCCATGATTTGCCTTCTGTCTGGTGTTTTCTATTTATTGTCCAGCGGGTGTAGACTAGAGACACTGTGCTCCATGTTTGAGAGTGTTTTTATTTATATTCTTCATCTTCCCGTTAGGGTGAACAGTCTCATGAGTGCTGCTTCACGGAAGTTGTATTGAGACATATTTGTTCCCCCTTAAAGTGATCATGAATTCATGCCTACCTCTTTTTCTTCAAGTGGACTATTATTCTTTGTGCCATAGAGAAAAACATGGAAACCTTATACTTCTTTCATGAAAACGTATTTATTTTCAACAATTATGTGTTGTATATTATTCTTGTTTATTTATTCAATTATTATGTCCCTCCATCTAATTTTTAAAGAGTTTGTGTAGAATACTTGGGAAATTTATAATTATTTGCTACACTGTAGGATATCACCAGTTGAGCTTCATAAGTTGCTTTATCATTCTATTCTGGTTCTTTGTAACTGCCTGTACTCTCTTACCTTCCATCTATTAATATTTTATTAATCTGGATTTATCCAAAGTCATCTTGGTCATCCCTCCAATTTTCTATCGTGACTGGCTTCGAAACTCTCTTGCCTTGACGTTTAAGCAAGTACTTCTGCACTTCCCAGTGTTCATGTGTGCATTTTGCAACGTTGCATCTGCAACTTGGGCCACTACCACATGTTATTTGAACTGCCCATCAGCCTGAATCCTATTTCTGGCTACTGGAGAGCGTTATTGGAGCCTTCTACCATCATAATGGGTAGCCCTCACCACTTCCTGAATTTGGATGACAACGATTTTGGAGCAAGGAATTGGACCTCTGGCTTTTGGGACCTGGACCCCCCCACTTTGGACATCATTTCAAGACTTTACAATCCAGATAAGCCAGATTTTGAGGTTATACCTATTCACGTCCATATTGATCAGATCAATTATAAGTACTAGGCATCTGTCCACATATCTAAGTGAGGGTATGGCACTTTTTATTCTCAAGTGGCCACTTTATGATAAATACTTAGATGGAAGTCTGAGCTCTCAAGAGCAATATTATATCTCCAGAACCACTCTATTTTTTTCTACTTGTTCCTATTATCATTTATTAAACTTAGTTCTATTGAGGTTTCCTCAAGTAAAACTGCCCATAATTCTAGCACTACCCTGCACCACCTGGCACTTGTCTTTATCATACATGCAGTTGGCTATCTGTCCTTATATCTATCTATCTATTCAGAAGTTTTCTTGATAGTGTCCCCAAGCACATTCTTCTTGAGGTGATCCTTCGAGCTATTGAAAAACATAGTTATATATGTTTTTGAAGTATCCAAAGCTACCAAGCCACTTGCAAACAATATCTGTTCTCAAGATTTCTGTTTTCCTCATAAACGGCACAAGCCGCTCTTCCATTTATAGCAGATCCATCAGTGTAGATATTTCTTCCCGAAGGCCATTTATAGCATTTTTCAGTCACATGAAACCTTTTTTCTATCAAATGAAACTTCGTACCGACCAAATGAAATCTTGTTCCAATCAAATGAAACATCTTTTCAACCAAATGAAACTTCTTTTCAAACAAATGAAACCTCATTTCATTCAAATGAAACTTTTCGGTCCACCATATTGCTGATCACCTCGACAGACTGCTCCAACTTCGTGATAACATGATAATGAAACTGCTGCCGCAGCTTCTGGACACCAGTGTTGGGTACAATCTTATCTTCGAGTATGAATGCGATTGTAATCGCGATAATTATTCGTTGAATCTGAGCCAACTTCGATTATATTTGTATTCGTATTCAACGATAAGATTATGCCCAACACTGGTGTAAGCTGCGGCAGCAGTTTCATTATCATGTTATCACGAAGTTGGAGCAGTCTGTCGAGGTGATCAGCAATATGGTGGACCGAAAAGTTTCATTTGAATGAAATGAGGTTTCATTTGTTTGAAAAGAAGTTTCATTTGGTTGAAAAGAGGTTTCATTTGATTGGAACAAGATTTCATTTGGTCGGTACGAAGTTTCATTTGATAGAAAGAAGGTTTCATTTGACTGAAAAATGCTATATTATTTATTACACTCAAGAAGTTTGTCGATTAAGTATGCACGCCCAAATAGGCTCAGGATTTGTATTTTGAATGTATATGTGAGTACAATCCTCCGAGGTTTGTGTCTCATGTTCTAGTTCGATTACAATGTTCATTATTCAACTAAAACGGAGTGGAAAACTGCTCTGTGGAAGAGCGGAGAGAGAGGAGTCGAAGAAACAATGGAACCGCGAGATTAGCGACAGAGAAGTCTTGGGAGTTGAACTGAAGGAGAAATGCGGAGTGTGACGCGATGACTCAGGAAGAGAATGGGAGGGTGGTGAGGGCTGATGGGGGGGGGGGGGGGGGGTAGGCGCGGCAGATGGGACGAGTGAAAGTGAAGGGAGGGAAGGAAAAGAAGGAAGGAAAGTGGGGGAGTGTGAAGGGGTTGTTGGGTGGAGGGGGGGGAGGGTTGAGAAAGAAAGTAAAGGGGGTGAAGAAGAAAGAAAGGGGGGTGGGGGGTGGAGAGGAAAGTAAAGGGGGCTGGCGCGGCGCGGGCGGAGGCCTGAAACTGGTGCGGCTGTGAACTGAGGGCCCGGGCCCAGGGGAGAGGTCCAATTCATTCATTCATGGGGCGTAAGGGCGGCGCGGCGTTGCCGGATCTGCGCTCCTCCGCGTCAGTGCGAGCTCAGGCGTAACTACGTTACTAAGGCCTCACAACTCTTCCGACCGAGAGGCGATGACTCTCGTTAGAAGGCCCAGATATATTAGGGGTTTTTTGCAGTTTTCCATCTTATATATTATTTATAATCATTTATTGTGAAAGGGCCTGGTGGCCCATTATACACACCAGAATTACAAAGGTAATTGTTACAAAATATAGAAAAGTATAAAAATGTTACCAAATCCAAATTACATTTGACGCGTGTTGCGGCGATAAAGAGTTTTACAAAATGAACATTATAAAAGCTAATAAATATTAGGGGAAAATTAAAGTAACGGGAGGCCCTAATAAAATATAGGAAAAGAAAATTATAAAATGAAATAAAAGCGGATTAATATGGAAGAAAGAAGAAGTAGGGAGGATACACTATTCAGTGTTGGCATACAATTTGATTACGTCAATTTTGAACTGGCTGATCGCGGGAACAGACCTAAGACGGAGAGGAAGTGCATTCCACAGCCTCGCCCCAACTACCCCAAAAGAATTAGCCATAGTGCGAGTGTTGTGGCGAACAATCCTCAGGGCGTTTGAGCGAGAAGAAATAGCTTTAGAAATGACAGAGTTGAGATAGTACAGGACCAAGGAATCCATCTGAGTCGTTCAGCAGAGTCGTTGTACGAATAGAGGTTTTTCTAGCGCAAGCAAACCAGAAGCTAACCACTGAGTTGTAATGTAAGAATAGGGAATCTTATGATTGAATGAAACGATTCAAAAGTCACACTAACGTGACTACACTACTCCAAATCTCCATTATTAAGACCGAGTCATAAATTACCTAATATTAAATGCAAATTCAAGCATAGTCATCATACATTAAGATCAAATAACAAAAACTCTCAGAAGACTAATTATTGAAAGAAAAAAGGAAAACACCAACACTTAATTCTTATTATTATCAAACAAAAATTTTAAAACACGAACATACGCACTTCTCTTGTAGAACTCTGTTTCAAGAGCTCATACTTATGAGCTCTTGGCAAAACTATTCCCGAATTAGAATAATTTCTTGTAATTAGAAATGTAGAAACATGTTCCTCACAGATTCCAGTATTATATGCATGAATGCAATTATGAAATACGAAAATTTGTTTAATAGTTTTAACATCAAAATATTTGAAAAGTTTAGCAGAAGGGTACCTCGAAGTTTTACCTAAAATAATTTTGATTAACTGATTTTGCATACGTTGCACGTACGATTTACATGCTCCACCGCATAATATAATACCATAATTAATCATGGAACAACCTAAACCATAATATTGGATTGGAACCATGGTATTGGAATTTTATATACAGATCGGTATAGTAAAATAGTATAATGATATATTTAGTACCTACTATTTACTAGTACCTACTAATTAATAGTACCCAACCATGCCTTATTTTCTACAATCGTAACTATTGAACATGCATTTCTAATGCGACTGAGTGCGCAGGGAGATTGGGTGACGGGGGGGGGGGGGGGGGGGGGGGGGGTATTGGAATTTTATATACAGATCGGGGATTTTTATATCCAGTTCAACTCTGTTCCGCATCCGAACTGGGTTCAACAAAAGAAACGCTCAAACGCCCAACTCGAAACAACCGCAGAGAAGTTCTCTTGAAACTATAATACTACGTTTTCTCACGTTCATTTTTCGAAACCGTCTTTTTTAAAATTATTATTTAGATGGGAGTTCATCATCGAAATGACATCCCCGATTTTCGAAGGAGTATTTTGAGGAGCTGTGATGGAGGGGGGAAATGAACTATACTATTTTGACACTCGATCGACACTGTATTGATCGGATTCAGTGCATATACCCGTTGCAGTACCTAGTTGAACATTTTCGAAACTCATTCTCATTCGTTGGGACCCGTTGCTGCTGATCTCACTAGCAGTGGCACCGCTATACGACTAAAGCACAGCTTATGGCTCTGAAGTCTGGGCTCACTCATAAGCAGAAAAGCTGGAG
The DNA here is from genome assembly GCA_030762985.1 of Adelphocoris suturalis. Lineage (NCBI taxonomy): Eukaryota > Metazoa > Arthropoda > Insecta > Hemiptera > Miridae > Adelphocoris > Adelphocoris suturalis. The sequence goes on along the minus strand of CM061045.1, from coordinate 75,633,118 downwards.
CGTGTACATATGCAGAGAGCTTTTAAGCCTGTCATGGGTTTTGCACTCAACACGCCCGACTATGTGGTGAGAGTGGAATTAGGACTCAATCATCTCCACATCTCAATTGGTGAAGCAATATACGGTTGGAGGGTTAAACTATTAGCTATGCCCAAAGAAAGAATGCCAAGAATTTGTTTCGAGAGGCTTGTGGTAATTTCAGATAAAAATCCCTCACCCAAAATTCAACTGACACCTGCAGTTGAAGAGCTATTTTGCACAAGCTGGCATAGAAGAACTATGGAGTTCAAGAGAGGCCCAGGAAGCTAAACTCCTACGTCAAGAGTTCTTGGACACAACGCTCTCTCGTTTACACCAACCTGATTTACAGAAGATCGGGGAATCCTCGTTCAACTACTGCTTAATAGAGTTAGTCGTCATGTAGGTAGGTGCGCCGAGTATCTCACAAAAGAAGTTCACTTTTCGTAAAACGATTGTTCAAATCAGGTGTGCAAATCCAAAAGTTTTGTAAAATAGCTCTCTATCATATCATAAATCGTTTCGATGGTTCGATGAGTTGTTCTGTATGCAATACGTTCAGTCAAGGCACTAGTCCATCTTATATCTTCCTGCCCAGTCTTCAAGTAGGAGCGCAGCAGATTTCTCGGGACCCCTCTTTTAATCTCGAAATATTTCAACCTTCGGTCCTCTTCTAGGATGATACAGGTATTAGGAGATTTGCTGGGTTTCTGCAGACGATTCTCCGTCAAAAGTCCTTTACTATTATTGAGGGATTTGTTGCGGCTTGATTAAAACCAATATCTCAAATTAAATATTCTTTTCTCTTATCAGTTTGTGTCCTATTTTTTTATTATTAATATTATTTCTCCTCTTGTAAATCTTTTTTTCGTAGTGATAATATTTTTTATTGTGAACTCTTGTGAAAAACGTGATTTTTAACCCTACTAAACCTTCCTCTTCTAGGAATGAAGGCCTAAAAGTACGTGTACAGAGTGAGTATACGTTATAGAAGTGATTGTTATTAACTGAAATAGAATTTACTCAAATAGTTAGAACCACAAGTGCTGCGGCCTGGACGGTGTGAACAACATTTGTCACACACACAAACAAACACACACATGCATAGGTACAGTCCAATTGAAAGTCTTCGTTCACCAACGACGCGAGGCCGTCTCCTTCAGCATTAGATACTTATCTCCGAAGTCTAGGAATTAAAGGAAGTAAGGACTGACTGCAGCAGATCAGAAATCAAATGATCGACGTATTCGTTTGAGGGAAACAAGATCGGAGAACTTTCTCAATTTCAGTAACTAGGGCGATTTCAATTAAGACGCAAGATCGATTAATTTCTGGTGAGAAATCATTTGACGAACAGAGTCTTAGAAAGGGGGGAGGGGTTGTCTGTAGGATGATTTCGGAGATCAAATGATTTATCGAGGGAAAAGCAATTGAGAGGAAGCGGGAGACGCTATTATTGCCTTTCCGATTGACAGCGGTGATTGGATGTGAAGGCAGCTTGATTCTGTCACATTCGACAGAGCCCTGACCCCTTCCACCTCCGTCGCCACCGTGCTCTCGTATATCCCGCGAACAAATCCAAAATATCTCTGGGCAAAATGCGATTTGCGATAACCGCTTCAACACCCGAACCACTTTGCGGCTTAACTTCTTTCTTCTTCTTCGGAAAGTTGTTAGCGCATCCTGTAGAGGCGCTATGAAAATATTCTCCGCCCGAGGAATAGTGGGAATTTAACCGGGCGCTTTACTGCGTTACATTTCATCATCCTTGACACGGTTCAGCACTCTGCTGAGACAATGAACTGTTGATTATTCAACGAGGGAAGCTTTTTTTTGGGAGGTGGTTATTTCCCGAGCGCCGTAGTAAGGTTTTCCTCGTGAACCCTCGGTAAAGTATTCGACTTGTTCCATAATGCTTACTCTATTAGTAGATTTATTTTCATAAGTTCTCGAAAACACAAACAGTCTGTGGCATAATATTTTAGAATTTCGTTCGTGATTTAATTTTTGGTCACTCCGATTTACTGAAGTGATTCCGAATCACGTTCATGAATTTTCTCACCTGTTGAAGTGATTATTTTAATAAAATATAGTTTCCAGTTTTCCTGCTTGCCAAAAACACTAATTCTAATTTTTAAAATATTATAGGTAAGTATTGATCACCTAAAAGTAGGAGTCATATTAAGGTTGATAGGTACATAATTTTTTTTAATGTAGAACTTTATTGTCTATTCTATATGGACATTTCATAGTAATCCTAATGAAACTAGTTACATGCTCAAGGTGCAGCACACTGGCTGTCTTATATCAGTACTATTATAGATATGCTAACAATGTGTAATTTAGTGAACAATTAAAGTAAGTATTGATATCAAATTATTGATAACAAAATTCATCGCAAGTATTGATAACAGATATGATATGTGGGGTAATAAGTATATACATGAAGAAGATTACGAAAAGATGAAAATAGGTCAATCTGTTAAGTGGTCCTGTGGCCTCTTCCTCGTGAGTCGTCTTCCATATATTAGTGGGGATGGGTTCTCTGGAATACTCGCAATCAGTGTGTTTTCGTGTCCTGACATTTTGAAATTTTAACTTCCTGGACTGTAGGTACGTTTAGGTCATTATGCAGGGTCAAATTGCGAACGTACAAGGATGCTCCAGTAATGATACGTATGATTCGATTTTGATCCACTTGTATTTTCTTTATGTGACTAGCAGCAGCGGATCCCCATTATCTACAAGAGTACTCCCAGATAGGCCGAATCAGGAAGAGGTAAAGAAGTTTGTTGACAGACTCAGAGGGGAGCGGTCGTGTAGTACAGGCTTTAGCTGGCGAACTCTTTGTCTTATTTTGGTGACTAGGTACTTTATGTGGATCTCCCAGGTCAATGTCTTGCCCAAATGGACGCCTAGGTAGCGAACCTTCGTGTCTTGTGGTATTGGGTTGCTGTTGATGAGGAGGGTATCCTGGAAGATAGGTACATAGTACTTTGCAAGCTGCCCATTGTCACCTTCCTAGCTGCCACAAGACCAACGATAAAAAACATCCATGATTTACTACTACTGATATAAAACGTATGCCGAGTTGGGGGTGGCACATACTAAAAAATCAAATAAGAAAAGCCTGATCTTACCGATTTTTCCTTGTGAGCATTATTACCCGAATATAAATGGGTAGTCAAAAGCCAAAATATAAGATCCGAGAAAAATAGATTAGCTGACCCAGAGCGAATTTTAGTTGAACTATTGGAAGCATTTAAACTATTCTTATATAAACTATTCTGGACTCATTTTACACCAGAAAACCAAATTGTAGCCACCAGCAATGAAAATCATGAAACAAGTCCGAAATAGCTGAAATCGTGTTTTTGATTCTAAAGTTTAATTAAAATTAGCTCCAGGTCAGCGAATGAATTTTTCCCGGATCTAATATTTTGGCAGTAGACTAGCTGAACGCGAATTTATAATCCGATATAATTGAGCGCATAGAAATATTTGAGAAAACACCAAAAACTTGCGCTGTTCCAGAGCAGTATACCAGTTGAGCCCAACAATTGACAGTGGAAATTTGCAATTTCAAGCGTTCAATTAGATGTATGTAATATGATTAATGTGTAAGCACTCAAGCTCGTTCCTCAAAAATAAAAAAAAAATCGTCCTTATAAAAATCAATCCTTATGGTACATAGATTAGAAGGACATTTAGATCAGGATGATGTGTATAGTTTGATGCTCGCATGCTTGTATCTTAAAAATAAGAAAATATCCTAAATCAATCCGTTCAGTAAGATATGGGTTAGTAAGGCAATAGGTGCTATTTATAGATCGGAAGTTGTGGTCGGAATGGGGGAAAAAACGAGTGTTACCCGTGGGAGTGAAAAATTAATTTTCCTATTCTTTATGGAAGAGGATTTCATCCTGAGAAGTTAAATACTATTTTAACCATAATCTATTTTAAAATTTTCCACTCCCATCCGAACCATGGGCTGGTGGACCCTTTTAATGAGCGTCTTTTAAATTGAGCGCTCGATCTTCTTTCTGCTGCCACATTAAAATTTGATCGAGATTACTTCGTATGTCAGCGACAAAGTTACGTTATTTTATGAGCCAGGTAATTTTCAACAATTAAATAATAGCAAAAAACTGTTTCTAAATAACATTCGGCCATACATACCAATCATGGATTTTGTTTAACTGTTTCTAGCCCATTTTAATGAATTTAAAAGTACATTCTCCAATACGATTTTGTAACATCATAATGTTTTTAGAAAACGCTATTGCATTCTGAGTGAAAATTCGGAAAAACTACGAGCTTTATGGCATCATTTGTATAATGGCAGCAACGCGGCATAAACTTGAAAATTATTGCATAGAGTTCAAACCTGATGGAACATGTTGATCAACGTTCATTACCTGGAACAAACAAAACATGAATTATTATCTCTAAATGAATGATCTCATCATCAATACGTTGTTGTTGGGAAACCTAAAACCCTAGAGTTAATCTCTCCGAAAATTCTCAATCAGTTGGCCTTCATATCGATTTAACAAGTTCTATACAAACATGTAACGGGAACGAAGGAGCTACTTCGCCAAAGATGCGATTTTCAAGATTATATTAATTTCTTATTACTAAAATTCTATTATACTTCCTATAGTTATTTCCACATGATTCTGAGAACTTCTGAATGTTGTAGTTGATAAACGAAGTAAATCAACTGACTCGGCCTGCGCTTGCCTGTGGGCCTATTTACCTGTCAGTTCCCCACACACGCCACCATTTTGGAGCTACCAACATGAGATTAGGTAGGTAGGCTTCATAGAAACCAAGAATATTTCTCGGGTTTGTACCATTCAACTTCAGGATCGAGGTTTATCACAACCGTCTACTCGAAGTGCACTATTTACCTCACTACATAAACGCCGGGAGGTAGCTAACGTAACTTTTTTTAGACACGCAAAAACAGCCATCTACATTACCCACAAAATTTTTTGGTTCATTGAACTGCAACTAGAGTGAGTTGGCGTCGTCATTCTTATTTCCTATGCCAGATATCTAACATGTAATAGATATTTTGAATGTTATACTGAAGGGCGGGAGTGTGGGGAACTCGCAGAAACAGCTATTCAGATTACCCACAAAACTGTTTTGTACCCCGAACTGCAAATAGAGTGAGTTGCAGTCGTCATTCTTAATTTCTGTGCCAGATATCTAATATGTAATAGGTATGTTGGGCATCATACTGAAGGGTGGGTGTGTGGGGCACACGCAGAAACAGCAATCTGTATTAGCATGCTCTTGTAACGCCTGTTACAAAAAAGGGTGACTTATCGGATGTTAACAATTACAGGCCTATCAGTTTATTGAGTTTCCAAGGTTAAGTTCTGGAGAGCTTAATGCTGTCTAGACTCCTAGCATACCTGGACTCCATCAGGTTTTTCAATTATGCCCAACATGGGTTTCGGTCAATTGATATGGCCTTAGCTGAGCTCATTGACTTTGTCAGCTTAAACGGAGACAAGAGCCTGTTTGTAGCAGCCTGTGTGGTGGACCACTCAAAAGTCATCGATATTACTTCCCACGATGTCCTGCTTGCAAAGATGAAGACAATCGGAATTAGAGGCGTGACCAATGACTGGTTTAGGTCCTACCTCACTCAGCGGCCATGGTCTGTGCAAATTATGGAAAACTCTGGACCCCATCTGTCTATTATCAAGTACCTCTCCATTGGATACATGTGATTGATAAACCGGCCCTTAGAAAGATAAAATTAATACCAACGAATAGTACTGCTGTCGACAACAAGCAGAGCACCACCCAACATGGCAGAAAGTGACCGAAATTCTTCACCTACCTAGACTCGAAAGCAAAAATCGATCAGACCAGCAGACAATAACAGTTGACATGGAGCATTGAAACTACTCATCCACTCAGGAGTGCGGCCCTAATAGCATTTTCTCGCGGTACAACCGACGTAATTCGCAATTCGGCGCTGTTTCGGTTCGAGAAGTTTGGGCGGATTTTCGGCGAAACGACTGAGGCAAATCCCGCTTAGGAGTTGAAGGATCATTGGTCACTGAATAAACGTGCTTGGAAAACAATGCGGTCAGCCGCTCAGTGCGGCAACAGTCCGCAAAACTAACGCGGTGAGCATTAGCACTTGAGTCTGACAGATTTAGAACAAAACAACTATAAACTAGGGAATCAGGAATAAGTATTAAAAAGGCAGAGAATTATTCTACAAAGTTTTTATCCGCGTAGATGACTGAACTTCCACGAACTAAATCAGTCGTGACGAAGTTGTGGAAACCCATTTCAAAACGGAAGTTAGTGAAAAACGATGTATATTTCCACGAAAAAATATAGAGTTACAATATTGAATCGATTTCGACGGTTAGGCCATCATCAGTGACAAAACAATTACTGATCCGGTACAAGAAAAATGTCGTGAAAAATATTGTACATCGATGGCTCACGCTTCCTGACCCCAAATTTCACAAATAAAACACGAAAAAAAATAAAAGTGATCCTGACGGCTAATGGGTACCCCATCAAAATGGTAGACCAAACTATACATAGCGCACTTCAAAGAAACACTCAGAACAGTGTACCTTCAACTCAACAACAACAACAGCCAGTCCAATAGTATTCAATGCCTTACGTATAAGGGGTAGCACAACAAATGACGAAGATTTTCGAGCCGTATAAACACGTCAAAACTGCATTTCGAATACTTAATAAAAACAGATCACTATTATCCAAACTAAAAGATTTCACACCAAAAGCACAACGTTCAGACTTGGCCTACCAAATCCCTTGTAGTAGTGGTGAGTGTGGAAAAGTGTATTTGGGGTAAACGTGTCAATCCGTTCGGCATCGTTTTTCAAATCATGAATCGGATCTACGACAAGACGATACAAAAAACGCGTTGGTTGTCCATTGCAGATCTTTAGGACATACTATGGACTTCAAAACTTTCAAAATTGTAGGGAGAGAATCAAATTTGCAAAAAAGAATATTTCTAGAAATGGTTAAGATAAAAATTCAAATTTAATTAACTTCCGAAAAGACAATCAAAACTTGAACAAAATTTACACGTATTTGATTGATGGATCATTATTGTTTTGTTACTCATGATCGCCCAACCGTCGAACTCGATTTAATATTGTAACTCTTGGAAATTCACTTTTTTTAACCCCTAACAACGGCGCAAAAAGGCTTAAAAACCCTTAAAATGTATACCAGAATGGTATTTAGAAACAATTAGCCATATATACAGGCATTTTTTGAATACAATGTAATCAAATTTTAGATTTTAATCAAATTACGTCCGTTTGCTCAGATAAGGTTACGCTACAAGACTGGGTTTACGAACCCACTCAATTTAATAACGCGTAGCCGTTTCAATTCCCAATTCCATCCATTGAGTCCTATTAATTTCATTATTATAGATGACTGAATAGACATATTCATCTCGTCAACTGCAAATAAATTAACCCTCACGGTGACGGCACCCCCTTTGTCTGGATAGCTATCCCAATATTTGCGCGACAGTTTGATAGCGTTGACAAGGGGATACCTTCCTCGATAAAGTACCGGATCCGCCGTGAGCCAACATTCATTCAGAGCCGATCATCTCAGATATTTGCACGTTGAGAGAATAATTAAAATTACGCAACGTTATATATGTTGCTGATAAAGTGAGGGATTAATTGCGGAATACCGGTGGTGCTGGAGGCGGGTTTGTGAATCGTATTCCATTCATATGAGTAAAGTGCATTGAGGGCTGAAGGATCACATGGGCAGGGGTTTTGGTTTACTATTTTCAAAAATGAACCTCCATAGTCGATCAAGAAAAAACCGTAAAACCCAAAAAATAGAAAATGACCGACCTTTCCTATGTAGAAGAAATTTAATGGGCAGGTAGTTTTTTTTTTTTTTTTTTTTTTTAAGCAAATGAAACTATCGCGATGGCTCAACAAATTTTGAAATGAAAATTTCCTTAATTTTCATCATAGAAATCTGGTTCGAGGTATTCCAAAACAGTTCATGAAGATTTTCGTATGTATTATTGTCATCACAGATGATCACTCCTTAGGATTGCCAAAAAATCAAACATTCTAAAAGAAAGTCGTTCGTTGTGCAGAACTTTCTGAGCACAATCAATAAGTCAAATTTCAAATAAAGGTGCTGAAAAATATCACCAAAAAAGATTTTTAAAAATACCTAAAATCATTCAATTAATATTTTTTTGTCGAATAGAACTCAAAAGAAGTTTACCGAATATGGACTAAAACATAAAAAAATGTATGGACAAAATTATGATGAAATACATACATAAATTTCATTATTACGTGCGGAAAAATGGATAAAAACTGCAAAAATGATTGAAATCCAAACCCCATGCTTGACCAGCAAGGTATTTTTTAGAACACGTTATTTTCCAAGTAATTCATAGTTAACCATTCCGCTAATTTTACATAAATATATTACGATCATTTACGGAAATTCTCTCGTACATTCATGTTGCATGATTGTTACGTTTGTTTCTAGTTGGTACTGATGTCTCAGTTCTTTATATCAATAAGTATACATCAATGGGTGATTAAGGCGTGAAAATAAATAAATAAAAGTTCAAGTCATGATCGCATGAGGGAATTTTCATAAATTATCTTACTGTATATTGTTAAAATTATTTTGAAATTTGAGCTTTTGATTGCAACGAAATTGTTAACTATTAATTTTTATGGCGAAAAATTATCCTAATCTGCTACTGAAAAGGAGGTTTCAAATTTTTAGCGTTTTTTGCAGTTTTTATCGATTTTTTAGCAAATTTTAATGAAATTTAAGTACATTTTTAGCATAATTTTGCATATACATTTTTGCATGTTCTATTTTATAGTTAATAAACTTTATTTGAGCAATATTCAGCTAAAAATATCAAAATTCAACAATTTTTTGCACAACTGTTAGTGATTTGTTTAGCACATGTTTTGAAATTGAACCATTTTAATGTGCTCAAAAAGTGCTGGCCATCGAACTCATCCTTTCGCTTGATTTTTTGACACAAGAACAGAATTTTTATCTCAATCCTTAGGAGAGTTATCGTCTGGAATGACACATATATAAATAAATAAATAAATATATCTACATATGAAAAAGCGTTAAACTCTAGGATTC